>CM035416.1:118593252-118993252 GCA_020310875.1 Ceratopteris richardii | reverse complement strand
TATGTTTGCCAATTGCTCTTTCAAGTCCTTGATGCGTGTCACATACACATCCACCGACTCATTTTCAGCCATACATTCATCCTCAAGTTGCTTCCTCAAGTATGCAACACGTGCTTCATTATGCATGGCATACAAAGAATCAAGAGTATCCCATGCCTGTCGTGATGTAGAACATGACCGAATGTGTGGAACTATATGATGCTTCACAGAAAGCGCAATCAAAGCATGAGCTTGAGCATCTTTTCCATCCCATCTAAGCTGCTCCTGTGTAGGTGGAGAAGGAGAAACCACTGTACTCAAAGAAGAAGCTCCATCTGTGACAGTAGACTGTGAAGTAGAACCTGCGGGTCTTCAATCTACATCTGCCACTATGTTGCAATGTTGTTTAGCAACAAGAACATGCTTTATCATGTAAGACCACATCGGATAGTTGGTCCCATCAAGCTTATCTTCAGCTTGAAGCATGCCAAACGAGTCATTGCTGCCCTCCATTTCACAAAAGAACAAGAATGTGACAAAATCTTCACTTCAACGAAAGCTAAAATGAATGCTGAAATTTCAGCTCACAAACCGTCACTCTAATGGTGATTCTGACTGCACGAATGGTTTTAAGATGGGGGTAAAACCCCAGTGCACCTAATGGAAATATTTCTTGGTTGCTGAAATTCACAAATCTATGCTTTGAAGTCGATATTGCACTATTAAAAATGCACGTGCACCACGACGTGAAAAACCAAAACTTGAGAAGGAGCTGAACCTACTCTAATACCACTGTTGGGTGTGTGTAGAAGTGCGGGAGACATACGAGAAGCACACACAAGGAGCACAAACGCAGTAAGACACACGAGGAAGACGATGGCTGGAATAGCTCTCTCTATTGACGATGAATTGAACTGAAGTAAGAGCTAAATAATAATCCTAAGTACAAAGTACCACCACATATGAGAGTATCAAGTATGTGGTAACATGGGAAAAAAACTCTAGCCAACACTAGAGTAAAAAGTGCCCATGTATAGGGAAAAGGTTCACAAAGCTAATCGAGGAACACATAAGTGTAACAATTTCACCTAATTAACATCATGCTTCATCTTGATCATCATCCTCCAAGAAGTCTTCATCTAACTCATAGTCATTGCTCGATCTCCTTTTGAATAACTTAATCCTTTTACCTGCAATCACATTTCTTAAAGGAGTCCTGTCAATTTCCCGTAAAGTATATGTACCTGTATCAAACACAAAAACAACAACATAGGGACCAAACCATCGTTTACTTAGTTTTCATCGTGCATCATATTGGGTTTCAAAAGTACTATCATAAACGAGTACCCAATCCCCACTCTCTATTGATCATGGTCGAAGTCCATGTTTCTTGTCAAAGTAAATTTTATTCTTTAAACGTGATGCTTTTGGTTTTTTAGTAGCCTCTTTTAAATTCTCATTACCTTGTTTTAATTGTTTAATTCTTAATTCCAATAAATCTTCTCGTGTTAAATTATCTTCCCATTTTAAATTTATCCAATTTATTATTTGAGTGTGTATAGAAAAAATCGGTTTTTGACAATACATGAGTTCAGTCGGCATAAAACCAGCTGTTCTCGTGTACGTCATCCTATCGGCCCATAAAGCAAATGGTAGGTATTTTGGCCATTGCCCAATATCTCCATGACATTGTTTTGAGATTGCCTTTACTATGGAAGGATGTCCTCGTTCAATCTTTCCATTTGCTTATGGGTTGTAGGCTATCGTAAGAGACAAATGAATCCCATGTTGATCAAAGAACTCTGTTGCCTCTCTAGTGTTTAGCTTATCTCGATTTGCTACTCTTTCTCAACATATCCAAATCTGGATAACACTTCTTCTAATTCCTCAACATATCCAAATCTGGATAACACTTCTTCTAATAGAGATATTAGAATGAAGTGCTCGACCTTCAATATGATTAGTTAAATCTTCACGTGCAAGTACTATATACCTCATACCACTATTGCTTTTAGGCATAATCACAAGGTCGGCTACCCACTTGTAATGAATACAAGGTGGATAGGTTGGATGTAAAGGGTCTCTATGCTTGACTGAGGAATGTAACTGACACGTAGTACATGTGCTCACAAAATCTTTTACAATTACATGCATCCTTGGCCACCAATAACTTTCCTGAATTTTTTCATACGTCACTACAAAACCCTTATGACCAGCCCATAGGCTTTCACGCATATCCCTCATAACTTGCACTTGTAAGTTTCTTAATCCTAACACTCTTTGTGGATTTCTCACCTTTCCTTTAGCATGTCGCCAAAGATATCCATCTTTTGAAAAGAAGTTAAAAGACTTCTTCGTGATGTTCCGGAATCGACTTGTGGACCAGCTTGGGATAAGCTGAAATGTACTCAGATAATAACCTATATCTTTCCATTCTCCCTCATATTCTTCATCTCTAAATCGCTCATACATAAAAGTAGATGAATCATAAGTAATCAAGTTTATTTCTCTATCCATTGCTTCTTTATCATCATCAAATTTTGCTCATGAGAGCATATCAACAACAATATTATGCTTTCCAACAATATGGACAAAAGTTGGATTAATAAACTTAATAAAAGCGATCCATCTTAACATTGTAATATCAGGGGATGAACAGTTAGCAATCAATCCTATTAATGGAAGACAATCAATTTCAACAATTACATTAGCTCCAATAAAATATTCTTTATCTGTCTTTAAGGCAGTGACTAATCCCCATTGCTCTCTTTTAATCTTAGGATAATTTCTCTGTGTATCATGCAAAATTTTTGCTCCAAAACGAACTGCATATCTTTGCTCTTTCTCATCATCCTGTCCAATGACCCAGCCTATACCAATAGGAATAGTATCAATGGTTAGGATTACAGGCTTATTTTTTGAATAAAGTCGTCTCATAGTTTTACTATGTTCTTATGTCCAAAAGAATTTCTTTTTCTTTTATAACAGATCATATAATGGATTCACAACATGAGCAAAGTGAGGAATCCAATGACATAAAAGACACATGCACCTAAGAATCTCCTTACTTCACTAAAATCATGACACACCTTAGAAATTCTACTAATGGCATCAACTTTCTCTGGGTAGGCCTATGACCAGAATGCCCACATAAATATTCAACTATCAAAACTTCGTTGACACCAAAAGTGGATTTCTCTAAAGAGAAAGTCAGTCCAACCTTCTTGAACCTTTGAAAGATTCTTTCACAGTTAGAAATGTGGTCGGAGAAAAACTTTCTACATCCGGATGAATCTAAAGTCTCATCTTTTTTCTTTTTCACACATCCTTTTATTGGAATATCATCAATAAAAGGCATAGTCACTTTGGGGACGAAGTTATGTAAGACCAAGTTCATAGCATTTATCATGTGTGCCATAGAATTTGTTGCTCCTTGTGGTAAAGTACACATACGTACTAGACCCAAAGGAGTTTTCATCGTGGTAACATCTCTACTTTCAATAGCTAATCGAAACTGGTCATATCCTGAATACAAGTCTCCCATTGAATAGATGGAGTGTCCGACAAATGCCTCTGCAAACTCATCTATAATGGGAACTGTTCCTATATTTCTAATAGTGACTTTGTTAACAGGTTGCAGATCGTGTATAAAGTGTAGCTTTCCATCTTTTTAGGTACTATGAACCAATTACTTGAGTAAGGTGCTCATGATGGTTCTAAAATTCTCATGGAAATCTTCTCCTTTAACAATCTCATTAGCTCAGGTAGATGAGCCTTTGGGATAGGTATCGGTCAAAGATTCCATGGAATATGCGGTACAATAACTATGATCATTGGAGCTACAAGCTTTGGATCAACACATCCTATTTCATGTGGAAATAAAGAAAATGCCTTCCCATGATGCATGATCATCTTTCTAAATTGATCCTTAAAAAGTTCTCAAACTTATATACATCATCAGGCGAGACATCAAACCATTGTCCACTATTGTCTCGCTCAATAGTGGAATCTAATAGAAATTTTGATCGTAATAGGTCCCAAATTCTCTTACAGGTAGTGAATCTTCACACACATGATTGTATGAGTCAATGGGATTTCTTTGTAGATTTTTTCTTTTTCTTGAATGATTAGAACAGACTGTCATTACTTGCAAGGAATCCATCCTAGATTTAGAACGAATTCTTGCATATGACGACCCATCGTTCATAGCTTTCGTTTCCATCCTCATTTCTGCTATAAATGGTTGTGCGAGAATTACTTCATAAGAGCGATTGTCTTATACAAAGAAATGAAATGATTCTCGAACACCTCCTATCATAATAGGCACATGTGAACATGCACCTAATAAGATCCCTGATCCATTATCAGCTGTTCTCATTCTCCAGCCATGTTCTTTATCAATAGGCCATCTAAATTTATCAGAGAATTTCTTCAATATTACGTTTATCTCTGAGCCTGAATCAATCAGGGCTGGAGCTAAGCACGAATCTTTCTAATCACCAATCTGAATTTTTACTCTGGAGTTCCTTGTGCCCAGAAGGTTATAGTAAATCGACTTTCACCTTTCATCATTTCATCGTGAGGTTATATTGGACCTAAAAAGTTCCTGTTTACACTTCTAATCGTAAAATCCTCTTCCTCATCATAGTCGCTATCACTAATTGTCACAACCTCATTCATTGCTAAGGTTTCCTCTGCAACATCTTGCATATCCTCATCCTGTGGCAATGGAAATCCTCTAATTCTAATAAGTCTTATAAAGCTATCCTTGAACTCGAGTTTTGTGATAAAAAACACTTACTCAAGGGACATAGTGACTTGGATTTTTAGTAGTATATCATTAAGGATCTCTCTAGCATCATTCTTTTTCTCAAGCTCTGAGATCATAATTGCTCTTGGAGTCCTCCTTTCTTTCTTCCTCCCTTTTTTCTCACCTTGTTTCTGATTATCTTTTCACTCATTTTTAATATTTTGACTTTGATTATTTTCATTTACAGTTTTCTTTTTTTTCTTCTTTAGTTGGGGCATTTTGATTTTCTTATGATTGAGTATTTTCTTCTAATGGTTTCTTTCCATCTTGATTAATCTTCTTTTTTCTTCCCGAGACAAGTTTGCAGTATCTTCAAATTGCACTCTTTTTTCATTATTAGTAGTTCTCTTCTCATTTTCTCTAGTTTGTCTTCTTGTCACTCTCCTATCTCCCTCCTCTACATCATCTTGCATGTCATCCTGTCTCTGTTTCTCCTCGATATTGGCAATGTAAGACTATACAGAGGCTTGATCAATAGGAGATTGCCATGCAGTTTTGCACATGATTTTGTCTTTAGCTCTTACCAGTGCCTCGATAGAATAGAGATTTTGGCTTACAGTAAAACGAGTCCTCTCATCTAATGGCTCTAGTCTAGCTGTCGAGGTATTGGCAGATGCATTGGAAATAGTTAACTTTTCATATAATTTCTTCGTGCCTCCTTTGTCGCAATTAATGGCTAAAGGACGTCATGTTCTAAAGTCACATAATTTTCTATCAATTTCAACTATCAACTGATTATCTTTCATATTCTTTAACTCATCACATGCATACATCGTTTGATCTTGACTATCACACCAAACACACCTTTTACCACCAGTTCCTCTTTTATCAATATTTCTTTGGAAAGCTGGCTGAGCAGTGGAGTGAGAAGGAGGAAGCAGTTGATAAACTAGCTGAGGAGGAGTAAATTACGGCATAGTAGCCTGTATGGGTGTAGTCATAGTTACTTGGCCCAAGCCACTACTGCTAGCTCTAGGCTCATGCAAGCTCGTGGAAAACACTTAACTGTTTAATTGAGCAACCTCTTTGGAAAGAGATGCCTGCATATTCATTACATTTTCCATTTGTTTGCACATAATATCCAATTGAAATTCAATTGGAGTCTTATGCGCAACTGCAACATTAGCCGTAACCGTAGTTGTAGGCATTGGCATATTAGTTTGCCCTGTTGTAGGTAAATTCCTAGGCTGAGTAGAAATAGGTTTTTCATAAAGAACAAATTGTCGTTGTTTCATTTGAGCTACGACCTCTATTTCACGTTTTACATTTTGCCAATCATCAATCAAACCATATCTTTTGCCAGGCTCTTCTATTCTTCGTTCTACTTTAGCTCTATGCGCTGGACTCAATATCTTGAGGAAGTGAATAATAAGGTCAAGATTCAAGGCATTTCTATCTTCCTCAGGAAGTTGAGGAGACCATCTCATAAACTCACCATGAAGATGAGTTAGAGACTCATTAGTCTTAGGGGAATTAAAATCCTTCTCGGCTATGCTGACTAAAATCCTCAAGAAAAAACATTTTATGAAGTTCTTTCCTAAAATCAGCCCAAGGTTTACTAGCATGCACATGGATGCTTTCATGTATGGATCTAGAGACAACGCAGTCGAAGTACTGTACTAGTACATTGTCAGGCAATCCTTGGATCTGTGCTTGCTCTTCAAACGCATCCAGGTATTCAATGATATTCAACTCAGTGAATTTACCCTTTTCTCGTAGGATTGCTTGCACAGTCCGTGCCCCTTGTTTTTCTTTCATCATATTTTTAAACACATCCTCTATCTTGCGCTCTTGATATCGCCTAGAATGGAGTAGAAAGTCGATAATAGCGAGCTCTAATAGCTCTCTAAATTGTCCAAAACTATCATTAGATGATAAAGCCAGGAATTTTGACTTAACTAAAACCTAGGCTTTTCTATCTATATTTTCGTTTATCAATTCCTTTTTAAGAATATATAATTAAAATTTTCAAAATTTTTACTTTGTTCTTGAGATTGTAATTACTCCAATCTGAATTGATATTTTGCTTTTGTATTTTTCTTTCTAACATTTGAGTTTTTCCCCCCCTAAATTTACTCTGTTTAATCATTTAAAATTAAGGACTAAATACAAACTTTCTTCTTGTTGATGGAGGGGAGGAGAAGTGTCGAGACTCCTCCTTTGTTGAATGCTTGTCTTCCTGTTGAGGTGCTCAGTTCCCTAGGGAACAACCCTCAACAACCAAGGAAAAGGATCAATGCCAGCAAGGTCTTAACTTGTCATTGCAGGTGACTAGGCTTCTTTCTCCACTCACATGCAAATAAGAAGAATATAAAGGGTAATTTTTTAATCAATACTGAAATACACCTAACAACCCTAAGCACACAATTATCACATTTCATATAGTGTTCACCAAATGTCGAGGGATGTGATTGGAGACCAACGGGTAGATCAAAACTAAATTTGCTATGGGCCTCATAGTGTGACTACATGTGGGGTGTTTTTAGTGTGCTTTATGATGTAAGACGTGATTCAGTGCTTTGAGAAGTGTTTATCTATGTTCTAATGGCCTAAGTTATAGAATATCTATGATCAACCTATTTAACTATTGAACTATATCGAGGAGAATTTACTCACAGTCACTTAGGTTAAAAGATGAGGTCAAATTTAAAGAGGTATTACTATGACCATATGGTTGTGCAACTTGATACCTAGACGGACCATCCTCATATGATTGAGAGACTAAGGTTTCACTAGTAATGCGATGTTTTATTATTCTTCTTCTTCTGGTTCTATATTAGCTATGTTCTTCTTAGATTGAGCAGTATTATTTATAGGTAGAGGTAATAAAAACTCAAAAATAAAAGATGAAGAAAAAGAATTCTCATTTGTAGACTCGTTATTCATAGACATCGGTGTTGATCTATTTAGGTAGTGATGTGTATGAACACACTAGGACCGCCAAGGCGCTTTTTTCCCTCTTTAGGAGGTTTTTTCCCCCGGCTTGTATATACGCCTATTGCCCTAATAGGCTACTTATCTTTGTACATTCTCTAGTAATACATTCAGTATTGTGTGTTGTGCTCCAAGCTTCTTCTTCCTTGTGCGGTTCGCGTGCTTCCGCAGTCGTCTAACTCCAACAATTGGTATCAGAGCAGGTTGTTGCTTCATCTAGGGTGCCGTCGACACTCCTCCGTTTGCAGTCTTAGATCGCACGAATTTTGGTGAGCATACTCAATGTGTTTTCAAGATCAAAACTGCTTTGCTCTGTGGTGCCGAAATCACAATCTGAGCTCATTTCGACCTTCGAACGCACTATCACAGCGCTTGTGCAGGCTATTTCATCTTTTTGTGCCAAAGGTATATACCAGTTTCTGTTCGCCAGTATAAGCGTCCTGAAGTCTGCTACATGTCTAGCAGAATTCGCAGAATTTATCTGGGCAATTCTGTTCAACTTTTTGAGATACATTCAATTTTCTACGTCAAGGTATTTTAGTCACCGGCCATGGCTGAAAGCAGTGATGTATTCCGTATGTTGGCTGTTGAGGACAAGTTGGATGGTACCAACTACCCGTTATGGGCTTATATGATGCGACATGTGTTGGTTGCAAAAGGACTGTGGAACATTGTGTAGGGTGTCGAATGATGTCCTATCACACTTGCAACTGTTACAACTGCAGGTACTGAAGCTGATCCAGAAGGTGTCGAAGATGATGGTATTCTGCATATTCCTGTTCGTGCTATGGTTTCTGCTGCACCTACTGCAGAGCAGATTCGCTAGGATGGCAGAGATGCCCAGGCACATGCATTGATAGCTTTGTCTAGGAATGAGGCTCATGTTGCTTACCTCCGAAAACAATTGGAGAGTGAGCACATGAATCAAGGTGATTCTATGGATAGTTTCCTAATGAAGATCAAAGACTTGAAGGAACAGTTGATTTCTACTGATGAGGTTATACTAGATAGCTCACTTGTGCAGACCGTTCTGAATGGTCTTCCTGATTCATATTAGATTTTTGCTTCTACTCTTCGGTTGATGATGAAAGGCAATCCAAATGCCTTATCATTTGAGGATTTAGTCTCTGTTCTATTATGGGAAGATCAGTCCAGGCAGAATAGGTCCATTATGTGAGTTGCAGATCAAGCTTTCCTGGCTAGTCAGAAGGGCAAAGGAAAATGGAGCTCTTCAACTAGTAAGCAGAAATCTGCTAATTCTGCACATTCGAAGAAGGAAGAGAAAGATGAGAAGAAATCAAATAAGCAGAAATTGTTTTGTAAGTATTGTAAAGGGAACGATCATATCATAAAGAACTATCCAAAACTGGCTCCTAAAGAGGCAAAGAAGAAAGAGGCTAGAATGGTTGTTGTAGAGGCCTCTACACCAAACATAGATTCTTCTAATCTTGTGCAAGAAGAAGAATGGGCGTTTACTACTGTCTGCAGTATTGACCCATCTTCTCATGACCAGTGCATGTCTGTAGTAGACTCAGATGTTTGGTATTTTGACAGTGGGGCGACCAAACATATTACCTTGCAGCACAGTTTCTTCTCTTCACTCGAGCCTGCCCCTATAGGGATACTGTTACATGTGCCAACAACTCCTCTTATCCTGTTATGGGAGTTGGTAATATCATTTTGACTACTACTGATGGTAGTTCTTTCACTTCGTCAGATGCTTTATTTGTGCCAGGGATCAAGAAGAACCTGTTATCAGTTTCTGCATTAGCCAAGATTGGCTTGGTTGTGAAATTTGTTGGTGACAAGTGTACAATTCATGATCTGTCAAATGGTGATGTGATTATTGCTTCTGGCATTTTATGTCGTGGGATGTATAAGCTCATAGACTATGAAAGATCTGTAAATGATTTGGCATGTGCAGTAAATGATTCTCAGGCTATGTCAGATGCAAAGCTTTGGCATGCATGCTTTGGTCATCTGAACTTTGCTAGTTTGCTACGCCTACAGAAATCTGAAATGGTGTCCTCTTTGCTCAAACTTGAGGCACCTGGAAAACATGTTTGTGAAGGCTGTATTTTGGGCAAAATACAACATTTGTCCTTTCCAAAAGATGGTTCAGTTCGGGCTACTAAAAAATTGCAGCTTGTACATAGTGATGTCTGTGGTCCTATGCAGACGCCTTCTTTTGGGAATTATCTTTACTTCGTGACTTTCATCGATGATTTTTCCAGGCATGCATGGGTATATCCATTGAAGGCAAATTCGGAAGTGTTCATGTGCTTCAAACAGATTTTAGTTTTGGCTGAAAATCTATAAGCATGTAAAATGGGCACCCTCCGTTCTCATCGAGGGGGGGAATGTATGTCTTCTGATTTTAATGCATTTTTGGCTGAATGTGGGATAAAACACCAGTGTACAGTGCCGTATACACCTCAACATAATGGAGTTGCTGAAAGAAAGAACAGGTCACTCATGGAGATGGCGAGGTGTATGATCAAGAGTCAGGCTTTACCACATAGTTTCTGGCTTGAGGCTATCATGTGTGCAGCATATGTAGTGAAAAGGTGTCCCACTAAAGCGTTGCAGTCTATCACTCCATATGAGGCTTGGCATGATAGCAAGCCATCTGTTGCTCATCTGCGTGTTTTTGGTTGTTTGGCATATGCATTAGTGCCTAAACAACATTGCAAAAAATTGGATGATAAAGTAGTAAAATGTATTTTTGTTGGGTACAATTTTGAAAGTAAAGGCTGTCATCTGTATCATCCACAGACTAAATGCATTCTGGTTAGCCATGATGTTGTTTTTGTGGAAGATGCTATTCAGCCATTGCTTTCATGCACTAAGGAGACATCTGTCAGCTCCAAAGACATGTATGATACTTTGCTGCCTCTTTTTATAAGTGGACTGTCTAGTGTTGGTCCCAATGAGGCAACTTCTCAACCTTTGCAGGTTTCATGTGATGATGCAGATCATTCCATTCCTGATGCAGATTTACATGATGCACTAGTTGATGAGAGAGTTGATATTGAACAAGCAAAAACTATGCCAAAATGGCTGGTGAAGACTTTGCGTGACAACAAATTAGATGCACCTCTGTCATATCGTACTCGTTCGGCCTCTCATAGTGCCTCTTTTGCATCAGATTTCTATGCTATGGCTGCATCTAGTCTCTGTGATGAGAATGAGCCTGTTTCGTTTGATGAAGCACAAAATTCAGAAAATTGGATGGCTGCTATGCAATCTGAATATGATGCTATAATGAAGAATGGTACTTGGTCTTTATGTGACTTGCCTCCTGGCAAGAAGGCCATTGGCACCAAGTGGGTATACAAGCTGAAGCGTAAACCGGATGGTATAGTTGACAGGTATAAGGCTAGGCTTGTTGCAAAGGGTTATGCACAGGAAAGAGGCATTGATTTTGATGAGACCTTTGCACCTACATGTTGTATGACTATTATTTGGAGCATCTGTGCACTTGCAACTCATCATGGTTGGAATGTACATCAATTGGATATTAAAACAACATTTCTGAATGGTGACTTGCATGAAGAAGTGTATGTTTTTGAGCCCCATGGCTTTGTGCAGAAAGGGCATGAAAACCATGTGTGCAGGTTAAAGAAGGCATTATATGGTTTAAAGCAAGCACCACGTGCTTGGTATGAGAAGATACATGCCTATCTGATTGCACATGGTTTTGAGAACAGTCCAATTGAAAGCACCTTATATGTTAAGCGTGCCAATGATTTGCTTCTGATCATTGTTGTTTATGTTGATGATGCTGCTCACTGGTCCTATTGAGAAGCATATTGCTGATTTTAAGGCTGATTTTCATGCCTCATTTGAGATGTCTAATTTGGGGCATTTGCATCACTATTTGGGCATTCAATTTATGCAAGTTGATGGTGGAATGGCTTTGTGTCAAACGAAATATATTGACACATTATTGCAGCATTTTGGCCTTGAAGACTGTAAGCCTAAGAGGGTTACGATTGAGTCTTCATGATGCTGGAGATGCATTTGATGCTGTTCTCTATCAGTAGGCTATTGGATGCTTGATTTACTTATGCATTACTCGGCCAGATATTCAGTTTGCTCTCTCACAGATGAGCAGGTTTATGCATTGCCCAGGAGTCAAGCATTGGCAGGCAGTTAAGCGTATCTTTCGCTATTTGAGTGGTACTCGGTTACTTGGGTTGTTTTATCCCAAGGGGGGATCACTACTGCCAGATTTGCATGCTTTTTTTGACCCTGATTGAGCTCATTGCTATGAGACTCGTGTGTCCACTAGTGGCTTTTGTTTCATGCTTGGTAGCTCATGTATATCTTGGTTGAGCAAGAAGCAGCCTATTATGGCCACTTCCAGTTGTGAGGCTAAGTATAGGGAAGCTTTCACAACGACTGTTGAGTGTGTGTGGCTCAGACGCCTTATGGCTGATTTGGGTGTAGGTCAGTCTTTTGCCACCACCATCTTCACTGACAGTCATGTGTGAACACACTAGGACCACCGGGGCACTTCTTTCCCTCTTTACGAGGTTTTTTTCCCCCGGCTTGTATATACGCCTATTGCCCTAATGGGCTACTTATCTTTGTACATTCTCTAGTAATACATTCAATATTGTGTGTTGTGCTCCAAGATTCTTCTTCTTCCTTGTGCTATTTGCGTGCTTCCGCAGACGTCTAACTCCAACAATCAGAAACAAATATAGAACAATATAAATTGACGATTCATCAAGTGACTCACTAACTGCATAATCTTTGATCTGGATTAAGAAAAACTATTTTCTTGTTGATCCTAATCATGAATGTAAACTACTTCAACAAAATAACCTCATACAAATATAAGTAAGAATGCTAAGATAATTCTCCAAAATCCTAATACAACATTTAAGCTAAAAGAAATTGATATAGGAAAAGTGGATGAAGGAGCCCATATGCAACTCGAATATCTCGATCTCAACTGGTCGTAAATGCTCGTCAATGCTCTCTGCAAAAAAAAAGCATTAGAACATACATAATTATTTTTTATGAAACATAAAACACACTCATGTTTTCCTTTCAATTCTTATCATAGAGATATATACACATATATTTATTCATGTTTTCATGCATACAACCATGATTTTTCATTCAAACATACACATGTACACACTCTTCATGCACATGCATACATCTCTCATGCACACATGCTTACATCATTATCATGCATGCTCTCATGCACATGCATACATGCAAACATGCATTCATGCAAACATGCATTCATGCATTCACCTCATTCATACATGTTTGTAATTCATACATGCACATGCACCCTCATTCATTCTCATGCATACATGCATATATCACCTATATTCATGCTCATGGACTCTCTCATATGCTTACACACTCACTTTCACATTAACTTTCATACATGTATACATGTAATTCTTACATACATGCAACTTCATCATGCATACTCATTCATACATGCATCTAATATCCATATGCATTCTCACATCATGCATGCAAATACTAACTTACTTATGCATATGCATTCTCATATATGCACATGCATCTAACATCATGCTTACTCATGCATACATGCATCTAAGTCATACATGCACATGCATCCTCACTCACATGCATGCTAACACATACATTGCTACATCTTTCACTTTCACTCATGCACATGCATGCTCACACTCATACATGCATATACATTCTCACATACATGCTAACACACTCTCACATGCATGCTAACACACACTCACATGGATGCTAACACAGACTCACATGCATGCTAACACACTTTCATATGCATGCTAACACACATATACACCCACTTACATACATATGCATACAATTACCTCTTATACACATGCATATGCATTCATACTTCAGTCATTCCTGCATACTTATGCACATGCATTTAGGCATTCAACACACATGTACATGCATTCCTATTTGCTCATAAACATGCATACAATCATATGTATATGCATCTAACCTACACACTCTCATATGCACACACTTCCTCATACAACTACATATGTGTGAACCATCCATGCATTTTTAATCAATCATGTATGCATCATTTACAAACGTATGGAAGTGCATTCAACAAGCACATACATGCGATTTGCATGGAGAATATTGGATGGACAATCAAGGTATAATTTTATATGCTGTAGCAAGTGTCGAGGGGAGGGGAATGAGCAAAAAAAAAACACACACTTTGTTTCTCTCTAATGTCTAGTCATGTCTAAGTCTATAGTGTGAGGGTGAAAATATCCAAATCTATTATGAAAAGTCTGAACAAATCTATTAGTCAACAATACATCATTCAAAAGTTCTAATAGAAGGTCAAAGCATCTAAAATGAAGGCATAGAGAGATTTAGGGATGAGAAGAAGCATTGTGAATATCTCTCTCTCTCTCTCTATCTTTCTCTCTCTCTCTCTCTCTCTCTGTCTCCAATCTACTAGAGTGCCTCACACTTCTCTCTCTCTCTCTCTCTCTCCCCCTTGCTGCACGTGTCATGTCTCTCTACTATCGGGAGGAGGGGGAGAGTAGTTTCTCTCTCTCTCTTTCTCTCTCTCTCTCTCTCTCCTACTGCATGTGTCATGTCTCTCTGCTATCGAGAGGAGGGGGAGCAGTTTCTCTCTCTTTTTCAACGTGCGATAGCCTATGCATCTCCATATTTACTGCAACATCATTGAACTATTTCTCTCTCTCTCTCTCTCTCTCTCCTGTCTCTCTTGCTGCATGCGTCATGTCTCTCTGCTGCAGGGAGGAGGGGAGCATAGTTTCTATCTCTCTCTCTCTCTCTCTCTCTTGTTGCACACATCATGTGTCTACATCTCTCTTCTATGCGTGTGTAGACCTACAACAAGAGCCGTGATAAAGAGGAAAGAAGAAGAAGAAGTCCATTACCTGCCAAAAAAAGCATGAACAAAGAAGACATAATATTAACTTATATAGACCTCGCTCATACATGCACATGAATCAACTACTTTGATTAATACCCATGCTTTTAACTCACAATTTACTCACACCACTATTTAATTCACACTTTCACTAGTTAACACACTATTTATGCTCATTTATACACGCCACACACACACACACCTTTTTATGGACACTCATGCACACCACACATTTACTTACGTTTTTTTTCTTTTTATTCTATTTCTTTTGTTCTTATTTTTTATAACTCCTTAATACTCTTTAATTTAAGCTTACACTAAAGTATAATGTATTAACATACACACACATATTATGATAGATAGTTAAACCATAATATAAGATATATTAACCAAATGTAATCATATTTTTAATATTTATTAAATCAAATGTTCACACACATCACATATATGTAAATGGTCACATGAAGCACATATTAATTCATAGTCATTAATAAGTATACTTATATAGAATATCTATGAGTACACATATGAGCATTTATGCTTACACACATACACACCTATACATACATATACACACTCAAACCCTCAAACACATTCACATAGCACAAACACACTTACTTGAATACTCATATATATGGATAGACTCATAGGTTTATACCCATACTGGATGGTAGCAAACACAAATAGGTATCATACACACAATCACACAAATACATAGACACTTAGGGTAAAACTTAATACACATATGCATAGGTAGGGTATATAGATGGTTTCATGTAATTAAGTATGCATGCACTTTCACACACATAGGTATATAGACACTCTTATGCATATTCATAAACACAAATGTGCATAGATATTTATAAAAACATGAATATATTTGAGGAGACAAACATAGGCATATAAGGTTAGGAGCATGATTGGACATACATAGATTCGTACGTATTTCAACATACACATGCAATCTCATAAACAGAAATGTATAGGCACATTTCAATAACCCTTTCCTAGGTATCCAATCATCAATGCATATATCTACACTTAGGCCCATTCTTACTGATAGCCATGATACCCATGCTCACACATACATAAGGAAGGTTAAATATATTTATTCTTAGGACTTGTATCCATTCAATCTTATAAAATATCATAAACATAAAGAATTCATATAATGGAGTCCGATGAGTTTACATCTTCATAATTTTGCAACTTGCAGGTACTAGAGAGAGATTAAAAGGGAAAGAAAAAAGAGGTTGGAATGGTTGTCTTAGAGGCCTCTACACCGGAAACAGAGTCTGCTAATCTAGTGTAGAATGAAGGATGGGCGTTTATTACTGTTTGTAGTTTTGACCCATCTTCTTCTGAATAGTGTATGTCTAGAGTAGACTCATACGTTTGGTACTTTGATAGTGGGGCAACCAAACACATTACCTCGCAACACAATTTCTTCACTTCACTTGAGCCTAACCCTATAGGGAATACTGCCACATGCACCAACAACTCCTCTTATCCTGTCATGGAAGTTGGTAAGATCATCCTGACTACTGCTACTGGTAGTTCTTTTACATTCTTAGATGCTCTATTTGTGCTAAGGATCAATAAAAATCTGTTATCAGTTTCTGTATTAGCCAAGATTGGCTTGGTTGTGAAATTTGTTGATGACAGATGTACAGTTCATGATCTATCAAATGGCGACGTGATTATTGCTTCTGGCATTTTATTTTGTGTATGTATAAGCTCATAGACTATGAAAAATCTGTGAATGATTCAGTGTGCGCAATACATGATTCTCAGGCTATGTCAGATGCAAAGCTTTGGTATGCATGCTTTGGTCATCTGAATTTTTCTAGTTTGCTATGCCTATAGAAATATGATATGGTGTCCTCTTTGCCCAACCTTGAGGCACCTGGTAAACATGTTTGTGAAGGCTATATATTGAGCAAAATGCAACATTCCCCCTTTCCAAAAGATGGTTCAGTTCGAGCTTTTCAAAAATTGCATCTTGTTCACAATGATGTCTGTGGTCCTATGTAGACACTGTCTTTTGGAAACTATCTTTACTTCATGACTTTCATTCATGATTTTTCCAGGCATGCATGGGCATATCCATTGAAAGCAAAGTCTGAAGTGTTTATGCGCTTCAAATAATTTTTTTTATCAACATGTAAAATGGGCACACTCTGTTTTTATCGAGCGTCAGAATATATGTCTTCTGACTTTAATGCATTTCTGGCTGAATGTGGGATAAAACATTAGTGTACAGTGCCATATACACCTCAACGAAATGGAGTTGCTGAATGGAATAACAGATCACTCATGGAGATGGCGAGGTGTATGGTCAAGAGTTAGGCTTTATCACATAGTTTCTGGCTTTAGGATGTTATGTGTGCATCATATGTACTTAACAGGTGTCCCACTAAAGCATTGCAGTCTATCACTCCATATGAGGCTTGGCATGGTTTCAAGCCATCTGTTGCTCATTTGCATGTTTTTGGTTGTCTGGCATATGCATGAGTGCCTGAACAACATCCCAAAAAATTGGATGATAAAGTAGTGAAATGTATTTTTGTTGGGTAAAGTTTTGAAAGCAAAGTCTATTGTTTGCATCATCCATAGAATAAATGCATTTTGGTTAGCCGTGAAATTTGTTTTTGTGGAAGATGCTATTCAGCCATTACTTTGATGTCCTAAGGAGACAACTATTAGCTCCAAAGACATGTATGATACTTTGCTGCCTCTTTTTACAAGTGGATAGTCTAGTGCTAGTCCCAATGAGGCAACTTTTTTGCCTTTATAGGTTTCATGTGATGATGTAGACCATTCCATTTTTGATGCAGATTTACATGATGCATGTAGCTCAGTGATGAGTAGCAACTCCTTTAATGTCAATCCGGGAAGACGGGAGGATGGTATGATGACCTTGAGCAAGTGAAGGCACAAGTGCGTGAGTGAGAAGGACACAAACATGCACAGAGATACACACACACGCACACACAGCAAGAACAAAGAGGAGGACAATGGAGTTCTTTTAGATTACTTTCAAAATGCTCATACAAGTTCAAATCTATTACAAGCTACCCCCAAAAATGAGCTCTCTAGCTCTATTTATAGTTTTTGTCTAGTTTTTGGCCTTGTCCAGACCTAGTGTCTGGCCTAGTTAAAAATAGGTTCTCTGGCCTATTTGGAGGTTCAAACGGAGTCTAAAAAATGTGAAAACTGATAGGTAGGTACTTCTAAAGCTCCTCAAGCTCAAGGACTCCTTGGCTTGCACAAAATGGAGCTACAAAAATATGAAATGATATTTACAATGGTTTTTAGTGATGAAAATTACTATTTTTGTAGGGATTTCTTCTAACATTTTGACATACATTTCCTAGAGCTCCCTACTTGCTCCTTCTTCTTGTGTGCCCACCTCTTTGATGCATGAAAAATTTAGATGGCCTACTTGCCAGATCTTCTTTGACTACTCGGTCTGCTTGTGCCTTCTCTTCGTTTCGACTCCCTTCGTTGGCTTCCTTGTCTTGTGAGTCCTTCAGTTCCTTGACTGCTGCCAACACCCCCCCTCTCTCGTGTATGTCGTCTCTGACAGACCCTTGTTGAGTGGGTTGTTGGATGTAGTACTCCACAACGTCTGTGGCTAAATGATGTTCTGCTATTCTCAACCCTTTGGCCAAATCAGTGAGTAGGGCATCCCAGTCTACTGGCCCTGGAACTTCTGGATGTGGCATACGTAGCTTTTCTGAATGTAGAGCTTGTTCCACCCCAAATAACTATAATAAGTGAGATGGTCTGAGAATGAATATCTCTGAATGATATTCCCAGAACCCTGTAATAAACATTTCTTCAAACGTCTGTTTGAAGCAGGCAGGTAGATACTTTATACGAGCATGCCATGCATATACGACGTTAATGGATGGTGTGGTGCTCATATCGTAGACAAGGTCCTGATTCCCTTCATTAAATCCGAGAGCCGAAAGATGAGGTTCTTTGATATTCTTAAATGTCCTGAATGTAACCAGCATGAGCTAAAAAATTTTGAGGCACGTCTTTGCCATGATATCTTGTATATTCTTAAATCTGACTGCCAGTGTCAGATGGTTGAGATCATGTAGTTAACTGTGGGTTGGCCTCTAGGTGGGGCTAAGTAGACATAATTGAGCCATTTTTCACATCCTTTGACTGTCAGCACTGTTTTTGTGTACTCCGGCCAAGACCTTCTTCGAAAGACAGGGCAGTAGCAAGGATTATACTTGACATATAAAGGCATGTTATTCCACGTGCGTACCATCTTAGGGTAGGTTTCAAGCAGACGAATCCTCCAAGTAGGTTGATGTATATTCCCCTGCTTGGCACTTGCAGGGATGTCATCCGGTGCAAACTGTGTCGCCGAGGTTGGTTCTTTTGATGTGTGTTGCTTGATTTCAGCATTGTAATCGGCCATTAATACATAGAATGGAACATACAAGTCATCGGATGTGCCAATCCACCTATGATGGGAGAGGTTTCTGAAGTAATCCGATTTTATGACGACTTCCTCCAATCGTGACATGGACACTATCTGAACTGCAACTCTCTCGTCATGGGTTGTAGCAACCTTCTCTAACCTTTGCCTCCATTCAGGAGCCTCGATCTCAATTGTGTCCATTCCTTCTTCTGTTTGCTTGCCTTTGGGTGCTGGCATGGGAACATATGGATCTTCAAAGATCTCCTCCACTTGAATTGGCACTAAGTCTTCAGGTTCCGGTTCCACCAGGGGAGGGGGTTGACGCTCGTATTGAAGAACTTTACTAGTTCTGCTCTGAGTTCTGCGACTTCTTCCGAAGTGTCGACTGCTGTTGTGACTTTGCTTGGTGACTCCTGCTGAGCTGCCAGTTGCTTTAGTAGATCATCTCTTTCTCTTTCTAATGCTGCGTGAGCTTCCAGGAGGTCGGCATGGGTTTCCAAGACGATTTGCATATTTCCAGATGGGATAGCCTTGAATTTCTCTGGGTCGATTTTCTGTGGTGAACCCTCCATTGCTGCTTCCAGGTTTTCTTCATTCTGTTTTTGCAGTGTCTTATTCTCTTCGAGTGCAGCGGACATGTGCTTCCGTAATAAGGCGAGATTGTGTCGAAGCTTGAGGTTGTCTGTAATCTGAGCATGTAACATGTCATCCAGTTGTTGTTTTTCTTCAGTATCTGACTGGGGTGGATTGGCAACTAATTGGTCATGTTATGCTTGTAGTGTCATGTACTGCTGTTGTAATAGCCGGTTCTCCTTCTCTAAATCAATGAATTTTTCTTGGAGAGTTTCATGGTTTCTGAAGAGGCTCGTATGCTGTGCATCTAGGTGCTGGTAATGCTGTTGTAGTTGAGACATGCACTGGTACATATTATTAAATACATTATTAACAGGGGTGGATGCGGGAAAGGTGTTGAATGCAGAAGGGAAGGGAAAAGGGAATGGGAGCGTGTATGCTGTGCTTGAAAAGGGTGAAGTTGGTGGTGGGGGAATGGGAGATTGTGGACGTATGGGGGGAGGGAGAGGTGCGGAGGTGGGTGATATATCCATGAGATCAAAAGTGGATGCATTCGTGGGAGTGATTGTGAACATGGGAATTGTGGGTGCGGTGATGGTGGTGAAGGTGTAAAGTGGTGTGTGTAGTTGTGAATATGAATCGCCAGGAAGTGTGATGGGGGGAACAGGGTTTTCTGTGGCTACAGTTAGAATTACAGAGTCAATAGTAGTGTAAACAAGAGAGGTGGAGATTGTTTGTGTAGGTTGACTAACAGTCTGTGCTTCGGTATGGGAAGTGGACCCTGGGGTGGTGACATTAGTGGTTTCACTGGTTGTGGGAGGTGAAAGTGGTGGAGTTGGAGGGAGAGGGGGTAAGGGGGGTGACGGGGGTGCACTGGATGTATGGGCTTCCTCAATGTCATGAAGGGTATGCGCTGTGCCTGTGGTTGTGGATGTGGTGCCTTGTGGTTCTGATACTAATACATTCATTTGTTTCCCTGATCGAGGGGGGCGTCTTCCGTATCGTCGTTTCGATCTTTGTGAATATGCGAGAGCGGTATGCACCGTCTCAGGTACCCCCAATGCATCAGATATCATGTCAAGGGTTGCTCGGTATTGCTCGTCCACACCTTCCTCCTCAAGGATTTGGTTCATGAGGGCTTTTCCTGCTGCCAGGGATAGTTTGTGTTGTTCTTGAACTCGGTTGATAGTATCATACAACTTTTTCAATTGATTCGTATAAGCCGGGGCACCCTCAAGTTCCTGTAGAACTCTCCCATGAGAGATTCTTGTTGTGGAAGTCGCAACATGATTTTCCTACCTTCAATATCATATTTCTTGAAATTTTTTGAAACTTCAAATAGAGGTTATTCTTCTTCTTGTGTAGATTGTTTTTTTAAACATTTCTTTTTCTTGTCATTAGGGTCTATTTGTGTGGCTAATAGTACATCATTTTTACATTTGTTTCATTCTTTGGGTCTTAGTGTCTATCAAGTACACACATTCTTCTTTCGACATGTGAAATGGATCTGGCAAAATGGATTCTAGGTCCTCATTGTTCTCTTCTTCTTCACAAGTGTTTGTACTAGGCTCACACTCTTCGATATTGGTTCACACATGAATATTGAGATATCATAGCCATCCTCATTAAAGTGGATTCCATTGTTCTTCATTCACAAATATGTCAATTGTTGTCAAGATTTCAGCCTATCCACGGGGCTCAAAATCTTCTTCTGGGAAGATCATAGGTGCATAGGCTGGGACTTGAATTGATTTGGGATTTTTTGATGCTCCTATGTCTCTGGCATCTAATCTTTTCTCCTCTTATTCAAAGAGCTTATAGATCCATAAGTGGGTGTCCTTGTGCATCCATGAAGGACTCGAACCTATGCAGTGCACTAACTCTATGTCCTCTTGCCATCTCTATGTTCTCCATCCATTGTAGAGATGGCATGTCTCTATGAGTGTAGTCCTTATTAAACTTGGTAGTTACCCCTAGATCTTGTAAGTACAAAGAATTGGTTCCCCAATCCTGCATTATCTACAATTGTCTCATAAAGAGTCTACTCGAGATCATTTACATGGTTCTTTCCTAACTCAGATATAGCAAAGGTATTTTCAAACTCTACACCACAAGTAGTGAGATGGATATCTTCTAACAATCCTAGAAGATTTTCTATGTGTTCATCTACCATTAGTAGTTTCATCGGTGTGGGTCTCAAGTTGGTTTGCCCCAATGTTTCCATAAGGAAGTGGTGACAATGACAAATTCTACTCCTGAACCTAGGATTGTCTTCATTGTGTACCCGTGATAGGTGATAGGAAGATAGGTGTTTCCTTCTTCTGCTTTGCTCATATCTCCTACCTTGTCTATGGGCATCTCGCGGATATTTCATAATCGGCTTCTACCTATGAGTGGGCACTAGCAATTTTTGGGACTTGGTTTGCTACGTGTTTCCAAAACTCTGGTTTAGCCTTTAACAATTCTTCTAATGTGAGATGACACTGCACTTTAGTGTTCTTTAAAACCTCTTTGTTTCTAGGTTTAAATGATTCTTCATTTCTAATCATTATCGTGGAAGCTCTCATTTGAATAGACTTTGACTCTTATGGGCTTGTGAAATGTGGCAATTCTTGTAAGGAATTGGATTCAATATCTAGTCATTCACTTGAATGAATGTCTTCTTGCTCTTGATATATAGAGGGAATTTCATGAGGGAATGGATCATGAAGATCATCTATCTCTTGAATAGACAGGGAAGTTATGTGTTTGTGACCCACTTCTCTTCTTGAATGTCTCTCAATAATTCCTATGAGTATTTGTTGATAAAAGGAGGAATTCTGATGTCTATTGAGATAGGAACACATGGCTCTACTAGCAAGGACTCTCCTCTTTCATTTTCAACTAACTAAGCCTTTTGAGGAACCAACTTCTCGGGTTAAGATGCCATTTTCTCTGAATGTTCTAATAACCCTTGAACGTGAGTGCGATTCTGATTTCATTAGATTACTTTAATTAAAGAGTTGACTACCCTTGAACATAGCCAGAGCTAGTTCAACCATCTTAATGCACAATTTCATCCTCTCTACTTGTAGGTATGCTCTAGGGTAGCTCTTGTCTAACTCTATTGCATTTGGTCCTTATCTAAGTCGTGCATGGTAAGCCTTAAACATCATGTCTAAGTCTTCTATAATGGGATCTGTTAACACCAAACTTGACTTAGGGACGGGTGGAGTCTCTAAAGGACCTTGGAAGTCAGTTCTATAATCTTTGCCTTGGTCTCTTTCAAACTACCTTCTAACTTTTCTAGTTTCTTGGAACATTTTCTCTTTATTCTCTCTTCAAAATCTTTCCATGACTTGCTCTTTCTTTTTCTAGATTCTCCTAGTTCACTAGATTCTGATTCTTTCTCTGGATTTCCTTGCTACACTTGTTGATTCTCCTAGTTCACTAGATCCTGATTCTTTCTCTGGATTTCCTTGCTACACTTGTTGTAAGGCTTGTGATCTAGTGACTTCCTAGATGGGAACTAGGGTGGGTGGAGTTCCACTTGCACTTTCTACTATGCGTATAACATTAATTTGGAGTTATCTTTGAGACATTAGCAAGATTCTTGGGACAGTCGCATATGATGTGATCCTTACCACACTCTAAACAATACCCTTGAATGATAAGATAGTGCATTTGGCCTGATCGTGGGGGGTGTGATCATTCACATATGAAGTGATGCCCCTCACATCTATAACAAGGTCCTCTAGGTGCCTGTGGTCTCACCTATCTCATATGGGATCTAGGGTTATGATTTGTGTACATGAAATTTGCATAATCAGGTTCCCAACTATATTCCTAGGATGGGGTCTCATACTGGTATGTCTACATATGTTCTAGTGACTCATTGTAGTAGATGGGGATGTTCTCTCCATGAGATGAGTCAAAACTATTTGCATTGGGATCATTCAACTATGAAAAGGGAGAAATTGGCACTAAAGACCTATCTAGATCTCTTTTCTTTCCATATACTTGACTGATATTAGATTAGCAAGGGGTTGCAGTTATTGACCTTGCACTGGTTGTGACCTAGGTTGTGCCTGGCATTGTGTTTCATAATTCTATTGTGGCCTATAGTAGGGTTACTATTGGTACTAATTCTGATACCTATATGGATGTTGGTATGGCTACTGATAGTTTTGTCTAATGGCTTGCTTATTATATGGGCAGCCCTATGCCATATGATTCGTGCATTTCCTCTCTATTGTGCATTAGTATGAGCCTAGAGCTATGTCATTCTAGTTTTGCATGGGGTAAGCATTGACCATGTGATCACCACCACATGTGTAGCAATGTTTGATGACAATGACCTTCTAAGTTTTCCTATTCTACAAGTTTCCTCCTAGCTTATGTGCAACTAACTTAGCTCATTCCTCCCATGATAATGAAGGTTTCAATGTGACACTAGCTGACCATTCTAATCCCTTATAGATCTTGGAGAATTCTAGCTCCTCTCCTAAGTTATCTTCTATGTCTATGCACATTTTCACACATTGGACTAGGGTGTTTGGCTCTTTCAGGTACACATAGGATCATAACTTTCCACTCAAGAGACCATCTAAAAACAATGATACCTACTTAGCATGCTAGATAGCTCTAGGAATGGGCAACTCTCTATGTATTGTTTGAATTTGTCTTGCTAGCCTCAATGTCTCTAGGGATTTCTACTTGAAACTATGAATCAAGGAAGAGGTATTGTGCCTAATTCCACTCTTAGAGAACTTAGTGATGAAAGAATCCAATAATTGAGTGATGTATTTGTAATGACCTTGCTGTAAGGTTTCAAACCATGCTAAGTCTTTACCTTTTAGGGCTAGCCCAAAAGCCTTGTCTTGAGTGAACAAATGCTCTACTTGTTCCGATCTCAACACTTGGTTGAATTTGGCTACATGATCATAAGGATATCTCTTGTACCATCAAAGTAGGTCTTCATGATCTTGACAACCTTTGAGGGTCTCAATGTCCTCGAGTTTTCTCTATGTCTAGGTATAGGGAATTTTTCATCCTATCTATGTGACCTATGTCCTCTTGTTCTCTCTCTTTCTAGTCTACTTGTACTTTGTTCTAACCTACCTCTCCCTAGGTTTTGTATGAAGCTTACCTCTAGAGATTCTCTTGTCTTCTCTCTTTGAGCTCCTAAGGAGTTTGCTTGTCCTTCACTAGCCGAAGGCTTGTGTAGGGGAAAAACCTTTTTACCTTGCCAAAAATGAGTCTGATTACTATAATTTGAGACTAAGTAAATTCACTCCAAGTCAGGACTCATATAGGTGGGTTTTTGGAGAACATTTGGATCCTTGAACTCATATGCCAAGTACTCTTGCTTAGTATGAGGCTTCTCTGACTTGAACTTCACAAATGCCTCTTCAATAGCCATGTTAGCATAAAGTTCTATGGTGGCATTATCTTGAGGTATCCTTGTGGTGGCTATGATTCTGGTTAATACCAGATTCTTCATAGGAGTGGATGGAATCTCCTTGGGATCATCCTCTTTTGAATCTTGAACTTCTGACTCTAGGAGGACATTCCCAAAGTTATCGATTGAATCAAGGTGACATGTAACCAGGTACACAATTCCCTATTTTATGTATGATCCTTTCTCAAACTTACCTACTCATTGATCTAGGCCATCGGGGTGCTTTGGGTTGTTCAATTTTACTACATAACTTCTTAGACCCTCCTCATAGATGTGAGCACCTAATTGGTTGGTTTGGATGTACTCCAATTATGTCTTGTAGGGCCCCTTTGGCACCTCTAGGTAAGTTGTCCTATTGCCATGAGTAGATCTCTCCATGCTATAAGATGTATTTGACTCACTTGTTTCTTGACCATCGCTTGAATGGTGGTTACCTAACTACTTGGACCAAGACCTGGCTGCATGGCTAACACTAGCTTTAGATGATCTTAGGATTTGTTGATCCACTTTTCTAAGGTACTTGACTAATCTAAGGTTCATGAATTAACCCAAATTCCTTTTTCAAATTTCCTAATATTCTCTTGTTAATAGTTATCTACTTATCGATCATGTTCACTTTGTTATTTCTTCTCTCAATATGTCACTATTAAGAATATTTATGTTGGCTGACTTGATTGTGAACTCACTTGATTAGGTTCTTTCACCTTTTGGTTTCGTCGTGATTATAAATGTTTGATGGTCTTACACTTGATCCTTTATAATGTCGTGAAGTTGAGGATTCTTATCATCTCCCTAAGCTCTACTACAATATGCATCTTAGCCTAGAAGCTAGAATTGACAAAGGGGGCTTGTAGCTCTCCAATGTCAAGTTGTGTTTGCAAATTTTTCTTGCCTGAGAAGATCTCTCGAGCTTTCACTTTGGTGCTTAGAAATATTTCATCCTTTTTTGCCAAGCATATATACAAGTTTTAGTTCGTGAGTACAAGTGCCTCAAAGTCTGCTACAGGTTTAGCAGAGCTCGATAGGGTGTTTTTGTTCAATTTTTTGAGATATAGAAAATTTTTCACATCATGGTGTTTAGTCATTGGCCATGGCTAAAAGCAATTCGTATTCCGTATGTTGGCTATTAAGGATAAGTTGGATGGTACTAATTACCCATTGTGAGCATATATGATGCTCCATGTATTGGTTGCAAAAAGGGTTGTGGAATATTGTGGAGGGTGTTGAAACATATCCTACTACACTTGCAAATAGAGTTATTGAAGGTGATGCAGATGAAATTGAAGATGATAACATCCAATATCTTGGTCATGCTACCATTCCTGTTTCACCTACTATGGAACAAATTCGTTGGGATGGCAGAGATGCTTAGGCACATGCATTGATAACTTTGTCTATCAAACATGTTGCTATTCCTCACATTCACTCCTAGAAGACAACAAAGGATGCGTGGGATACACTTACAACTTATACTAGGTAAGAAATGAGGCTCATGTTTCTTACCTCTAAAAATTGTTGGAGAGTGAGCATATTAATGAAGGAGATTCTATTGATAGTTTTTGACAAAGATCAAAGATTTGGAGAAGCAATTGATTTCTGTTATGAAGTCTTGCCAGATAGTCCACTTTTACAGGTGGTTCTTAATGGTCTTCCATATTCATATAAGAGTTTTTCTTCTACTCTTCAATTAATGATGAAAGGAAATCCAAATACGTTAGCATTTGAGGAGTTTGTCTTTGTTTTGTTGCAAGAAGATCACTTATGGAAGATCAAGTCAATTATGAAAGTTGCAGATCAAGCTTTCTCAACCAGTCACACAAGCAAAGGTAAATGGAGCTCATCTACTAGTAAGAAATCTAGTAATGCTACACATTCAAAGAAGGAAGACAAAGATGATAACAAAACATAAAAAGTAGAAACAATTTCACGAATATTGTAAGGCAAATGATCATGTCATAAAAACTTGTCCTCATCTAGCTCCAAAAGAGGCAAAGAAGAAAGAGGTTGGAATGGTCATTGTAGAGGCCTCTACACCTAAAATATACTTTGGTAATCTTGTTCCGAATCAAGAATGGGAGTTTATTTCCAACTATAATTCATCTTCTCATGAGCAATGCATGTTTGCAGTAGACTCAGATGTTTTGTACTTTGATAGTAGGGCAACCAAACATATTACCTTGCAGTGTAGTTTCTATCAAGAGAAAGGAGATAAGGAGGAGAGCTCACTCACACACGCTTGCACTCAAGAGGATCACAAACATATTGAGGCAAGGAAGAATGATCTTCTTCTTCTTCTATTACATAAAAAGAATACACAAGAATGACCTAAAACAATAATACAACTAGTGCAATATATAAAGAACTCTACATAAGAAAAATCCTAATGTTTTTGAATGAGTGAGCTGGAAAGAAACAAATGTGCCATCACTTTTGGTTGATAAATCTAGTAAAGATCACTAAAGTGTCCTTGAAATATATTGGTGTGACCACTTTACATGCCAGAGAAATGAAAAAGTGATATGTGTCATCCTCGATCATCACATGTTTGAGATTGATATCTCAACACTCCCCCTCAAGCTCAAGGCCATGCCCTGTAATCCAACTTATGATCAACCATACCCTACTTTTGTAGCATACTCAAGGCATATTGCCTTTGCGAACTCCATATACCTGTTTTTGTATGTATAAAAATAGTGAAACACACCAAGATCTTTCATGTAAATTCTTGCATAAGGAGTTGCTTTACCTCTTTAATGCTTTCTTCATTATTACCACCTACAATCAATTCATCAAGGTAAATAGAAATAATCATCTTGCCATCATCATCCTTCCTTGAGTATAATGAGTTATCTGCATCACACATAGAAAATCCAATGGTGGTTAAATAATGAGAAATCCTTGCATGCTGAGCTCCAGGGGCTTGTTTAAGCCCATACAAAGCCTTTTGCAACATGCAAACATATTTTGGGTGCTTTGAATCCTCATATGCTTGTTGTTGGTCCATATTCTGCAACTCACGATGTAAGAAGGCATTATTCACATCCATCTGATGCAAAATCAATCCTTTTGTTATAGACAATGCAACAAGTGCTCTAACAGTAGCAATTTTAGCTATAGGGATGAACATTTCTTCATAATCAATGCCATATGTCTATGCATATCCTTTTGCTACCAATCATGCTTTATACCTGCTTATGCTACCATTAACATTGTGCTTCACCTTATAAACCCAATTGCAACCTATGGGTTTCTTTCCTTGTGACAATGGAACCAGATTCCATGTTTCATTTCCATAAAGTGCAAACATCTCCTCATCCATAGCTTTCTCCCAATATGAATTTCCAATTGAATCTTTAAAACAAGAAGGTTCAACATATTGTATTACCTTGTTCATGTAGGCATAATGAAAAAGCCATGTAGCTATCATACATCAATCATTGCACTAAATTCCACATCCTCCTAGATCTTCTTGGTCTTGGGTCACTTCTCCTTGTATCATCTGCATGTGCTTTTCTTACTACCTGGAGTCTTCACAGAGGGAAATCCAAGTTCCTCATCAAGACTCATTCTTGAACCGCTTGAATCTCCATCAATGTCTTCAAAACCTGTAGATGTTTTACTACTAGCAAAAAGGTTTTCTTTACCTTTCTTAGGTGTAGTCAATGAATTCACTAGACTGAAATTTGTAAAAATTCTTCTAATCCATGGATTTGAGTTGGAACTATTGTTTGGTGACACATTAGGTCCACTCAAAACTTGAGATTCTACACTCATTTTCTCAACATTGCCTTTGTCATTTGAGTCTAGATTAAGTCCTTCGTTGGCATCTACATAGAAGCTTGACATTTCATCAAACACGACATCTTTTCTTACCTTCACTTGTTGTGTGAGTGGGTCATAGAATTTATATCCCTTTTTGGATCAAGATTCATCCTCAACTCATTTGGAACATGTACATATGCAATACAACTAGAAACTTTCATCTCTGATAAGTTTGGCTTTTTACCTGTAAACTTCTCTTCAGGTGTGAGTTGATGTACAACAAGAATCAAAGTTCTATTTATGATGTATACAACAGTGTGCATAGCTTCTGCCCAATAACAATGAGGCATATTCTTATCAGCCATCAAGACTCTTGCTATTGTTGCAATATGTCTATTTTTGCATTCAACAATGCCATTCTATTGTGGTGTGTGATGGAGACCTTTAAATCTCCAAATGTTTGATCTATCTTCATTTAAGAGCTTCTTTAAATCTCCAAATGTTTGATCCATCTTGATTTAAGAGCTTCTCTATATCAAGAAGAAACCAAAATGTACACAAACTTTGCATTAATCTTCAAGATCATTTGAATCTTCCAACACAAGGGCCAAGAAGAATCAATTATGGATTGAATTCACAACTCAAAGAAAGCAACCTAAGCAAGCTATCTCAGAGTATGTCACCAAAGTTAAAGATGTAGTAGATCAATTTGCAAGCATCGAGAAGAAACTGAAGAGGAGCAGATTGTAAGGAAAGTAATCAATGGTATTAAAGCTGATGACAAATGGGAGAGCTTCACAAATGCCATGGATCTATACATGGACATGCAGATTCCAGAACTTACCACACTCATGGGGAAACTATTTACCCATGAAGTCAAGCTCAACAAGAATGGAGATTCATCAAGAGGTAATAGCTCTTCTGCCCTGTACACTGATAAGAATAAGTCTAAAGAGAAAGGCAAGAACAAGAAGGTAGAAGATGAAGGAACTACCTCCCAAGCCAATTATGCAGGGAGAGGTAGATCATCAAGAGGAAGGGGAAGAGGAGGTAAGCAAGGTAGGGGGAGACCTTATAACTCCTCACCATGCAATATTTGTGGTTTATCAACTCATACTACATATGAGTGTTTCAGGAACTTCAAGAACCAGAGAGGTAGAGGTTATCAAAGAGGTGGATACACACAATCAAGAGGCAGATTTAATCACCACCAAGGATACAACAACAACTACAACAACAACTACAATAGCAACTACTAAGGAGGATACAAATCCAAAAAGGATTACAACAACTACATAGAGGAGCAAGAAGATTCTCTTCTGATTATGAACATGACTTCAAAATGAGGTATAAATGATGACCACCTCTTCTACATTGACTCAAGATGCTCAAATCATGTGGCAGACAATGTAGCTCTTCTCTCTGACCTTGAGGAACGAAAGGGTAAGCATCAGGTACAAATAGGTGACGACACCAAGCACTCAATGATTAAAGTTGGAAATGTTAAGACCTCTGATGGGAACAAGAATATGTTGAGTAGGGTTATATATGTACCAACTATTACCAAGAATTTGATGAGTGTTGGACAGATTGTGGAAAAAGGTTTGCAGGTTAGATTCAATCAATATGGAGCATTTGTGGAGGATCCTAAGCATGGGTTCAAGAGAATTGCCAAAGGAGAAAGGACAGGTAGACTATTCACCTTTGAACTTGAGCATACAAGGAATATTTCACTTTATAGTTATAAAGATCAAACATTATTAGAGCTTGAAATTTGGCATAAAAGATTAGGGCATGTAGGTGAAAGAACCTTGAAACAAATATGCAGCGATCAATGTGTGCTTGGGATACCTAATGTATCCAAGCAACACATGATTTATAAATGTGGTGCTTGTCAGTTTGGAAAGTCCCACAGGTTACCCTTCTCAAGGAAAGGCTACATGCATGAGGACTACTTAGAACTTGTTCATACAGATGTATGGGGACCAAGCAAGGATCCCTCAATCTCTAGATCAAGATATTATGTATCTTTCATTGATGATTATAGTGGGTGGATTGTATTGTACTTTATGAAGCACAAAGATGAATTATCCAGTTGCTTTTAAAGGTATCTTGCACTTGTTGAGAATCAAACAGGGAGAAATCTAAAAAGGCTAAGGTCAGATTGAGGAGGTGAGTACTTCTCAAATGATTTTGATGCATTCTTGCAGGACAGAGGAATCAAGAGAGAAATCACCACAAGGTATACCCTTGAGCAGAGTGGGGTAGCAGAAAGAAGAAATAGATTGATTGCTAAACAACTAGATCAATGTTAAATGAGAAAAAATTACCTAACTACTTGTGGGCAGAGAGTGTATCTACTGCCACTTATCTTGTAAACAGGGTGCCATCCAAATCACTTGATGGGATGACCCCATATGAAGCATGCCATGGTAGAAGACCTTCACTTGATCATTGCAGGATATTTGGATGTGTAGCATATGTGCATATCCCTTCTCAGATAAGAGGTAAGCTAGACCCTAAGGCAAAGAAGTGCCTCTTCATTGGATATGATTTAAATCAGAAAGGTTACAGGTTCTACAATCCTTCAAACAAGGGATTCATGGTCAGTAGAGATGTTTTCTTTGATGAAAATGACTCTTGGTTTGATAGTGAATGCAGGAAGATAAAACTACCTTATGAATTGGAAGAGGAGTTTCCAAGCCTCACTAAGGAGGAGCCTACTCAGAATGAAGACACCAATTTAGATGATGAGGACATCATCAACCTTGAAGAGTTCAAAGCATGGAAGTCCAAAGGCAAACTAAAGATGAAAAAATTGGAAGATATACCTGAATCCTCCAACCAAGCAATTAGGAGATCACAAAGGGAGAGCAAGAAGCCAATCAGATATGGGTATGACACTTCCCTTGTTACTAAACACTCTGTTTATCTTGCAAAAGAGAATGATACTTGGGAACTAGTACCAAAGAAGGAGTCTATGAAGGAATTGGTGCTAGGTAGATCTATAAGATCAAAAGGAACTCTAATGGGTCAATAAGCAGGTACAAAGCTAGACTTGTGGCTAAGGGTTTTGCACAAACCCAAGGCATTGATTATGAAGAAACCTTCTCACCTGTGGCCAAAATGCCAACCATCAAGGTATTGGTAAGTGTGGCTTCATTAAAGAATTGGAACATTGGATGTAAAAAATGCATTTCTAAATGGTTGGATTACAGAGGAGGTGTACATGTCACAACCTCTAGGCTATGAGGACCCAAACAAGGTAACATATGTATGCAAATTGAATAAAGCTCTTTATGGATTGAAGCAAGCACCTAGGGCATGGAACCATAGGTTGACTACATATCTTCAGGATCAAGGTTTTGTCATGAGTAAAGCAGATAATTATCTATTCATAAAGAGAAGTAATTCAGAGGTAATATACTTATGTGTATATGTTGATGATATCATACTTACAGGTAATGATGCTAATGGCATCAAACAGATCAAGAATCAGATGATGGAGTTCAAAATTAGTGACCTTGGATCACTAAAATATTTTCTTGGACTTGAGTTAGTCTATACTAACTCTGAATTTACATTACTCAGAGAAAGTATATACAGGATATGTTGAAGAAGTTTCATTTGCAGGATGCAAAGTTGCAAGTACTCCAATGGAGGTAAACCTAAAATTAAGTGCTCATGAAGGTTATATACTTGAGAACATTTTAGGTTACCAAAGCATAGTGGGAAGCTTGAATTATGCTACCTTGACAAGGATTGACATTGCTTATGGAGTAAGTGTGCTAAGTCAGTTTATGCACAAGCCTAGGGCACCCCACTTGGAGGCTGCCAAAAGAATCTTGAAGTACCTTAAGGGTACTCAACATCATGGTTTGTATTTTCCTTATACATCAATGGACATTAAGATCTACTCAGATGCAGATTGGGCAGGATGCAAAGATGATAGGAGGAGTACCTCAGGATCCTTTCATTTGCAGGTGATAATCCAATATCATGGTCTTCAAAGAAGCAACCTTCTATTGCTTTATCTTCTATAGAGGTAGAGTATAGAGGATTGGCCAATGCTACTCAAGAGGCCATATGGATTAGATTGTTGTATACAGAATTGGGCTTGCCTACTACATCTCCAATGATCTTTGGAGATAATACAAGTTCGTTACATCTTGCAGCTAATCCTATTTATCATGCTAGGACCAAGCATATAGAGGTCCACTATCATTATGTGAGAGAGAAGCTATTAAGCAAGGATATTCAGCTGGCATATGTATCAACTAATATGCAATGTGCAGATTTGTTGACTAAAGCATTAGATGGTACAAAACTTTGCAGGTTTAAAGCAATGATTGGATTGCAGGATATTCATGAAGATTGAAGATGAAGAACAAGCCAAAATGTTTGGCTGGAGGGGGAGCTGTTGGTGCAAATCACAAGCCTACACATTTAGCTTGTATTTCATACACATATGAAGCTCCATGGAAACAATTGCTAAGAAAGAATTTAACCTTACCTTTTGTAAAAGTCATTTCTTCTTTGACTTGAGAATATTTGTAATCACCTACCCAAAAGTTGTGGACTTGTTAGTTAGGAAAGTAACAACTACATTGAGGGAATATCTCCTAGAATGAAGGTTCACTTTTTTAGAGAGAGCCAAAAGTTGAATTCAAATTCAAATTTGAATGGAAGACCTATATAAACTCACTTGAAAAAATCGCGGTAGCAGCTTCATTTTCTCGAGCTCACCATTTCCATTTTGTATGTGTGTAAGGCCTACACTGTAGCCTACACTATTCTCCATCATAAGGCTATGATTATCAATCCTATGATCTTGTGAAACATTGTTCATTAATACATTCTACCTACATTGTTCATCTATGATATCTCTATTATAGCCATTCTTAACTGTCAATTTGTGCTGCTCATATCTCACTCATTTCTCCACCAAATTCAATGATCTATAGCTTGTTGGAATCACCTCCACGTTAGCTAAAAGATGAAAAAGTTTGAAGCAAATCCATTTAGCCAATTTGGAGAAAACTGCATCGAAGCACTCACTAGTCAAACTCTGCAGAGGTCCTAAAAAATCAGGGGTAATGATCTATTTGCTAAATTGATTTCTCTGTGTGTAGTGGATCATTTCAACTGATTCCACTTGGAATCATTGGCTTACTAAGATAATTAGATATGTCCAAAAGGAATGTTTCAAATTCGTATTGTACTGGTAGCATTGAGCATTGCAAGCAACATGTGTATGATAAAAAATAGAAGGTTTTCATTGCGTCTTCTATTTGGAAGTAGTCTGTTTTGATTCAATCTTTTCATACATCATTTACAAAGTACATAGGCACTTGGTGTCATTGGAAAGCTAAGAGGTCTCACATATCAACTCTGAAGTCATAAAGGTCTGGTACTAAGCAAGATTTGGCTGTACCAACTCATCACTTGAAGTGTCCATCCATCTTTCCCAAATAACCTTCCTTACGTTTTTCCTGTAACAATGCTTTTACATCCCTGACTTGGATTTTCAACGTAATGTGCCAAATCTCTATATCAACAATAACACCTGCACCTTTTGCAAACATGGTTGCATTCATTTTAGGAATTTTCACATCCTACCAACTTTGTTCCCTTTGGTGACCAACCTTCCATTCTGTTTGTACTCTTCTACATATACACCATTAGCATTGAACCTCACTTGTAATCCCTCGTCAACCATTTGTCCAAGAAAAACCAGATTCTTTGTTATATATTCAGAACATGGAGCACATAAGCAAGATGTTTTACCTTCTCTTCTTCCATAGATAGTGCTATGTTACTTATATGCTTGATAGGATGTGATGTGTCCTCACCTGTTTCAACATATCCAAGAACTCGAAATTTCTCTAAACTACTAAACCATTCTGCATGACTAGTCATGTGATTTGAAGCACCTGGATCAACATACCAAACATTATCATTCGATTTTGAAACATCAATAGACATTGTATTCATCATATGATGTTGGACCATGAATATCTTCTCAGAATTTTCTTCACTTATGGATGCATAGTTGTTTTTCTACCTTTTGTCATTCTGATTCTTCAACCTGCAATCATGTTCAAAGTGGTTAGGTTTATCACAATTTGAGCATCATTTACTATCATTACCTGAATCCTTTCTTTGGAAAATTCAGTAGTCTCTTTGGATCCCCTGGTTGGAAACTTTCCTCCACTTCCTACATGATTCTGTTGTTGACCTTGGTCTTGGTTACCATTTCCTCTTACACTTTCAAAGCCTCTACTTAGACCTCTTCCTCTGCTAGAGTAGAATACCTAATCATAACTAGGTTTTCCTTGGGAATTTGAGTCCTCACCAAGATTCTTTTCTTCAATAATTAGCATGAACACTAGATTATCAAAATTCGAAAATTTTTTCCTGATCTGAATAGAAGTTTTGAACTGCTTCTATGCAACTCCTAAATGACAACGCCACACTTCCACCTTATCATCATCATCTACATTCATACCAATAGATGCAAGTGACTCACATATGCTTTTGATTCTCAAGGTGTATTCACTTACCAACATGCCCTTTTTCTCTAGTGTATGCAGCTCATTCTTGACTTTTAATTTTCATGCCTTTGTATTTGTCTCATACAATGTGACCAAACTATTCCAAGCCTCTTTCAAAGTCTTGGCATCTTGTATGTTCCCAATCATGCTATCCTGTATGCTAACATACAACCAATACATTACCTTTCATGCTTCTTAATTCCATTCTTCATATGCTCTCAATTGGTCCGTTGTTTGATTTCTCTCTAGTAACTGGAGATCATTTTCATTCCCTCCTTCAATGTACTTCTAGTAGCCTTTTCCCATCAGGAAATTCATCATTCTGAATCACCAAGCGTGAATTTGTACTCATAAGCTCACTCATTCCATCAACATTTGCCATTTCTATAGAAATTCACAACACTAAAAAAAATACTACAAGTAGTACTTGCTTGAATACTATCACACTATGACATGACAATTTGATCTTCGAAAAACACAGTTTTCGTGTATCAATAGTACACGGAATCACTTGAAATTCTGGATGTGGAATATTTGAGTGTTTACAAATAGGACACAAGTCAGAACTCTGCAAACGGATGTGGTTTTCCATGGTCCCCACCTTGCGAGCTTGAAATAGAGGGTGAGATGGCTCCAAAACCTTCACACTGAATTCTGTAGCAATCTAATGTCGTTTGTGAATCACACTTTCTCCATGCCTTCTTGCATATTCTTCATAGTTGGCCTTCTCCACAAGCTCTCTATAGCCACACTAGCTATGATACCATGTCAAGAGAAAGGAGATAAGGAAGAGAGCTCATTCACACACTCTCACTCTGCAGAGACGTTCATTTGGGAACTACCTTTACTTCGTGACTTTTATGGATGCCTTCTCCATGCATGCATGGGTGTATCCATTAAAGCAAAGTCTGAAGTGTTTATGTGCTTCAAACAATTCCTGTTTATGGCTTGCAACATCATGCTCACTTCTTTCGTTTATCCTATGCTTGGGTCCATGAGTCAACATAGAAATTATTAGTTCTACCCATGATGCAACTACTTCTAGCTTTAATAAATATGCATCAAGGAGTCCATCATCCACTCTTTGAGTAATTCTAGATAGATCATGAGATCACACGTGAGTGCTTCCTTTCTTATAAATACATCTAGGTCAAATTCCATTAGAAGTGGGAAGTTGCACATATGGAGCTCGCCATTGCTCGATGCTCAAAAATTTGAATTTCCCGCCAAAAAACACGATTCTGACTGAAAATCGTGATTTTCATAAAATTCAATTTTTTTCAAAAAATTGTGATTTTCTATTTCTCGCCTAAAAGCTTTTTGAAACGAACACGATTCTGAGGTCATTCTCAGAATTGCGATTCTCTAGTTATGCTCAAAATCGCGATTCTCTAAGTTTCTCAAAAACACGGTTCTGAGGCAAAATCGCGATTTTCAGACAAAGACACGATTTTGGGAAAACACGATTCTCTGTTGGCTCCAACATCGTGATTTTCAAAAATACGACTTTCATAAAAAATCGTGATTTTCATGACTTTCAGACAACACGATTTTCATTAAGGCTCAAAATGATGATTTTTAGCCAAAAACACGATTTTGGGAAAAACCCGATTCTCTATTGGTCCAAAAACGTGATTTTCAAAAAACACGACTTTCATCCAAAATCGCAATTTTCACGATTTTTAGAAAACACGATTTTCACTAAGGTACAAAATTACGATTCTCAGAACATGATTTTCAAGACACGCTTTTTAGCCAAAATCGTGATTTTCAGGTCAAGACACAATTCTGAGCAAAAACACGATTTTCATTCAAAATCATGATTTTCACAAATCACGATTTTGAGGAAACACGATTTTCAATCAAAATCACGATTTTGTGGTCATTCTCAAAATCGCATTTTTTATGATTCTTACTCAAAATCGCATTTTTTGGTGATTGGTCAAAATCGTGATTCTCATAGGTGCTCAGCGTCGCGATTTTCAGACCCCCCAAAATCGTGATTCTCACACAAAATCATGATTTTTCCAAAAGGCCCTGTTTGCCTGTTTTGAACCCCAAGAGCTTGATTTGACATAAGTTTTTCATCAAAAGTCCATTTTTTGAGCTCTATAGCTTATTGGAAAGCTCGTTTCGAATGCTACATGGCCTCAATCGTTTTTTATAAGAACAATGCGCTGATTTTTAGATAGGATAATTTGAAGTTGACCCTCAAGTGGGACTAGGAAACCAAGGGACTCGAAAGGATTTTGAGCAATTCAAAGGGGAATTTTGGGACTAGAAGACAAAGCTTATGAACGTGAGATTTGCTAGACACCTAGCCAAGGATAGACAAAGCAATAGATCTTCTGAGGCTAGTGTCAACCATACAGCTAAGTCTTGGGCACAACAACTAAGTGGTTATCCTTACGTACTAAGTTCAAACACAAGTGATTAAGAAATTTCTTTTAGCATGGGCAAACCTGCAAGTGGCTCAGGAATTGCCTATCTACAAAAACCCAAAGGTCCATATAAAACATAGTTGGAATATATTCGGACCAACCGATTAGGTGCTCGCATCTATGAGGAGAGCCTAAGGCGATCAGTGGTCCAACTCAAAAATCCAGATCAACCCTTTGGACTTGAACACCCAGTAGTCAAGTTTGAAGAAGATTCATACATTGATAAGAAAGGAACCATATATGTGGTCACCAACCTACCTGATAGGACAGATGAGTTTGGAAATGTCATTCCTGAGAGTGAGATAAGAGACCTAGAGCAAGGAGATGTAGGACGAGAACCCAAGACTCCTAGAGGTAAGTCAGTTTTGACCAGAGTGATCACTCTAGATTGGATGCCTCAAGACAACAAAAGCATAAAACTATTCTTGAATAGAGAAACAGAGAAAACCTTTTGGAGATTCAAGCCAGATCAACCTAGCCAATTGGGCATAGTCATCATCTATGAATTCAAAGATCCTGAGATACTAGGCAAAGTTGTCTACCTAGATAACACATCGGATAAAATGTTCTTAGTAACAGAGCATGATAGGCACACATATACTTGGCAGGGTGAATTGATCTTTCCTCCATCACAGTCTAATATTTCCCATGGCCTCCAAGGTGTAGGATCATCCAAAGCTCATGAAGCACAATGAGAACGAACTAGAGAGAGACCTGAGGTAAGCTTTACACACAATGTGGGTAGAGACATATCAAGACTGGAAGGTGAAAGACATGAAAGAGAGAGACATCATGTACATAGGCATCAAAGAAATAATCATGATTTTCCATTGCTCAGACCTCGTGAGCACCCAAGGACCCTTAGACCCACTCAAGTGATCAAGGCAATGAAGAATTATTTTGATGGAACAGGAGATCCTTATGATCATGTGGCCGACTTCAAACAAGTGTTAAGAGCTGAGCAGGTTGAGGACTTGTTCACACAGTTTGAGGCATTTGGTTTGACTCTTAAGGGTACTACCTTAGCTTGGTTTCAACCTCTAAACAGTCGTAACTATAGAGAGATAGGTCAGCTGCTAGAGGAGTTCATTGTAGAATTTTCCAAGAGTGGTATCTGTTGATATATTTAGGTAGTGATGTGTGTGAACACACTAGGATCGTCGGGGCACTTTTTTCCCTCTTTAGGAGGTTTTTTTCCCAGGCTTGTATATACGCCTATTGCCCTAATGGGCTACTTATCTTTGTACATTCTCTAGTAATACATTCAGTATTGTGCATTGTGCTCCAAGCTTCTTCTTCTTCCTTGTGCTGTTCGAGTGCTTCCACAGACGTCTAACTCCAACAATTGGTATCAGAGCAGGTCGTCGCTTCATCTAGGGCGCCGTCGACACTCCTCCGTTTCCAGTCTCAGAATCGTACGAGTTTTGGTGAGCATACTCAGGGTGTTTCCGAGATCAAAACTACTTCGCTTTGTGGTGCCGAAATCGTGATCTGAGCTCGTTTCGACCTCCCAATGCACTAACGCAGCGCTTGTGTAGGCTATTTCATCTTTTTGTGCCAAAGGTATATACCTATTTCTGTTCACCAGTATAAGCATCTCAAAGTCTGCTACAGGTTTAGCAGAACTCGTCTGGGCAGTTCCGTTCAACTTTTTGAGATACAATCAATTTTTTGCATCAAGGTATTTTAGTCACCGGCCATGGCTGAAAGCAGTGATGTATTCCGTATGTTGGCTGTTGAGGATAAGTTGGATGGTACCAACTACCCATTATGGGCTTATATGATGCGACATGTATTGGTTGCAAAAGGACTATGGAACATTGTGTAGGGTGTTGAAAGACGTCCTGTTACACCTGCAACTACAGGTACTACAAATACAGGTGCTGGAGCTGATGAAGATGGTGTCGAAGATGATATTATGAAGATTCCTGTTCGTGCTGCTATTTCTGTTGCACCTACTGCAGAGCAGATTTGTTGGGATAGCAGAGATGCCCATGCACATGCATTGATAGCTTTGTCTGTCAAACGTGCCATTATTCCTCATATTCGCTCTTGCAGAACAGCTAAGGATGCTTGGGATACACTTACCACATTGTACCAAGCTAGGAATGAGGCTCGTGTTGCTTACCTCTGAAAACAGTTGGAGAGTGAGCACATGAATGAAGGTGATTCTATGGAAAGTTTCCTAACGAAGATCAAAGACTTGAAGGAATAGTGGATTTCTGCTGATGAGGTTATACCAGATAACTCACTTGTGTAGACCGTCCTGAATGGTCTTCCTGATTCATATCAGAGTTTTGCTTCTACTCTTCGGTTGATGATGAAAGGCCATCCAAATGCCTTATCATTTGAGGAGTTAGTCTCTGTTCTGTTGCAGGAAGATCAGTCTAGGCAAAACAGGTCCATTATGCGAGTTGCAGATCAAGCTTTCCTGGCTAGTCAGAAGGGCAAAGGAAAATCGAGCTCTTCAACTAGTAAGCAGAAATCTGCTGATTCTGCATATTCGAAGAAGGAAGATAAAGATGAGAAGAAATAAGAAAAGCAGAAATTGTTTTGTAAGTACTGTAAAGGGAATGATCATATCATAAAGAACTGTCCAAAACTTGCTGCTAAAGAGGCAAAGAAGAAAGAGGCTAGAATGGTTGTTGCAGAGGCCTCTACACCCAAAACAGAGTCTGCAAATCTTGTGCAGGAAGAAAAATGGGCATTTACTACTGTCTGCAGTTTTGACCCATCTTCTCATGAGCAGTGCATGTCTGCAGTAGACTCAGATGTTTGGTATTTTGACAGTGGGGCGACCAAAGATATTACCTCGCAGCGCAGTTTCTTCTCTTCACTCGAGCCTGCCCCACAGGGAATACTGTTACATGCGCCAACAACTCCTCTTATCCTGTTATGGGAGTTGGTAAGATCATTTTGACTACTGCCGATGGTAGTTCTTTCACTTTGTCAGATGCTCTATTTGTGCCAGGGATCAAAAAGAACCTGTTATCAGTTTCTGCATTAGCCAAGATTGGCTTGGTTGTGAAATTTGTTGATGACAAGTGTACAGTTCATGATCTGTCAAATGGTGATGTGATTATTGCTTCTGGCATTTTATGTCGTGGGCTCTATAAACTCATAGACTATGAAAGATCTGTAAATGATTTGGCATGTGCAGTAAATGATTCTCAGGCTATGTCAGATGCAAAGCTTTGGCATGTACGCTTTGGTCATCTGAATTTTGCTAGCTTGCTACGCCTGCAGAAATCTGAAATGGTGTCCTCATTGCCCAAACTTGAGGCACCTAGAAAACATGTTTGTGAAGGCTGTATTTTGGGCAAAATGCAGCGTTCATCCTTTCCAAAAGATGGTTCAGTTCGGGCTACTCAGAAATTGCAGCTTGTACATAGTGATGTCTGTGGTCCTATGCAGACACCTTCTTTTGGAAATTACCTTTACTTCGTGACTTTCATTGATGATTTTTCCAGGCATGCATGGGTATATCCACTCAAAGCAAAGTCCGAAGTGTTCATGTGCTTTAAACAGTTTTTGGTTTTGGCTGAAAATCTGTCAGCATGTAAAATGGGCACCCTCCGTTCTGATCGAGGGGGGAATATATGTCTTCTGAATTTAATGCATTTCTGGCTGAACATGGGATAAAACACCAGTGTACAGTGCCGTATACACCTCAACAGAATGGAGTTGCTGAATGAAAGAACAGGTCACTGATGGAGATGGCGAGGTGCATGGTCAAGAGTCAGGCTTTACCACATAGTTTCTGGCTTGAGGCTATCATGTGTGCAGCATATATACTGAACAGGTGTCCCACTAAAGCGCTGCAATCTATCACTCCATATGAGGCTTGGCATGACCACAAGCCATCTGTTGCTCATCTGCGTGTTTTTGGTTGTTTGGCATATGCACTAGTGCCTGAACAACATCGCAGAAAATTGGATGATAAGGCAGTAAAATGTATTTTTGTTGGGTATAGTTCTGAAAGTAAAGGCTATCATCTGTATCATCTAAACGCATTCTGGTTAGCCTTGATGTTGTATTTGTGGAAGATGCTGTTCAACCATTGTTTTTATGTACTAAGGAAAGGATACATCTGTTAGCTCCAAAGACATGTATGATACTTTGATGCCTCTTTTTACAGGTGGGTAGTCTAGTGTTGGTCCTAATGAGGCAACTTCTAAGCCTTTGCAGGTTTCATATGATGATGCAGATCATTCCATTTCTGATGCAGATTTACATGATGCACTTGTTGATGAGAGAGCTGATATTGAGCAGGCAATAACTATGCCAAAATGGCTGGTGCAGACTTTGCGTGACAGCAAATTAGATGCACCTTTGTCATATCAGACTTGTTCAGGCTCTCAGAGTGCCTCCTTTGCATCAGATTGCTATGCTATGGTTGTGTCTAGTCTCTGTGATGAGAATGAGCCTGTTTCTTTTGATGAAGCACAGAATTCAGAAAATTGGATGGCTGCTATGCAATCTGAATATGATGCTATAATGAAGAATGATACATGGTCTTTATGTGACTTGCCTCCTGGCAAGAAGGCCATTGGCACTAAGTGGGTATACAAGCTGAAGCGTAAACCTGATGTTACAGTTGACATGTATAAGGCTAGGCTTGTTGCAAAGGGTTATGCGCAAGAAAGAGGCATTGATTTTGATGAGACCTTTGCACCTACATGCCGTATGACTACTGTTCGGAGCATTTGTGCACTTGCAGCCCATTATGGTTGGAATGTACATCAGTTGGACATTAAAACAACATTTCTGAATGGTGACTTGCATGAAGAAGTGTATGTTTTTCAGCCCCGTGGCTTTGTGCAGAAAGGGCATGAAAACCAGGTGTGCATGTTAAAGAAGGCATTATATGGTTTAAAGCAAGCACCACGTGCTTGGTATGAGAAGATACATGCCTATCTGATTGCACATGGTTTTGAGAACAGTCCAACTGAAAGCACCTTATATGTTAAGCGTGCTAATGATATGCTTCTGATCATTGTTGTCTATGTTGACGACATGCTGCTCACTGGTCCTATTGAGAAGCATATTACTGATTTTAAGGCTGATTTGCATGCCTCATTTGAGATGTCTGATTTGGGGCATTTGCATCACTATTTGGGCATTCAGTTTATGCAAGTTGATGGTGGAATGGCTTTGTGTCAAACGAAATATATTCACACATTATTGCAGCGTTTTGGCCTTGAAGACTGTAAGCCTATTGCCACTCCTATGGAGACAGGTTTACGATTGAGTCTTCATGATGCTGGAGATGAATTTGATGCAGTTCTCTATCAACAGGCTGTTGGATGCTTGATTTACTTATGCATTACTCGGCCAGATATTCAGTTTGCTGTCTCACAGATGAGCAGGTTTATGCATTGCCCAGGAGTCACGCATTGGAAGGCGGTTAAGCGCATCTTTCGCTACTTGAGTGGTACTCGGCTACTTGTGTTGTTTTATCCCAAGGGGGATCACTATCGCCAGTTTTTCATGCTTTTTCTGACTCAGATTGGGTTGGTTGCTATGACACTCGTGTGCCCACCAGTGGTTTTTGCTTCATGCTTGGTAGCTCATGTATATCTTGGTTGAGCAAGAAGCAGCCTACTGTGGCCACTTCCAGTTGTGAGGCTGAGTATAGGATAGCTTTCATAGCGACTGTTGAGTGTGTGTGGCTCAGACGCCTTATGGATGATTTGGGTGTTGGTCAGTCTTCTGCCACCACCATCTTCACTGACAGTCAGAGCGCATTGGCAGTTGCGAGGAACCCTGTGTTCCATGCTTGCACTAAGCACATTGAGGTGCATTATCACTATGTCAGGGAGAGGTTCTCTGCTGGGGAGATCAGCTTGGCATATGTGCCCACGCAGGAGAACATTGTAGACCTTTTCACAAAGGCTCTGCCTAAGGAGAAGTTTGAAGCTTTCCGCAAAGCTTTGGGCTTACTTCCTTTTGTGGAGTGATTTGCACATAGCTTGGCACTTCCTTATACATGAGTGCCAGCTCCTTGTTCAGCGCATCACTCCCAGGGGGCATTTGTTGATATATTTAGGTAGTGATGTGTGTGAACACACTAGGACCGCCTAGGCACTTTTTTCCCTCTTAAGGAGGTTTTTTTCACCCGGCTTGTATATATGCCTATTGCCCTAATGGGCTACTTATCTTTGTACATTCTCTATTAATACATTTAGTATTGTGCATTGTGCTCCAAGCTTCTTCTTCTTCCTTGTGCTGTTCGAGTGCTTCCACAGACGTCTAACTCCAACAGTATCAGGCATAATACATCATCCTTGATCCATAGCTTCAAGAAGACACCCCAAGAAACAGTGCGACTTGCAGGAAGACGGTTCAGACAGTACTTAGAAAGATGCTGTTGCAGAGCAAAGAGGCACGAAAGGGGAGTCCCAAAATTTTCAAATTAACGAGCATATTTTTCTTCTTCAAAGTCTTAGGAAATTCTGTCAAGCCATGTAAATGCACTAGAGGAGTCCTCTAGATGCATAATCCCAAATCATTGTATTATATTCCTTGTAAATTAGTATGAAATTCACCTTTTTGTTAATAAAGTGCCGGTCTCTTGTGTGAAAGGACCATTTTTAGGGCACTTGTATGTAAGTCACTTTGTGACTCTTTGTAGAGACTTTTTGCCATTGTGAAGAAGAAGATCTTGAGAATTTCGAATTTGCTTCTTTCCTGCAGATTTCTACCTTCTCTTTGATCTTCTATGTGTGTGTAATGCTTGGAATGTGTGTGTAGGACTGTTGTCTATCCCTCCCCACTGTTTTTGAGCTACTATAGTGGGTGTGTGAGCTAGTACGAGTTGTGGAGTGAGTGTGTGTGCTTCCTGCCATTCACTGTTTTGGACATAACTTGAATCACGGTTGTTAAAATCGAGTGAAACCACATCCAATAGATGCGTCTCGTTGAGAGCTTCGAAAGGAATCTGGCATTGGCCATATTCAAAGTTCTGAGCTGGGAGAAATCCTCAATTTAGTGAAATTTGCTGTAAGTCGTATTGGGACAGACACTTTCAGTGATTAAGTGAGTTGGAGAGGTAGGTTAGTCTTTTCTCATGCATGTGAGCTGAACCACTTCATATTCCATTACGTGAGCACAAGTCCTCATACACTTAGTTAGGTCGGTTCTTCGGATTGATAAATAAGCGTGTGTCAATTCCCCACTATACACACTTGTGTAGCAAATGAGATTTAGTCTCTTTGGCACAAGTCCCTAAGACTTTTGACTTAGGTACACACGTTTTTGGCGCCGTTGCTAGGGAACAACTCAACCAAGGTGCCTTCGTGATGGTTATAGCTCGAGAGTGATGAAATCGTACTTCTAGAATGGAATTCATTCAGTGGCAAGTAGTCAACCACTTCAACACTTGTTACTTCACATCCCGGAGGTGTGTGTAATGATTTTTTAGGTTTAGGGTTAGGAGAGAGGGAGAGAAGAAAGAGTTGGGGTTAGGTTAGGAAGAGAAGTGGAGTAGGAGTAAGCCAAGACTACCAAGAAAAGTCCCAAAAAAATTGCCAAATTAGTGTAGTTAAGTTTTAGCCAGGGTAGATAGTATCGTATCGTGCTCAACATCTGTATCATATCATCTGTTGCTACAGTATCATATCGCTTAGAGAAGTGGTATCGTATCGTCTGACGAGCACTATCACCTGGTGCAGTATCGCCAAAAGTGGTATCACCCAGAACATTTGGAGCATTTTCAAGGGTAAATTTAAGGCATTTGAGGAGCCACTTAGGGAGAGTTTTAGAGACCTAGAGAGCCCCAAGAGGGTGAATGAACTTGAGGTCACGAAGGGTTCTAAGTAGCCGGAGAAGTGTCATATCTTGCATTGGAAGTGCCGCTCAGGTCAGTCATCGCTCAGTCTATTCAGACACCTCTAGTGACTCAGAGGAGGAGATACCCATGGCTTCAGAAGACATGCAGGGTCCCACTCTCGGAAGAAACTACATGACCACTGTAGAAGGAGAGTATCACACTTCTTTACAGTACATTTCTACTAATGCCCAGGAGATCGCCATCTACCTGGATGGTTTAAACATATATGTGGCTAGGATGGTGACTTCCATGGATGCAACAATTGTGCCGAGACCAGCTGTTAAATATGAAGGAGGAGCATACATGGACAAGCTGGGTCACATCTACATAGTGGTTGAATACCCAGATTTGATCAACGAGAGGGGAGAGTTAGTGGGACAAGAAAACTCAGGGAGATCAAATCTTGAGGAGTTAGTGACTACCCCTAGAGGCAAGTCCCAAGTGACGCGAGTCTTGAGAGGGGAATTGATACCTCAAGACGACTACTTACTGGAAGTCTATTTGATCCATGGATCAGACTTGTTACTTCAAACTGACTCACCTGCTCGAGGAAGAGAAGAAAGTCCGATGATGTTTTATGAACTAAAGGATGCGGAAGACGAGTCTAGAGTGACATACCTAGAAAAGAACCAGAGAAGGTATTGGTTGGTAGATGCCATAGACAGGGCTCAATTGAAATACATGGGTTTGCCTGTATTCCCTTAGAGAGAGCAGGCAACCACCTCTCAGAACCCCTTCGGAACCCAACAAGAGGTAGAGCACACAATGTTGGGACAAACTAGCCAACGGAGTGTTCCAAACCATGCTCATGTACAATTCGCTACTCTAGGAGTGCAACCACACAATTAGACCCACCTAGGAGTAGGAAATCAATATCGACCACCAGTAAGGCCACGACCACCAATAGGAGGGCAATTAGGAATACCCCCAATTAGACCAGCGGTTCCCACCTTCCCTGTAATGCCTAGACAACCAAAGCCAATGAGAAGATTGAGACCTATTAAGGTGGCCAAATGTGTGAGGAATCATTATGACGGATTGGGAGAACCTTATGATCACATTGCTGAATTTAAACAAGTTCTAAGAGCAGAACCAGTAGATGACTTCTTCGTTCAGTATGAGTCTTTCGGACTCACCCTCACAGGAACGGCTCTGACTTGGTTCCAGCCATTAGACCCCAACCAATTTGGAGATATGGAGCAATTCTTTCTAGAATTCATTGGGGAATTCACTAAAAGAGGGATTGAACACAATTCTGCGTCTTTAATCCATAGCTTTAAATAGAACCCTAATGAAACCGTGAAAACAGCTACATGAAGGTTCAACTAGTATGTTGATACATGTCCAACAGCAGAGAGACCCACTCAGCAAAAAATAATATCATTATTTTTGGATGGACTAACAAGTGGAACTCTAAGAACGCTAGTTTACATGAAAAGGTTACAAACCCTGAGTGAGTGTCTTCAAGGGTGTATCGATCTAGAAGACAATCTAGCAGAGGATCTCAAGAGCATGCCCAGCCCCACTAAATCAGAAGACTCTTAGAGTACAATTACATCCAACTCCAATAACATGGAGGAATCAGTGGAGCTAGTGGCAAAGAAATTAGGAGTCCAAGGACAGAGAAATTACCAACACCCAGCCTTAAGAGTGCCTATGATACAAAGATGTAGTCTATGTGGAGGAGATCACCCCACTCATTTGTGCGTCCGAGGAGGAGCCAGAGTATCTCAAACATACCCCTACAATAGACAAAATTACCTAGGAACTGCCTTGTACTATCACATAGAACAAAAATACACTAATCACACCACAAAAAACTGCCCATTCCATAGGCAGACACGACCTCTACAACCGCCTTAGTATCCGCCATATGGATATCTACCAAGAGAACTAGGCAGAGATATGCTCAGGTACAATCCCTACCCAACACCACCAGGAGCACCGAGTTTATACGAGCAAGCACAACATCCACAACTCCAACCAGTGTTAGGACCACAACTATCGCAGCCCCAACATGTGGTACCTGTGAAGTATGCCCAGCCAGAAGAAAATTTGGAAAGAGCCATAATGCCAGCCTCAACGATGACAACTGTAGAATCAACAAACCCTGGATACGAGCTATTCCTAAGAGATTACTATCCCTATGAAACCAATATGTTGGAGTATGAACCAGCATATGATTCGGCATACTATGGATATGAAGGCTATGATCAAGCTTATGGAACGGAGGTAGCTACTTTAATGTACCATGCACCAAAAGCACCCACACTTGGGAGACCATCGATTAGACGGCCTGTGCTGAGAGGACCATGTTATAGATGCGGAGGAGATCATTTTATTAGAGAATGTACCCGACCTTACAACCCACCACCACCTAGGACTTGGGAAGGTATTGCAATGAGTGTGGGAAGGAACATCTTTTCAGAGACTACCCAAAGAACCCCACCAAAGTCCAAGACACTGCACCTATTAATGTAATTGAAGTGATAGAAGCACCTAGAGGTGACAAGGAATACACCGTGCCTTTAAAGGCCATTACACGAGCTCAAACAAAGGAACAAAAAGAAAAACAACCGGATCGGGAACAAGAAAACAATAGAACCGTAAACCCCAAAATTCAAATAGTGGAAGATTCAGAGGATCCACGTGAGAATACCCAGAACATAAAAGCGCAAAAATGGAAGGAAAGAAGAGAGAAGCTCAAAGAAAAATGGATGAAAAACAAAAGTCAAGAAAATAAGAAACACTCAAGCAGCAGTAAGGAGCATAAAGAACCAGAGATTAGGGAAGAACTTCCCATTCCACCTCTTAACCGAGAAGCAGAGAAACCAGGATCAATTCTAGCTGACCCAAAACCGGATGATTTGGACATGTGGTTGAAAGCTTACCAAGCTAGAATTAAGACTGGACCAACTGTGGAACAACACGAAAAGCTTTACCCACAAGGAGAATTAGAAAAAGAGAGGCTTGCTTTATGCAAGAAACTCATAGAGGTAGCGCAAGCAACCCTAGAAAAGACTATCCCAGCCCTTCCGGAGACAAGGATAGTAGAGGAGCAATACAAGGAGTGTGTTAAAGCCAGGGATAAAGAACTTAAAGAGAAGGATGACAAATGTGAGCGAGTGAAAACCTAGGATGAACCTATGTCAACAATACCTGACTTAGAGGCTGACTGGCCAAAAGAGTTATGGAATAGAATCCAAGAAGAACAATGGAAGAGAAATGGAGTGACTAAGCCTCCCTTTGAGGAATTAGATGTGGAAGTTTATCAACCAAATCCCATCATGGAAGAAGTATATGAGGAAGTATCAAGACTAGACCGAAATAGAGAAGAAGCTCAGAGCATTTCAACCCTACCAAATTACATGGGAGAATATGAAAAGGAATCTATGATAATCCGAGCACCCATAGTACAGGGAAAGGGAAAAGGAAACTCAGATAAGAATTCACACAATCTAACAGAACTTAGAAAGACAAAAGTACAATGCAAACTAACTGTGGAAGAACTACTCCAGGTTAAACCGCAAATATGGAAACAATTAGCAAGTCAACTGGAATTAGGGCAGGAGAAGGATGAAAAGGAAAACAAGGGGAAAGAAAATCCATCTAAGATACAAATCCCAGTAGATAAAGTGGGAGAATTTAGTGAAGGAGACGAAGGTAATACATGTCTACCTGTCACTTACAATGGGTACATGACCACGGCTATACTAGACATAGGAGCAGGAGTAGGAATTGCCACCAAGGAGATTTAGGAGAAATGGGGTAAACTTGCCTTACGACCCACACCCATGAAGCTCCAATTAGGAGACGGTCATGTGGAGAAACCCTTAGGAATATTAGAAAAGATCAAATTAACCACTTGTGGAGTTGAATTTGAACACACATTAGCCATCTGTAAATTTGAAAAGGCTAACAATTACGAAATGATATTAGGACGACCTTTCATGAGACAAATGCAGATAGTGCAAGACTGGGGACGAGATTCATTATACTTGCAACATCAAGGAAATACCACCAAGATAAACTTGCATATGTTTGCATATCGAGATGTCCCTCCACTACAATGGAATCCTATACACAAGGAGGAAGATGATCTGTCTATTGATAGCGCTGGATCAAGCGATCAATCATGGATGCATGAGGATGCCCAACTATGGATGTGTAAAGAAGCCAAGAAAGAGGATAATAAAAGGTAGCTGTGGCCAATAGGACATCCTAACTACCGACCTGTAGAGGACCCAATGTATATGCCTCAAATCTTTCCTGACGAAACATTTGATTTGCATGGATGGATGGAAATCTTAGCTACCTTGGATGTATGTGTGAATGAAGAAGTTTTGACGATGAATGAATGTGTGGATGAAGAAGGCTATGACATTAATTTGTACATGGTTGTCCTTCAAGAAGTAGAAGCAGGGGAAATATTAGAAAAGGAATGTGTTAAACGATTATACTTCTATCCAACTTTCTGAAGAGTAATATCGGGTCCTCGGGTTCTTGGGAGTGGTAGGGGTCTGTTAGACAGAGGCCCTGTACTATTTTCCCAATTCTTCACACAATCATAAATACTCCCTCACGTCTTAGCACAGTGGGTGAGTCTGAATACTGACCACTCTTCGGCACGGTGAATGTTAGGACTTTCAAACTGAATATGCTATGGTAATGGATCAGTGGTCCTGTTGTGACTCATAACTAATAGAATACGCACTTTTCAGTAATTGAATACTTCTCAATGTGATGATTCCATGTGCCAGGTAAGTACACCGAACACAGACAACTATAATCGAGATTACGCCAAACTTTTCGTATACTGACTCAAGTCATAAATTCCTACCGTAATTAATAAACTTACCAATACTTTTGTCCACAAACAGATCTTTATCAATTATCAGTGAACGCAGACTATTGCATCGAATCTGGTCACTTAACCGAAAAGATACTAAGCGTAGATGTTTAACTTTGACCTTACACAGTCTCTCGCAGGATGACAAACACACAATCTCACGACAGAAAAGTCCCAGAATCGTATATAACTGATCATCAAATAGACTCACAACACAAGACTACCGAATGGAAATCGGTTCAACCAAGAGAATCGCAGAATAATTAGATACGAATAGAATGGGACAGAACTCAATGTACTCATCAATATCTCATACATGGTCTTAAAATATGATGCTCGCAATCTCCCAAATTGATTCAATCTAAGGGACAAACAGAATACAATACGATACTTGCAATTTCCAAATAATTCAGTTCAAAAATGTGATCAACCCTACTCGCTACAGTGCTCAACAGAACAAAGACTCCTTCCGAAAAACTGCCGATCTTTACCGCTTTCCTTTATGCGCTTTAAATAGAAATCTGCTACAATGTTTCCGCAAATCCACTTTTTACGGCACCTATCCGGGTTCACAATGTTTCCGCAAATCCACTTTTTACGGCACGCACGGTGGACTCGAACCCGCAGGTGCAGTACTGTTGGTAATATCCTTTTGCCTGGACTATTCCAATGTTCTCTTCCTTTACATGCATCCACAAAGGCTCTGGCTAAACGTTCATCATGCCAATATCCTGCTGGTGATTTAGCAAATATCCTTCAACCCCGAATGTGTCACTGTACGTGATAGGTCTTCTCTATCCAGAACTTCCTCAAACTCGTATAACTGGTCTAGTTGCCTCTTCATGAAGCCCCGCTTTCTTATATGCTGTTGCCTCAAAAACTCACGCTTTACATACTCATATTCTTCAGTTGCAGCTCTTCCTTTTTGACTTAAATAGCTTTTTGAACATCTAAACCATTCTGAAAAACATGTCTATTTATACATACAATAGGAGGCCAGACAACTTCGAGATCACGCTTTCAGTATTGCAACGCCAAGGTGTCCTTGATAGTTCCACTTCGTCTGGACATCTTCCAGATTTAAGCGTGAGAATCTACTCTTGATCTCGTTGTTACCTGGACCCACCCTCTTGCCATCAACAATTACACTGTTATTGATGTTGACGATGATCCCCATCCAAGGCCACACAAGTTTTTCCCCAGCAGGATCGCCAATGTTCAACGATAATACTTCTATCCAACTTTCTGAAGAGTAATATCGGGTCCTCGGGTTCTTGGGAGTGGTAGGGGTCTGTTAGACAGAGGCCCTGTACTATTTTCCCAATTCTTCACATAATCATAAATACTCCCTCACGTCTTAGCACAGTGGGTGAGTCTGAATACTGACCACTCTTCGGCACGGTGAATGTTAGGACTTTCAAACTGAATATGCTATGGTAATGGATCAGTGGTCTTGTTGTGACTCATAACTAATAGAATACGCACTTTTCAGTAATTGAATACTTCTCAATGTGATGATTCCATGTGCCAGGTAAGTACACCGAACACAGACAACTATAATCGAGATTACGCCAAACTTTTCGTATACTGACTCAAGTCATAAATTCCTACCGTAATTAATAAACTTACCAATACTTTTGTCCACAAACAGATCTTTATCAATTATCAGTGAACGCAGACTATTGCATCGAATCTGGTCACTTAACCGAAAAGATACTAAGCGTAGATGTTTAACTTTGACCTTACACAGTCTCTCGTAGGATGACAAACACACAATCTCACGACAGAAAAGACCCAGAATCGTATATAACTGATCATCAAATAGACTCACAACACAAGACTACCGAATGGAAATCGGTTCAACCAAGAGAATCGCAGAATAATTAGATACGAATAGAATGGGACAGAACTCAATGTACTCATCAATATCTCATACATGGTCTTAAAATATGATGCTCGCAATCTCCCAAATTGATTTTATCTAAGGGACAAACAGAATACAATACGATACTTGCAATTTCCAAATAATTCAGTTCAAAAATGTGATCAACCCTACTCGCTACAGTGCTCAACAGAACAAAGAATCCTTCCGAAAAACTGCCGATCTTTACCGCTTTCCTTTATGCGCTTTAAATAGAAATCTGCTACAATGTTTCCGCAAATCCACTTTTTACGGCACCTATCCGGGTTCATCCATCCTGGTTCGGCGGCCCTCTAACAGAATGGAAAGAAGAATACGAGAGCATAGAGATGGAACCGGAGTTTGACTCTGAAGAATGTTACCTAGAAGCTATTCATACCGAAGACAAGTATGGAGTGACCAAAGTGTTAGCAATAGAAGTAGCCCCCATAGTACAGAAGCAAGAGGAAAGCGTGAGTAAAATCAGACCAAGTCCGGATCTTTTTGAGGTTCCGGAGCATTTTAAAAGGTACGAAGTAGAGGAGAGAAAAATAGCCATCCAAATGCCTAAGAGAGAGGCTAGAGAAGGAGAAGCATACGATAACAAAGAACAAACAAGAAAAATCATAGTAATGGTGGAAGATGGAGAAGAAAGATGTACATACATAGGTAAAGATGTGTCAATTGAGGAGGAAGAAGAATTAATACAATTGATTCGAGAATATCGAGATGTATTCATGTGGACATATAAGGATCTCAAGGGTGTGGAACCCTCGATTTGCTCTCATAGAATACCAATGATGGAAGAGGCAAAACCATCAAAACAACGCCCTTATACATATAATGAGGTCTATGCTGCTAAAATAAAAGAAGAAATAGACAAACTACTAGCGGCAGGATTCATGAACAAGCTCACGTAAACAAATGGAGGACACACAAAAGAACTCATGGAACTATTAGGGAGTTAAAATGATTAGGAGTATATTGGCCTGACATGCCTAAGGATGTCCATGACTATGTGAGTAACTGTGCAGAATGCCAGGAGACTATCCCCGAGGATCATACATCCATACCCTTCTCAAAATTAGCACCCAATTGGAGCAAAACATTGGTAAAATTCCTAAAGACAAGAGAACATGAGGAAGGAGTTAGCTTGGCAAGAAAACGATCCCTAGAGGAAATGAGCAAGGATTATGTACTCATGGGAAGACACTTGTTTAGGAGAGGAAAATACAACCAATTATGACTATGTGTGCATGGACGCGAATATTTACCCGTATTAGAGATGGCACACGCAGGCGTGGCAGGAGGTCATTTCTCAGTCGAGAGAACCATGAAAATGATCCTCTTTGCAGGCTTGTGGTGGCCAACTTTACATATGGATGCGGAGACCTATGTACGAAGCTGCAAGACATGCCAAAGGGCTAAATACCCAATTTGGAGAGATGACATGCCGTTGAGACCTATGGTTTGTGCCAAAGCCTTTTCTAAATGGGGTATTGAGTTCATAGGACCCATTAACCCACCGGCCAAAGGGTCACATAACGAATATATCATAGTAGCCACCAATTATTTGACAAAATGGGTAGAGGCAAAGGCTACTAGAAAAAACGATGCTCAAACCACTGCTAAGTTTCTTTTTGAGCATATATTCACTCGTTTCGGATTACCAATTGAGATTGTGAGTGACCGAGGAACGCACTTCATTAATGAAGTAATAGAGTCTTTAATGAATGAGTTCTTAGTGATCCATAAAAAATCAGCCCCATACCACCCCCAAGCCAATGGTCAAGCAGAAAGTTCCAATAAGGTGTTATGCATAGTATTGACAAAGATTGTCAATAATGGGAGGTCTGATTGGGACAAACAATTGCATCATGCAATTTGGGCCTTCCAAGTCGCGTACAAGACTGCCATTGGAACTACCCCATTCAATCTAGTATACGGACAGAACACAATTCTACCAATTGATTTTTTGATACCCACCTTGAGAGTAGCCCAACAGCATGAATGGAGTGGGCATGAATTATCCCAACAACTACATCAAATCAAGAAACGGCATGAAACTCGGTTGTAGGCTGTCGCAGGAATTTATGCGCCTAAGCGAAGACAAAAGGCATATTATGATGCACACATAAAAGACAAAGGACTAAAAGAAGGAGACTTGGTCCTAATCTACACCTTGAAGCAACATGCTAAGAAATTACAAAAACGCGGATATGGACCTCTAATCATTAATAGGATCTCTATGAGTGTAGCAGTTAATCTAGCCAGTCTGGATGGAGATATTCTTCCTAACTACATAAGTGGATATAGAGTGAAACGGTTTATGGAGCCATTGACGGATCAAATGTTAGCATAGGTGTGAAAAATAGGAAGAAAGAGGAAGAGCGGATTAGAGAGGAGGCACGGCAAGAAGCCTTGGAATGTATTAAGAAACAGAAAGAGTGGATTAGGCTAAGAGACGAACGGTACTTACTAGGTGAAGAGCCTATTCCCATGGCCAACTACCAAGTTCATCATTCCAATGGGCAGAACCATAGCCTATCTAAACCCTACCTAAACCTAGGGATTGGAAAGACAGAGTACCAGTTGATAGATGCTCTAATAGATTCAAGAGCAGCACTTAGTTGTGTGCGGAATACAATCATCATGTCTCTACACGCAAATATCACACCTACTAAGGCACAGATGATAGGTATCGGAGGTCAAGTCATAGAATGCATTGGAGAAACTACTGTGTCCCTCCACCTAGGAAATTCCTCCATGGAACAACGAGTCTTAGTGTGTAAAGATGAGGACCTCATAGAGAATCTAATACTAGGGCAAGACTGGATAATCGAGAATGAAGTGAGTATTCATTTAGCTCAAGGATACATCTCCGCCAAAGTGGGACACAAAGAAATCTTTAGCCTTTTAGAAGAGAAACCATCTCATGGACCAAGCATCTTCGAGAATGCTAAGCACAATACTGAGAAGGACATAGAACCTGAACCCATCAATGAGCTGTAGGAAAGACAACCAAAGGTATATCAGATTTAAGCACCAAAGCGACAGAGGAGGAAGAAGGTTCACTCCATGCAAATTGTAAACAAACAAAAACAGAGCCCGCCAAAGCTACACTAAAATCATCAACATGGAATTCCATCGGTAGAGTTCCACGATACAGACATCCTAACCTGAAATGGGTTTGCAAGGACCAAATGAATGGATCAGGGGGAGCTACACAAACACAAGTCAATCCTAATCAGAAGGTGCAGCCGAATATGAATTCCTCAACGCAAAGACCAGAATCAAAGGATCTGTTGAGAGTTTGGCTACCAAAGTCATTAGTAGCGGCCCAAACGAACCACCGACAAATATGGATTCCAAAGAATGTTCGACAAATAGCACGACAGGAAATCGACAACAAAAAAAAAATAGCCTATCAACGAGCTAGCAGTGCGAGACCAAAACAGACAAAACAAGTACATCGGGAAAGCAAGATTGTAGCTAAGAAGACACCGTCGATTCAGGAAGCTACACCAAGGAAAAGGCGACATGATGAGAGGACGAGAGCTTATACTTCAATGCTGCAGTGGATATGGAAACCAAAGAAAGTGCATGAACCGGAATAAGAGAACCATCAGGCTCCCAATTGCACTCATGAAGTATCGAATGCACCTAAAGTATGCATAATAGGGCCACATTACGAGGCCAAGCATTTGGTACTTGATGTACATAATAGAATTAGTGGTGCACATCCTCCAATGGGGAATAGGTCATAGCTTCAACTTCCTTAGGAATGGACCTACTATGTAAATAAATAATGCTTTGGCTATACTAATCCTTGTTTTCTTTCAGAAAAGAAAAGAAAAATATGTGGTAAGAGATCTTAATTATGCAAAACAAGGGGAACAAAGTGATGCATTGAACGACATGTCACTACAACACACAGCACTAATTCTATGCCTTCTATTGAAGCTAACGCTCTTTTCAATACAAGTGCAGATGGCTTCTGCAGATTCTGAAGCAACTATTCAGGAAGAAGTATTGGAATTCCCCTTACAAAGCGTGACTAAAGCAAAGGGACACTGGTTTAGAGAAGATCAACCGGCTGGGGAGTATCTCTTCCTGGTGACCATCAAAATCATGGATACGGATCATCAGTTCTCGGTTATGTCCCAAGATTTTAATGTGGTGCATGAACTTTCGTCTACCATTGACATCATGAAAAAAGCGGGTTTACACAAATATTTTGGATTGCTGATCTACAAGCCCGACTTTCAAAGGTGCACACAATTTATGAATACATTATAGCCAGCACTACATGACCCATTGGTGCCAGAGGCCATAGTCATGGATGCAGTAGGAGAATGGGTCGTGATTCAGTTTACACATGATTTAATCAAGGAAGCTTTGGATGGGAGAAGGATGGAACTACTGTATTGAAAGAAGAAAGTCGAGGAGCAAAGACCAGGACCTTCATTGACATAAATCAAATTGAGATAGAAGAGGAAGTACAACTAATTCATCAGCACTTCTGTTTCCCTAACATGCATCGATACTGCTCCTCAGAAGATCATCATCCAACTACTATCACACGCTATCAAACAAATTGGAAATCAAATTAATATGACTCCATACATACTAGAAAGGCTATTCAAGGCAAAGAAGCAGTGGAATCACAAGAAGTTCCTGAACGGGAGTGTAGCTTATTGGAGCAAGTCTATGACAAGCCTAAGTATTGGCTTGAGTCCCACAAAGTCATAGAAGAAGCCTTAAAATGAAGACAATGTAAAGTTCACTTGTGAACTACCTCTTGTAACTTTTGAAGAGTTTACTTAATGTAAAAGTGAGAGAATCTTAAGTGGTTGAGTCCACTTGATGAAAAAGGGAAAGAGGAGCCACGAATTTGTGATTTGTGGTAGGTAGAGAATCAAATCAATCACTGATTGATTGGAGAGTTATTGAGGGAAGTTAGCCTCCCAAACTCAACTATAAATAGATTGGAGTTTTAATCGTGGTTAGAGAGACCTATGTGAAGACCTCCAAGAGCTAAGCTTTATGCCATATCAAGGTGTGATTCCAAGGCACACATATGTATCAGTAAGTCCATTGTATTGTACAAGCAATATACTTTCATTTTCATGATCATTTGAGTTCATATTTCCATGTTCTTGTGAAGTGTACTACTCACTGCCATATCTCTCAGTTTTCTTAGTCTGATTGCAGAGATGGTTTCTCTGAGCTTGGTGCATCATTTTCAGTTATTTAACTTGCTAAAGTTAGCTCTATACATCTAATATATGCTCATCGATTTTCATTGCATTTGGCTATTGCAATCTTCAGTTATGTTCAGTTGAAGTCAACCCTGTCTGTCATTTTCACTTCTCTGTCAGGTACCCGACTTTTTTACTCATCTTGTCAGAGCCATTTTTCAGTGATTATTTACCCAAATTGAGTGATTTAAAGCTTGTTGGATTTATCTTACTATATAGTATAAGCATACAAAGTTTCATAATCATTGGATTTTTAAATCTGGAGTTAGGTGCATTTTGCTGCTCACTAGTCTCAAACTATAGCAGCCCGTGAAAATCGGGATGATGTCATCAGTTGTTAAACATCATTCTCAGTGTGTGGTTCATTATTTTTGATGAGGTTACTCTTTAAAGTTAGCTATTTAAGTTAGCTAGAATTCCCAAAGAGGAATTAAGTTGATTGCTTCTGTGCTCAGAGAATTATGCAAAACACTAGACAGGTGTATGAACCAAGAATAGCAAGTTCTTCACCTCTGAGCTAACTCCAACTTATCTGTTTTGATCTATCTTTTTGTGGGTGATCTTCCAAGGTACATAGGGTGTCTAATACATCCATTGGAAAGCTAAAAGGGCCCACCACATACTCTTGGAGTTCATTTGGCTGGTGTAGATCAAGGATTTTGCAACACCTCTTCATCTTCAAGCACATACCTATTCATCTCTTCACAGTGGTATCAGAGCAAGGTTGGACAACATGGCAGATGGATTTCCTTCATCAATTGACAAATTGGATAGAGGTAACTACTCAGCTTGGTCATTAAGAATGGAAGCTTATCTCCAAGGTAGAAGTTTATATGGTTATGTGGCTGGAGATGAAGTTATGCCAAGTTTCAGGAACAAAAGTCAACCAACACAAGAAGAGAAAGAAAGATTGAGCACATGGTGCTCCAAGGATGCACTTGCAAGGTCTTATCTCCTCAACTCTATCTCAGATTCTTTGTTGCCTCACATTAGAAGTTGTAAGACATCTTAGGAAGTGTGGGATGCACTTGAAGCTTTCTTTTTTTCAAGTAGCAAGGCTAGGAAGCATCAACTATGGGTGGATTTCACAACTCTCAAGAAGGCTCCCAAACAAAATGTGACTGATTTTGTCACAAAGCTCAAGGACATAGCAGATCAGTTGGGAAGCATTGGAGAGGTAATAGATGAAGAGCAAATTGTAAGGCAGGTCATCAATGGCTTGAAGGCAGATGACAAGTGGGAAGCATTCACCACAGCTATGGATTTGTACATGGACATGCATGTACCTGATTTCAATACACTCATTGGACAACTACTTACTCAAGAGGCAAAGCTTATAAAAAATGGAGAAAGCTCTAAAGGTAATCAATCTTCAATTTTATACATTGATAAAAGCAATTCCAAAGATAACAAAGGAAAGGCAAAGAAAGTGGATGATGAAGCAGGTACATATCAAGCTAACTATGCAGGTAGAGGAAGACATGGCAGAGGTAGAGGAAGAGGAGGTAGACAAGGCAGGGGGAGATCCCAAGACTCCAACTCATGTTCTATTTGTGGACTAACTAATCATACAACTGAAAATTGCTTTAGGAATTCCAGGAATCAAAGAGGTAGAGGATACAATAGAGGAAGCTATGGCTACTCAAGAGGAAGGTTCAACAATTATCATGGCAACTACAACAACTACAATCATTCAAACTATCAAGGAGGCTACAAAGGAAGGAGAGACTTCAATAACTACACAGAAGACTCAAACAAAGAGGATTCATTATTGATCATGAACATGGCTATGCCACAAGGTAAATCTGATGAGCATGTTTTCTACATAGACGTGGCAGGAAATGTGGCACTCCTATCAGATTTAGAAGATCCAAGGAATAAGCATGAGGTACAAACAGGAGATGATACAAAACATCCTGTGGAGAAAATAGGCAATGTCAAAGCACCTGATGGAAACATCAACCTACTCAGTAAGGTACTCTATGTCCCTACCATTACAAAGAATTTGATAAGTGTTGGGCAGATAGTAGAGAAAGGGTTGCAAGTCAGGTTCACAAAAGTAGGAGCATTTGTTGAAGATCCAAGTCAAGGATTCAGAAAAATTGCAAAAGGTGAAAAGACAGGTAGATTGTTCACATTTGAATTACAGGACACTAGAAACATTGCTCTCTTTAATTATGGTAGTCAGACACTCACAGAATTGGAAGTATGGCACAAAAGCTTAGCACATATTGGTGAAAGGTCATTAAAGCAAATTTGCAGGGACCAAAGTGTACTTGGACTCCTAATTTGCCAAAACAACATATGATTTATAAGTGTAGTGCATGTCAATTTGGAAAGTCTCACAGGTTACCATTCATGAAGAAAGGTTATATGCATGGAGATCTCTTGGAGTTGGTTCATATAGATGTATGGGGACCTAGCAAGGAAGCTTCAATATCTGGGTCAAGGTATTATGTCTCCTTTATTGATGATTGTAGCAGATGGACTCTCCTATTCTTTATGAAACACAAAGATGAAGTTTTTTCATGTTTCAAAAGATATTTGGCTATTGTGGAGAATCAAACAGGTAAATCACTAAAAAGGCTAAGGTCAGATGGAGGGGGAGAATACTTCTCCCATGAGTTTGATTATTTTCTTCAAGAAAGAGGAATCAAAAGAGAGGTAACTACAAGGTACACTCCTGAGCAAAATGGAGTGGCAGAAAGGAGGAATAGGACAATTGTTGAAGCTGCAAGGTCCATGTTAAATGAAAAGCATTTACCTAATTATCTATGGGCTGAGGCTGTATCTACAGCCACTTACTTGATTAACAGGTAAAGGTAACCTGTCTAAAGGTAAAGCACACACCAAGGAAACTACATATGGATGCTGCCAAAAGGATTCTCAAGTATCTCAAAGGAACCATAAATGAAGGACTTTATTATCCTTATGTATCTGATTTAGGTTTGAAGCTATTTTTTGATGCAGATTGGGCTGGCTCCAAGGAAGATAGAAGGAGCACTTCAGGTTATCTTACCATTGTAGGTTCAAAGCTTATTTCATGGTCATCCAAGAAGCAACCCACAGTTGCTCTCTCTTCTACTAAAGCTGAATATAGAGGTCTTGCCATAGCAACTCAGGAAGCTATGTGGATGAAGACATTATTCAAAGATCTTGGATTGGAGTTTGGAACTCCAACTATTTTTGGTGACAATATGAGTTCTATTCATTTGGCTGCTAATCCTATTTTTCATGCAAGGACTAAACATATTGAAGCTCATTATCACTATGTAAGAGAGAAGGTTCTAAGCAAAGACATTCAAATATCATATGTGTCAACTCATCAACAATGTGCAGATATTCTAACCAAAGCATTGGATCAATTTGGATGGTACAAAGCTTTGCAAATTCAAGGCTATGATTGGTTTACAGGTAATCTTGGAAGATTGAAGACCTCAAGCATACTTGGCTTGAGGGGGAGCTGTTGGAGAAAGTCTATGACAAGCCTAAGTATTGGCTTGAGCCCCACAAAGTCATAGAAGAAGCCTTAAAATGAAGACAATGTAAAGTTCACTTGTGAACTACCTCTTGTAACTTTTGAAGAGTTTACTTAATGTAAAAGTGAGAGAATCTTAAGTGGTTGAGTCCACTTGATCAAAAAGGGAAAGAGGAGCCATGAATTCATGATTTGTGGTAGGTAGAGAATCAAATCAATCACTGATTGATTGGAGAGTGATTGAGGGAAGTTAGCCTCCCAAACTCAACTATAAATAGATGGCAGTTTTAGTCGTGGTTAGAGAGACCTATGTGAAGACCTCCAAGAGCTGAGCTTTATGCCATATCAAGGTGTGATTCCAAGGCACACATATGTATCAGTAAGTCCATTGTATTTTACAAGCAATATACTTTCATTTTCATGATCATTTGAGTTCATATTTCCATGTTCTTGTGAAGTGTACTACTCACTGCCATATCTCTCATTTTTCTCAGTCAGATTGCAGAGATGGTTTCTCTAAGCTTGGTGCATCATTTTCAGTTATTTAACTTGGTAAAGTTAGCTCTATAGGTCTAATATATGCTCATCAATTTTCATTTCATTTGGGTATTGCAATCTTTAGTTATGTTCAATTGAAGTCAACCCTGTCTGTCATTTTCACTTCTCTGTCAGGTACCCGACTTTTTTACTAATCTTGTCAGAGACATTTCTCAGTGATTACTTATTCAAATTCAATGATTTAAAGCTTGTTGGCTTCAGCTTACTGTCTAGTATAAGCATACAAAGTTTCATAATTATTGGATTCTTAAATCTGGAGTTATGTGCATTTTTCTACTCACTGGTCTCAAACTGTAGCAGCCCGTGAAAATCGGGATGATGTCATCAGTTGTTAAACATCATTCTCAGTGTGTGGCTCATTATTTTTGATAAGATTACTCTTGAAAGTTAGCTCTTTAAGTTAGCTAGACTTCCTCAAGAGGAATTAAGTTAATTGCTGCTGTGCTCAGAGAATTATGCAAAACACTCGACAGGTGTATGAACCAAGAATAGCAAGTTCTTCACCTCTGAGCTAACTCCAACTTATCTGTTTTGATCTATCTTTTTGTGAGTGATCTTCCAAGGTACATAGGGTGGCTAATACATCCATTGGCAAGCTAAAAGGGCCCACCACATACTCTTGGAGTTCATTTGGCTGGTGTAGATCAAGGATTTTGCAACACCTCTTCATCTTCAAGCACATACCTATCCATCTCTTCACAGACTCTGACCATCTTGATAGATGCTTTAGGTATTAGAGAACACCTCCAAGAAATGCCCTCATCAATAGCCATGGCTAAGTATGTCAAGGTTGCCATAGTCCCAAGAAAGAAAAAATGAGTCAATATTATTGAGGAGGTAGAAACTAGCTCTCAACTATGAAGATCAGCTCAAGCAGGAGCAGGCAATCATTGCCGAATGGGAGAAAAATACATGGATGATACCGCGGCTCTAAGGACAAAGTGGAAAAAGGCCAAAAATAGATATCTAGTGCAATGTAAAGAAGACACTGACCAACTCGCTGTCGTGGCAGAAGAAACTCAAAAAAATAAGGAAACAATTGTAAAGGCCAATGAAGAAATCAAGCAAAAGGATGAGATGATAAAGCAGCTACAAGAGCGGCTAGAATCACAGGCAACAGAGGGGACACCAGTAGTTCCGAAATCCAGAGCGGCTACTACGGAGATTGAGGTATGTCCTCTCTCTCCCCCCTTACATCTTTCGCCAATAAGGGAGAAATGGAGATCCAATCTGAACGTAATCATCGGGATATTGCAGAACTGAGCCGACATGAGAGGGCACTACTGGTGTCCCAGCTCACTGCAAAATTTGAAGATCAATTAATACAGATCAAGAAAGAAGCTCAGATTGAAAGCAAAATTTGGAACAGATATTGAAGCCATTTAATGTACCATATGAACTCCTTAAAGAGCAAACACGGCAATACATAAAGACCACGACAAATAAGGAGCTTGACAACAACCTCCAGTTCCGCAATAATACTTTCAAATATACTCAAGAGGAATTCGAAAGGGCTGTTCCTATATGGAGGCGAAAACTTTTGGAAAAGAACCCTACACTGTAGGTACAATGGGAAGCATCGCCATATGCACTTCAGGTGAATCCATCTTTTTGTCCAGTACCCCACATACGCTCCTGGTCTCATTTTTGGGAAGGACAGCGCCAGGGTGCCATAAATAATCAATGGCTCAATTATCCACTATTACCAGGTCCACCGCATGATTACCTACTGATGGAAGAATACATGGTGAAAACCATGGAATTTTGGATTGCTCAATATGCAACTATACCGGATTCGGCCATCAAAATGACTAATAAAATTCTCAGCATGTTATTTACAGTCATTAAAGTCTTCCAACATGCCAAATATACATTTTTGAACTTCATCGGCATTACACAGGGATCCGAAGCACTGGTTTTTGATCTCTCCACCATCCCAAGCCGATTAACTCTTATGGCATTTTATTCACGGCTCATGTTTTTGCCAAGCACATATATGCAAACATTTGAAGAATCATTTTTTACTGGCTTCTTTGAAATTGATTTAGAAATTTTTGTAAAAATGACTTCAAATCTTAATGCAAGACTAGTGGCTTATGAAATAAGCTTCTTTGTGGATCACCGACAAGCACCAGAGGATGAGTGAAGTCAAGCCATTGGAAAGAGTTTATGATATGTCACGCCAATTTGCTTAATCAACGAGAGCAAGCCGCCATACAAACGTACTCACGTCGCCACAAAAAGCCTGTCGAGGATGACAGAGTTCAGGAGGAGGGACGTGTGGAAGGGGAATCAAGCAAGAAGAGAAGGAGAAGAAAATCAAAGACCAAAACTGCTCAGTAAAGAATGAAGATTATAAAGAAAAAGAACCACCCTCTGCCCAAAGCCCCGCAGGGGCACGCATCAGACAACAACGCCAAACACCCAGGTCCTGAGGAATGGAATTAAAGAACAATAACAACTAGGACATTTCATGGGAAGGACGGACCAAGGCCATGAAGTATCCATGAAGAAGTGCAAGACAATACTTGGCAGGTAATAATCCTCCCACTGATGGTGTGCGTGGCAGCCCGACTGAATACAACAACCCAGATTTGTGATGTACGGAATACCAAGGGGCAAACAGAAGCAAAGGACATACCTCGGATAAGATAACCAATTGTCTGACAGTCCTTGTGGCCTCTTCGACCAGTGGGTGCATGTATTCAGAAAGCTAAGACGAGTAGCAAACGAGAGACAAAAGCCTGTCAAGGGACGACAGAGACAAAGAGGGGGAGAGTGTTGCAGAGCAAAGAGGCACGAAAGGGGAGTCCCAAAATTTTCAAATTAACAGGCATATTTTTCTTCTTCAAAGTCTTACCTCAAGCCATGTAAATGCACTAGAGGAGTCCTCTAGATGCATAATCTCAAATCATTGTATTATTTTCCTTGTAAGTAGGAAATTCATCTTTTTGTTAATAAAGTGCCGGTCTCTTGTGTGAAAGGACCATTTTTAAGACACTTTTACATAAGTCACTTTGTGACTCTTTGTAGAGACTTTTTGCCATTGTGAAGAAGAAGAGCTTGAGAATTTTGGATTTGCTTCTTTCTTGCAGATTTCTACCTTCTCTTTGATCTTCTATGTGTGTGTAATGCTTGGAATGTGTGTGTAGGACTGTTGTCTACCCCTCCCCACTGTTTTTGAGCTACTGTAGTGTGTGTGTGATCTAGTACAAGTTGTGGAGTGAGTGTGTGTGCTTCCTGCCATTCACTATTTTGGTCATAACTTGAAGCACGGTTGTCAGAATCCCACCTCCAATAGATGCGTCTCATCGAGAGCTTCGAAACGAAACTACTATTGTCCATATTCGGAGTTCGGAGCTGGGAGAAATCCTCGATTTAGTGAAAACTGCTGTAAGTGGTATCGCAACAGAGACTTTCAGTGATTAAGTGAGTTGGAGAGGTAGGTTAGTCTTTTCTCATGCATGTGAGCTGAACCACTTCATATTCCATTACGTGAGCACAAGTCCTCATACACTTGGTTAGGTCGGTTCTTCAGATTGACAAATAAGCCTGTGTCAATTCCCCACTATACACACTTGTGTAGCAAATGAGATTTAGTCTCTTTGGCACAAGTCCCTAAGACTTTTGACTTAGGTACACAGATGCCCTATTCCAGAGTTACCCACACCAACCAAACAAGTGGCCTTGTTTTTAGATGGCTTACTAAGCACAAAGTTAAGATCATATGTGCACTTGAAGAGCCTAGATCCATAGAAGAGTGTGTGCGGATGTGCATTGACATAGAAGATAACTTGGGTGAGGAGTTAGGACTATCCAAACTCTATAAGGACTCTGATAGTTCTACTAGTCATACCTCGAGAGCCTCCACTGAGCTAGATGAGATAGCAGAGCAAGTTGCCAAGAAGCTAGGAGTCCAAAATAGACAAACACCAAGAATCACCTCATTGAATCGATGCTATACTTGTGGAGGGGACCACATGGCTAATGTTTTCCCAATGCAAAACGAGAATGTGAGAGAGAGGAATGCCCCATATTGCACTATTGAGAGAAAATACACGAACCATACGGCTCAAGATTGTCCCTACAATAGGCTAGCTATTAGACAAACTTATCAACAACCTTACCCACAGGGTAGGTATCAGAACCAATACCAGCAGCCATGTTATAGGCCACAACAGTAGTAACAGGCACAATATAGGCCACAACTAGTCCTAGGAAACCAACACCTAGCTCCTGCCAACGTGATTCCAGTTAAGTATGCAATGGCAGAAGAGAACCCTAATAGAGCATTGGTGCCACTAACCCCATTGGTCTCAAAAAATGACTCCCATGCTCATAGTTTAGACTACTCCCATGAAGATAGTCCACATGCTTATTACACAGAGTCACCTGAGCATAATGACAGTTACTCGCATCAATATGAGGCACCACCTATGGAACAAAATTGGGAACCAGAATACTCCAATGTCATGTACACAAATCCTAGCCCTAGGCATCAACTAAGACAAATGAGACCACAAGCCCCTAGAGGACCATGTTTTCGATGTCAGGGCAACCATTTCATTCGTGAATGTCCCCATTCACCGACTTCGGGACAAGGACAAGCCATCACAATACAAGATTTTTGTCCTGAGTGTGGCAAAGACCATCTCCCCAGGGTGTTGGTGCAAGTCACAAGCCTACACATTTGTGTCTTGAAGGATACATTGAGATCCATACACATATGGAGAAGCGTAGGAACTCATGTTAGTGATTAATTACCACTTTATCTCTTTGTAAAAGTCACATTTGACTTGGAATCTTTGTAGACACCTACCTAAAGGAATTTGTGGAAAAAAGGTTAACTATGATTGAAGGAATATCTCCTAGGATATAGGAGCTTGATCATAGGGAGCCAAAATTTTGAATTTGAATTCAAATTCTTACTCAATCACTATAAAAATGAACATGAAAAAGTCACAGTTAGAACTCATCACTCCCGAGCTTCTCTTTACTATTTCTGAGTGTGTGTGAGGCCTACACTCTAGCCCACACCTATCTACACCATTAGGCAATGATATTCATGCCAATGGTATTGTATACAAGTGTTCATTGATATATACATTCACATTGTTTATTTCTGAGTTCTCTGTCATACTACCTAAAAGTCTTTCAACTTGTGAAGTGCATATCGCAGTCATTTCTTCACCAAATTCAAAGATCTAAAGCTTGTTGGAATCAGCTCAAAGTTTTCTACATGTATCAAAATTTGAAGAGATTATATTTAGCCATTTTAGAGAAAAGCTCGTCGAGGTGATCACTGGTCAATGTCTGCAACAGTCCTAAAAAATCGGGGGTAAATGTTTATTTGCTAAATTGATTTCTCTGAGCATAGTTGATCTTTTTATATCCTTCCACTTGGAATAGTTAGCTTGCTAAGCTAATTAGATACCCCTAAAATGAATTTTTCCAATTCCTACTGTGCTCGTCATACTGAGCAAAAGATCTAGTAGGTGTCAAAACATAAATAGAAGGTTTTCTTGAGATTTTGAAGTCCAAAGTTATCTGTTTTGATTCAATCTTTACACACATCATTTCCAAATTACATAGGCCATTTTATGGTGTCATTGGAGAGCTAAGGAGGTCCACTTATCAAGTCTGAAGCATCAGAGGGCTGGTACAAAGCAGGTTTTGGTAGTACCTACTCAATCTCTTGGAATATCCATCCATCATTCCCAACAGTGGTATCAGAGCAAACTAAGGTAAAATGGGAGATGGTTTTCCTTCATTTATTGATAAATTAGACAGGAACAACTATCAAGCATGGTCTCTAAGGATGAAGACCTACCTAGAAGGAAGGAGTCTCTATGGATACATCTCACGAGATGAGGAATTGCCCTCATTCAAAACAAGAGGATTACCAACAAAGGAAGAACATGAAAAGCTCAACACATGGTGTGCAAAGGATGCATTAGCAAGGTCTTATTTACTCAACTCCATCTCTGATTTTCTTTTGCCACATATTAGGAACTGTAAGACATCCCAAGAGACTTGGGAAACCTTGTCATCTTATTTCTCTTCCAACACAAGGGCTAGAAAAAATCAGTTGTGGATTGAATTCACCACATTAAGGAAGTAACCTAAGCAAGCTGTTTCAGAGTTTGAGACCAAGATTAAGGATGTAGCAGATCAGTTAGCAAGCATAGGAGAAGAGATTGAAGAAGAGCTGATTGTAAGGCAAGTGATCAATGGGATCAAGGCTGATGACAAATGGGAAAGCTTCACCACTGCCATGGACCTTTACATGGACATGCAAATTCCAGATCTTACAACTCTCATGGGGCAATTATTCACTCATGAAGCAAAGCTCAACAAAAGTGGAGACACATCCAAAGGTAATAACTCTTCTGCCCTATACACTGATAATAAGTCTAAAGATAAAGGCAAGAACAAGAAGGTGGAAGATGAAGGCACTACCTCCCAAGCCAACTATGCAGGGAGAGGTAGATCATCAAGAGGAAGGGGTAGAGGAGGTAAGCAAGGTAGGGGGAGATCCTATAACTCCTCACCATGCAACATTTGTGGTTTATCAAATCATACTACAAATGAGTGTTTCAGGAATTACAAGAATCAGAGAGGAAGAGGATACCAAAGAGGTGGATACTCACAGTCAAGAGGTAGATTCAACCATCACCAAGGCTACAACAACAACTACAGCAACAATTACAACAATAACTACAATGGCAATTACCAAGGAGGATTCAAATCCAGAAAGAACTACAACAACTATACAGAAGAGCAGGATGATTCTCTTCTAATCATGAACATGACTTCAAAATAAGGTACAAATGATGAGCACCTATTCTACATTGACTCAGGATGCTCAAATCATGTGGCTAGCAATGCAGCACTACTCTCTGATCTTGAGGAACCAAAAGGTAAGCATCAAGTCCAAATAGGTGATGACACCAAGCAATCAGTAGTTAAAGTTGGAAATGTTAAGACTTGTGATGGAAATCAGAACTTGTTGAGTAGGGTACTTTATGTACCCACCATTACCAAAAATTTGATGAGTGTTGGATAGATTGTGGAGAAAGGTTTGCAGGTTAGATTCAATCAATTTGGAGCATTTGTGGAGGATCCAAGGCATGGGTTCAAGAGGATTGCTAAAGGAGAAAAATCAGGTAGACTTTTCACTTTTGAGCTAGAAGACACAAAGAATATTGCATTGTACAGTTATAAGGATCAAACACTTTCAGAACTTGAGATTTGGCACAAAAGATTAGGGCATGTAGGAGAAAGAACCTTGAAGCAGATATGCAGGGATCAATGTGTAATTGGAATACCCAATGTCTCCAAACAACACATGATATATAAATGTAGTGCTTGTCAATTTGGGAAGTATCACAGGTTACCCTTCTCAAGGAAAGGCTACATGCATGAAGACTACCTAGAACTTGTTCACACAGATGTATGGGGACCAAGCAAAGACCCCTCAATCTCAGGATCAAGATACTATGTATCTTTTATTGATGATTATAGCAGGTGGACTGTATTGTACTTCATGAAGCACAAGGATGAGGTGTTTAATTGCTTTAAAAAATATCTTGCACTTGTTGAAAATCAGACAGGGAAGAATTCGAAGAGGCTAAGGTCAGATTGAAGAGGTGAGTACTTCTCCAATGAGTTTGAAAACTTCTTACAGGACAGGGGTATTAAAAGAGAAATCACCACAAGGTATACTCCTGAACAGAATGGGGTAGCTGAGAGAAGAGATAGGTTGATTGTTGAGACATCTAGGTCTATGTTGAATGAAAAAAAATTACCTAACTATCTATGGGCAGAAAGTGTTTCTACTGCCACTTATCTCATAAACAGGTTACCATCTAAGTCCCTTGATGGGATGACACCCTATGAAGCATGGCATGGTAAGAGACCCTCACTAGACCATTGCAGGATATTTGGATGTGTAGCATATGTACACATTCCTTCTCAGATAAGAGGTAAGCTAGACCCTAAGGCTGAGAAGTGCATCTTTATTGGATATGATTTGAATAAAAAAGGATACAGGTTCTATAACCCTTCAAATAAGGGATTCATGGTGAGTAGAGATGTTGTCTTTGATGAAAATGATTCTTGGTATGAGAATGAATGCAGGAAGGTTAAACTACCCTTTGATTTGGAAGAGGAGTTTCCAATTCTTGCAAAGGAGGAACCTACTCAGAATGAAGATTCAAATTCAGATGATGAAGATGTTATCAACCTTGAAGAGTTCAAGGCATGGAAGTCCAAGGGCAAAATGAAGATGAAGAAACTTGAAGATATACCTGAATCTTCAACTCAATCAATCAGAAGGTCACAAAGAGAGAGCAAAAAACCTATCAGATATGGGTATGATACATCTCTTGTTACTAAACACTGTTTATCTTGCCAAAGATTTGTCAATTGAAGAACCAAGATCATATGAAGAAGCCATGACCAAGACAGAATGGAAAGAAGCTATGAATGAGGAGATTGAAGCACTCAAGGAAAGTGACACATGGGAGCTAGTACCAAGGAAGGAATCCATGAAGGTAATAGGATCTAGATGGATCTATAAACTCAAAAGAAATTCTGATGGGTCAATTAACAGGTACAAAGCCAGATTGGTAGCCAAGCATTTTGCACAAACCCAAGGCATTGATTATGAAGAGACATTCTCACCTGTGGCCAAGATGCCAACAATTAGAGTGTTGGTAAGTGTGGGTGCATAAAAAAATTGGAACATGTACCAAATGGATGTCAAGAATGCTTTCTTGAATGGATGGATTTCAGAGGAGGTATATATGTCACAACCTCCTGGCTATGAGGACCCTAAGAAGGTAACATATGTTTGCAAATTGAAAAAGGCTTTATATGGATTAAAGCAGGCACCTAGGGCATGGAATTGCAGGTCAACTACGTACCTCCAAGACCAAGGTTTTGTCATGAGCAAGGCAGATACTTCTCTATTCATCAAGAGAAGTAATTCAGAGGTAATATACCTTTGTGTTTATGTTGATGACATCATACTTACAGGTAATGATGTTAATGGAATCAGACAAATCAAAAGCCAGATGATGAAGGAGTTCAAGATCAATGATCTTGGTCTACTAAAGTATTTTCTTGGGCTTGAGTTAGTCAATACTAAATCAGGAATATACATTACTCAGAAAAAGTACATACAGGATATGTTGAAGAAGTTTCATTTGCAGGATACCAAAGTTGTAAGTACTCCAATGGAGGTAAACCTAAAACTAAGTGCCCATGAAGGTGATGAAATTAATGACATTACAGGTTATCAAAGCATGGTTGGTAGCTTGAACTATGCTACCTTAACAAGGATAGATATTGCATATGGAGTTAGTGTGCTAAGTCAATTTATGCACAAGCCAAGAGTACCTCACTTAGAAGCTGCCAAAAGAATTCTAAAGTACCTCAAGGTACACAACATCAATGGTTAGTATTTCCCTTATACTTCAGACCTTGATATCAAGATCTATTCAGATGCTGATTGGGCAGGATGCAAGGATGATAGGAGGAGCACTTCTGGATACATTTCTTTTGCAAGTGATAAACAAATATCATGGTCTTCAAAGAAGCAACCTACTGTTGCTTTATCCTCTACAGAGGCAGAGTATAGAGGATTGGCTAATACCACACAAGAAGCCATATGGATCAAGCTATTGTACACAGAATTGGGTTTATATACTAGGTCACCAATGATATTTGGAGATAATACAAGCTCACTTCACCTTGCAGCTAATCCTATCTATCATGCTAGGACCAAACACATAGAGGTCCATTACCATTATGTGACAGAGAAGTTATTAAGCAAGGATATTCAACTAACCTATGTATCAGCCAACATGCAGTGTGCAGATTTGTTGACAAAAGCTTTGGATGGAACCAAACTTTGCAAGTTCAAAGCAATGATTGGATTGCAGGATATACATGAAGATTAAAGATGAAGACCAAGCCAAAATGTTTGGCTTGAGGGGGAGCTATTGGTGCAAGTCACAAGCCTACACATTTGGCTTGAAGGATACATTGAGACCCATACACATATGGAGAAGCATAGGAACTCATGTTAGTGGTTAATTACCACTTTATCTCTTTGTAATAGTCACATTTGACTTGGAATCTTCGTAGACACCTACCTAAAGGAATTCATGGAAAAAAGGTTAACTCTGATTGAAGGAATATCTCCTAGGATATAGGAGCTTGATCATAGGGAGCCAAAATTTTGAATTTGAATTCAAATTCTTACTCAATCACTATAAAAGTGAACATGAAAAAGTCGCGGTTAGAACTCATCAATCTCGAGCTTCTCTTTACTGTTTCTGAGCGTGTGTGAGGCCTACACTCTAGCCCACACCTATCTACACCATTAGGTAATGATATTCATGCCAATGGTATTGTATACAAGTGTTCGTTAATATATACATTCACATTGTTCATTTCTGAGTTCTCTGTCATACTACTTGAAAGTATGTCAACTTGTGAAGTGCATACCTCAGTCATTTCTTCACCAAATTCAAAGATCTAAAGCTTGTTGGAATCAGCTCAAAGGTTTCTACATGCTATCAAAATTCGAAGAGATGCTATTCAGCCATTTCAGAGAAAAGCTCGTCGAGGTGATCACTGGTCAATGTCTGCAACAATCCTAAAAAATCAGGGGTAAATGTTTATTTGCTAAATTGATTTCTCTGAGCATAGTTGATCTTTTTATATCATTCAACTTGGAATAGTTAGCTTGCTAAGCTAATTAGATACCCCTAAAAGGAATTTTACCAATTCCTACTGTTCTGGTCATACTGAGCAAAAGATCCAGCAGGTGTCAAGACATAAATAGAAGGTTTTCTTGAGATCTTGAAGTCCAAAGTTATCTGTTTTGATTCAATCTTTACACACATCATTTCCAAAGTAGATAGGCCATTTTATGGTGTCATTGGAGAGCTAAGGCGGTCCACTTATCAAGTCTGAAGCATCAGAGGGCTGGTACAAAGCAAGTTTTGGCAGTACCTACTCAATCTCTTGGATTGTCCATCCATCATTCCCAACAAAGGGATTGTCCCAGGAACCCCTCTAGTGCACTCAAGGTTACACCCATTAATATGGTAGGCTTAGTGGTGGATTCCAGTGCAAGTAGTAGTAACGTGGTTCTGATACAGGCAGTAACTAGGGCACAAGCCTTAAAACAGGATAAACCAGCTGAGTAATCAGAGTCAAGTGAATCCGAAGAGCCGAGTAAGAGGAAAACAAGAACTTGGAAGGATACTAGGGAGATGTTGGGGGATTCTTGGACAACAAGGGATTTGAGTGTTTGTAGGAGAAAAGGGAAAGACAAGAAGAAAGATACACACTGCAAGCCTTTGTCGATGGATTATAATAAGATAAATACAATGGTGATGCACAATATAATTCAATGCTTCTGTGCAAAATCCCACAGATGTGCAATTACCAAATTCCAAATACCCAAGGTCTTGTTGCTGCCGGCCTCCTCTGCACCAGACCTCCACCTTCTCCAAGCCTGCACTTGTGCACACCTTGCACCAAGCTTCTAATAAGGGGGAGGGACAGGACACCTTTTGTCAGCATGTGCACACTGCAATGTGACCTTGGGATCCTTGGGGGAATAGCTTAACACTTCTCTACACACTTCTTAGTCACTCTTCATGCACACCTTGCACTTCACTTCTTTGCATCACACACTGTGTGTCTCTTGCACTTCTCTCTCTTGCTTAACTTAGACTATGCTCCTTTGCTTACACTTAGAATAGTTCAAGAATAGTCCTTGCCTTGATTTGAGAGTCGATTCACGTACACTCCTAACTACAAGAGTATCTTGGTGCTCACTTTGATGTCCCAAGATTGTCTCTACAAGTGGTTGCCAAGGAATCCATGTTTTGTGTTGTACTGACTTTAGACTAAAACAAGAATTTTAATTGGGGGGCCATACTTTCACTTCTACATACGCTGCCGCTTCACATACCTTCACATTTTCCTTTTAAGTCTTCACTTTTGCACATAAGAGAGGGTTCACCTGAACCTTCCAAAACACTTTAAAAACACTTTGAACCTTAGGGAAATTAGAGAAATACCTCTAGAACATGCAACCCACTTTCTCCAATTTATCCTTTGTGGACAATTAATTGTGCACTACTTGTGCACCTTGACACCTGCACTTCCAACTTTTTGACTTTGCCCCTGTTGACTTTGACCTTGAACTTGTTGACTTTCATCGGTTTGACTTTAATGTTTTGACTTTGACCGTAGTTGACTTTGATTATAGTTGACTTTGATTGTAGTTGACTTTGACCAATATAACTTTTATGGGCTCAACAGTTGCCCACCACCTAATGTGCTCTCCATCCTGGAGAGCTACAACCAAAACTCTGAGCAGATAGGACACCATGACTTCTGAGTTGCAAAATCTTTAAAAGGACACTTGAGTAGCAACCAAGTCCACCAAGAGAAGGAGAGAACAAGCACAAGAGAATAACCCAAGATTGGATTTTGCATGGAAAAGCAAAGGAGGACAATGGGAGGGTAGAAAGTAGGGGAAGGGAGGGCTGAGGGGATGAGATGGATAGGGCAGGGAGGGGGACAGGATGGGGCTGGGCAGAAGGGAAAAAGAAAGGGTGAGGGAGGAGGATAAGGGGTCTTGAGAGGGCTGAAAAGAGCAAATATGAGAGCTACATAGGGTGCATATGGAAAATTGTGAAACATAAGGTAAAACAAAGTGAGAATAGACCATGTTGACCATGTGGTGAATGAAAAACATGTGATAAATGTGCTCAAAACATGTAGTCTTTGACCAAAAGTCAGATAAAAGGTGGGAATTTGGAAAAATCAATGCAAAAAATGAATCTAGAGGTGCCAAAATACATGAAATGGACCCCAAGTTTGAAAAAAATGGCCATCCGAGGTGCAATCCAGAAGCAAAATAGTTGAACCATGAAAGCTAATATATATATATATATATATATATATATATATATATATATATATATATATATATATATATATATATATATATATATATATATATATATATATATATATATATAATAAAAAAAGAGAAAAGAATTCCTTGTTTTTTTGTTTTTTTTTGGAATGCTCACGTATGTCAACGCTAGAAACAAAAATAAATAAATAAATAAAAAATAATAAAATAAGGCAAAAATTAAATAATTTAATAATAAAAATAAAAGAAATAAAAAGGTAAAATAAAAATAATAAAAAAATAAAATAAAAAAAAAGGGAGGACGGGGGGGGGGGATGTGTCAGAGGGGGGGGGGGGGATGTGTCAGAGCGAGGGGGGAGGGGGGGCAGGGGATGTGTCAGAGTGGGGGGGGGGCGAGGGGGGATGTGTCAGAGCGGGGGGGAGGGCGGGGGGGGGAGGGAGGGAGGGAGAGAGAGAGAGAGAGAGAGAGAGAGAGAGAGAGAGAGAGAGAGAGAGAGAGAGAGAGAGAGAGAGAGAGAGAGAGAGAGAGAGAGAGAGAGAGAGAGAGAGAGAGAGAGAGAGAGAGAGAGAGAGAGAGAGAGAGAGAGAGAGAGAGAGAGAGAGAGAGGGAGGAGATTTTTTTTTGAAATATTCGGAAAAAGCCAAGGGGGGGCTCGTTTTTTTTGAAAATCCCCAAAATGTGAGAAAAATCTAGAAAAAATCCCAAAAAAAATTGCAAAAAAAATCCAAAAGAAAATCTCAAAAATTTATGAAAAAAATCTCTATAGGTCTAGGGCAATTTTATCATTCAAAACCACAAAGAGCTTACTTTATTCCTCCTATTTGGCAAGAAAATGACATCAAAAAAGGATAAAAAATTCTAGAAAAATGCTAAAAATGCTTGAAAAACTCCCAAAAATACTAAAAAGTTTCCAAAAATTGTACTTAGCAAAGGGCTATGAAAGGGTTGCTGAATTTGCTAAAAACTCAAAGAACAAGCATGGAGATGGTAAAAACTACTAAAACTTAACCAAAAATGAAATGAGAGGGCTATGTACAACCTGGACAAATTTTGTAGTTTCCAGGTGATCCATAATTCTTCAAGTGTGTTGATAGTAGGCCTTGAGCCTTGATATGTTGACCAGTGGCAAGGCCTCTCCTTTTAGCATCTCTAACTCCACATCGCCCCAATTCAGCATTGTTTTAACTCCATAAGGTCCTTCCCAGTGTGGAAGCCATTTTCCTCTCACTTGTGTTTGAAGATGAGGTCTATGGAGAAGAACTAACATGCCTGGCTCTATGTTGTTGTTCCACAGATTTCGATCATGTGACTCCTTCCTCTTCATCCGAGTCTCTATCAATTGTTTTGTTGCTAGTAGAAGTATGTCCTCCACTTTATGCAGTGCTCCAAGCCTCTGAGAGACACCACAATCTTTCTTTCCTTGCATGAATGCTACTTTAGGTGATCGATGTAAAAACTCAAAGGGCTCAATTGGCAATATGCCATGAACCAGTTGGAATGGAGAATATCCCGTGGCCTCTTTGTAAGCTAACCTATATGCCCATAGGGTACCTTGATAAGCAATGCCCCAAGAAGTGGGCTGTAACATACATTCCTTCCTTAACATGGAAATTAATACCTTATTAGTTGATTTAGCCTCTCCATTGGCTCTTGGATAGTAGGCACAAGAGGTCCTATGTAGAATTCTATACCTATTGAAAATTTCCTGTAGGACCTTATTCACAAAATGAGTACCTTGGTCTGTACAAATTTCAAGTGGACATCCAAACCTGCAAATGATGCTACTGTAAATGAAATCAGCAAGCAGTGCAATCAGGGGAGGCAATAGCTTCAACCCATTTTGTCGCATAGTCTATGGCTATCATTAAAAACTTCTCTCTTTTTGGAATCCACGGAGGGTAGATAGGCCCTACAAAATCTAACCCCCACTTCTCACATGGTTGCCAAGAAGTGGAAATAATCAAGGGGTTATGCCTCTGCTTGGTGGGCTTAGGTCCACACCTCTGGCAAACATCACATGCTTTTCCCCAGTCATTAGCATCTTTGAATAATGTAGGCCACCATAAACCAGCATCAAGGATCCTCTGACTCATAATATGCCCTGGAAGGTGCCCACCACCTGTTCCTATATGTGCACATTGCAGGACTTCCCTCACTTCGTCTTCTCCCATACACTTCCTAAACCTGTTGTCCTTTCCCTGTCTATATAATTTATCTTCAATGAAAGTATAAGGTCTACTCTTGATTAGCAGTCTCTTTCTTTGCACAACACTTGCCTTCTCTGGATACACTCCAGTTTTAATGAAATCTTTGATATCATAATACCAACCTTGAGCTTGTACAGCGAACAAATTAGCATCTGGAAAATCATCATTGACTCCACTGGCTTGATCCATCATATTGATCCTGAATAGGTGATCCACCATGACATTTTCTTTACATGGTCTATGGACTACAGAAAAATCAAACTCCTGGAACAAAAGTAGCCACCTCCATATCCTCCCAGTTGCTTGTGGCTTGTTCAATAAATACCTGAGTGGTTGATGATCAGTGATGATGACAAACTTCACACCTAGCAAATAATGACGAAATTTTTGTACTGTGAAAACCATTGCTAGAGCTTCCCTTTGTGTAGTGCTATAATTCTTTTCAGCTTTAGTCAAAATTCTACTAGCATACTGAATAGGCCTGTCAAGTTTGAATTCTTCACTATGTTGAGCCAATATTGCACCCACTACATATGCACTGGCATCTACATGCACATGAAAAATCTTTGACCAATCTGGGGTGATAAGAATTGGTGCAACCACCAATTTGGACCTTAATTTTTGATAAGCCTTCTCTTCTTCCTCTTCCCATTTAAAGGGCACTTCTTTACCTGTAAGTCTAGCCAGTGGCCTGGCTATCTCTGCATACATTTTTATAAACCTTATGTGGTATCCAGCATGCCCCAAGAGACTCTGAATCTCTTTAGGAGATTTAGGTTTAGGCAACTTTAATATAGAAATAATTTTATCAGGATCTGGGGCCATACCTTTAGCCGACACCACATGTCCCAAGAGAGTTCCTTCTGTCATTAGGAAATGATATTTGTTTGGGTTGAGCTTTAGCTTAGTCTCCCTGCATCTCTTAAAAACATTTTGTGGCTGTCGTAAGTGATGGTCCAAGCAATCTAAAGGGGTCTCATTGTGAGAACATGAAAATGAAGAGAAGTCATCCATGAAAATTCTAAGTGTTTCCAGCAATAAGGGAGCAAAAATGAGGTTGACAGTTCTGTTAAAGGTGGCTGGAGCATTTTTGAGTCCAAATGGCATTTTTACATACACATATTTTCCCCAAGGTGTGATAAAAGCAATCTTTTCACGATCCTCTAGGTGTATTGATATTTGATTATAGCCACTAAAACCATCCATAAAGCTATATAATGCATGTCCAGCCACTTCTTCAATGACCCGCTCTGCAAATGGCATGGGGAATCCATCTGGAATGGTCACCTTATTGAGTGCTCTAAAGTCAACACAAATTTTGATTTTGTTTGTGTTCTTCTTTGGTACTATAACCATAGGTGACAACCATTCCGAGTGTTCCACAAGAATGATGATTCCTGCATCCTCCATCTTTTGTATCTCCACATAAACAGCTTCAACATATTTTGGGTTAAGTCTATAACTCTTTCCTCTTATTGGTTTGGTGCCATCAACCAGAGGGAACCGGTGCTCTCCATAATTAACAGGCACTCCTTCTAAGTCTTTATAATGCCATGCAAAAACATCTGTATAGTGGGTCAAGAAGGATTTTACCTTTTCAAGGAGCCCTGGGTGGCTCCACAACCAAGTGGCCACCAAAACTGGATGATTATTGTCCTGAGTGCCTAGTTGTATTTCTTGACAGGGTTTCTCTCTACCATATTATCTTCGTGCTCATCTCCATCCTTGTTTTCTTCCACTAGCTTTTCGTGCATTGTTTCATAAGCAGGGGTATTTTGGATCTCAATGCATTCCTCCTTATCCTGCATCCATCCTGTAGGGATTTCTTGAATTGGGAAAGAGCATTCTTCACTAGTATGTTTTACCTTGTCTTTAGCTTTAGAAACTTCCTTCTATATTGTTGTTACATCCTCCTCCAAGTTGTATTTGAGGGGTGTCTTCCTGCCCCTTCTGTGGTATGTGATGGGTTCTCCCAATCCATCAACCTGAACTTTCTCTTGATTTTCATCATAACCTTCATCTGTGCAAGAATTATTAAGAAAAATTCCAAAACAAGAGGAAGAGTTGCTTGCTTGGGGCCAATTTAGAATATCCTCTTCTTCCTCAAAATCTATTTGGGGTTGGTCCTCTGTTTCTGGTTCCATGCAAATGCCAACTGTTTGCATCATGCTGGTATTCCCTTGAGTATCTGGGCCCTCTTCTAAATGTATCTGTGTCAGCTCTTGCCCTTTCTTTTGTACCCACATAGTGTCTTAACCCCAATCATGGATGACACTTGCATGCCTCAGCCATGGTCTTCCAATTAAGAGGGGAAATCCTCCTTCAACCTAGGGCAGTCTTAAAACCACAAAATCTAGAATGAAGAGATTACCTTGTACTTAAGGTGGAACTTTTGGGATCACTCCCAAGGGCCTTACTTTGCTTTGATCTACCAAAGTAACAGTGAAATTTGCAGGCCTTGAAGGGTGTAGTCCAATCTTTTCCATTGTATATTTAGGCATCAAGTTAATGCCACAACCACCATCCACAATAACTCCTTGAAACTCATGACCTTTGATAGATACTATCAGCCGAGGACTCTTATAATCTGTAAGGGGTGCTTCCCCTACAATTTTACCTTTATGCATAACAACAGTCTTTGCCACCAAACTTGTAGTGGAACCCTCATCAATTATGTGCAAGAGTTCTGACCTGAATTTCCCATCCATGTTTATTAAATAAAAAATACTAACCTCCTTTTTCATGGACTTGAGTAGTTTTGAAGCCTTTGATTCCTTAAGAGCCTGGGCTCCAATTGACTTATCAAACTCCTCATGAGCCCTGTTGAATGCATGCCCAATGGCATCACTAGTACATATGAGATCTTCTTTTTGCCTTGTATCTGCACATGTAGTGGCCTTGTCTTCAGATGTCTCTTTGTCTTTGTTCAATCCATTAATTCTTGATTCTTGAACTATATCTACTTGAGCCTTTCCCTTGTTTCTTGTATGCACTGTAAAAGATTCAGTTTCTTCTAACTACACCACCCTGGTAGATGGTGATGGCTCATTGACTTGATCTAACATTTCTTCTTTGTGCACAGAAATCATTTGAATGTCGGGCCCAGATGAAGAGGCTTGATTCTTAGGACAACAATTTGTATAGTGGTCTCTAGCCTCTGGGCAGTTTCTGCAAGGAGGGGCATTTTCTGGTAGAGTGCACCTACTTTGATAGTGCCCACATTCTCCACATCTGAAACAAATGATTGGCCTCCTAGGCCCATTTCCAAAGTTATTCCTCTGTCTAGGGTTGTAATTATTACCTTGATTGGGTGCAGCTGCCATTACATTTACTAGTGGTAGGGATCCTCCTTGTGTCCAATATGTTGTTGCAGGCATTCCTCTTGATTGGCATTCCTGGGCCTCATGACCAGCTTTCCTGCATAATTGGCAAGTCACACTTAACAAAGGACATTCACTTACTATATGACCTTGCTTGCTGCACATGGTACACCAAAGTCCACTCTTGATGCCACCCCCTTTGAGTTCCTACAACTCCTATCGTAGCTGAGCCAATTCTTGTGCTTGGGCCTCCTCCTCCTTTTGGAGCTTTAATGCCTCAATCTCCCTCCTCAACTGAGTAACAACATTCTCCTCCTCTTTGTGGGGCTTATTCCTTTTTAAGCCCTCCAGCTGCTTCCTTAGCTAGATTATTGGATCCTCCATTTCTGTAGAATATGGTAATTGAGGAGAAATTGCTCCATACTGTTGCCTTATCTGCTCCAGTCGTGTAGCTGTATTGATGAATTCCTCTATGGAGGCTGAAGGCAACACTAATTCCTTGATTTTACATTGGGTGGTCACTAGAAGTGGCTTAGCTAACCATTTCTTAACAAAAAAATCATGTGGTGGATTAGTGCCTTGGACCTAGTCACAAACTCTAGGAACTTTTAACCTGGACCCAATCTCAAATTCTCTAATTCTTCTATGATGATCTCTACAGTATTTCCATGCTGAAATTGATTTTTGAATGCATCTTTCATTAAGTCCCAAGTTGTAAAATGGCCCTCAGCAAACTGGCTGAACCATTTATCTGCTAATGTAGCAGGGAAGAGTATCAAAAAGGCATCCTCTCTTCCCATTAAGCCTCTAGTTTTGCATAGTGCTAAAAACCTTCTAATATGCTCGTCCGGATCTTCCTGAGCTAGGCCTTTGAAAGAAGGAAATTTTATATTAAATCTTGATAGTAGGGTTTCCAATTCTACCTGACCAGCCATGCTCCTTATTGATGAAGTTGATGAAAGTGGACTAGATGATCTTCTAACAACCTTCCTCCTTGTTTGCTTGCAGGTGACCCTCAATGTTTGGGACCGAGTTGCGGTCATGAGCTGTTCATAGTCCTCTTAGTATGAGACGATTGATAAGAATATGTACCTTTTAGCCCAATGAAGTAGTACTGTCGGCACTTGAATAGTGCTTCTTCACACTGCAAGATGTCTTCTCCTATGCTCAAATCTCCTTGGAATCCCACTGGGCGTGCCAAATTTTGTTGGGGGATTCTTGGACAAGAAGGGATTTGAGTGTTTGTAGGAGAAAAGGGAAAGACAAGAAGAAAGATACACACTGGAAGCCTATGTCGATTGGTTATAATAAGAAAAATACAATGGTGATGCACAATACAATTCAATGCTTCTGTGCAAAATCCGACAGAGTGCGCAATTACCAAATACCCAAAGTCTTGTTGCTGCCGGCCTCCTCTGCACCAGACCTCCACCTTCTCCAAGCCTGCACTTGTGCACACCTTGCACCAAGCTTCCAATAAGGGGGAGGGATGGGACACCTTCTGTCGGCACGCGCACACTACAATGTGACCTTGGGATCCTTGGGGGAATAGCTTAACACTTCTCTGCACACTTCTTAGTCACTCTTCATGCACACCTTGCACTTCACTTCTTTGCGTCGCACACTGTGTGTCTCTTGCACTTCTCTCTCTTGCTTAACTTAGACTATGCTCCCTTGCTTACACTAAGAATAGTTCCTGCCTTGATTTGAGAGTCGATTCACGTACGCTCCTAACTGCAAGAGTATCTTGGTGCTCACTTTGATGTCCCAAGATTGTCTCCACAAGTGGCAGCCAACGAATCCCTGTTTTGTCCTATAGTGACTTTAGATTAAAACAAAAATTTTAATTGGGGGGCCATGCTTTCACTTCTGCATATGCTGCCGCTTCACATACCTTCACATTTTCCTTTTAAGTGTTCACTTTTGCACATAAGAGAGGGTTAACCTGAACCTTCCAAGAAACTTTAAAAACACTCTGAACCTTAGGGAAATTAGAGAAATACCTCTACAACCTGCAACCCACTTTCTCCAATTTATCCTTTGTGGACAATTAATTGTACACTACTTGTGCACCTTGACACTTGCACTTCCAACACTTTGACTTTGCCCTTGTTGACTTTGACCTTGACCTTGTTGACTTTGACCAATTTGAATTTGATGTTTTGAATTTGACTATAGTTGACTTTGACCAATATAACTTTTATGGGCTCAACAGGAGAGAACCAATCGTAAGTGGAATAAAAAGCTATCGGAATTGGAAGAAAGCCTAAAGGATGCAAAAAGCAAAATAGAGGATATCGCCTCTCAAAATCCCTTGCATGACGAAACTCCATCCACTCCACTTCATCCCACCCGATCATCCATTGTAAATAAATCACAACCAGGGTCTGTTCTTGCAGATCCAACCCCAGAAGGCTTTGACATGATGTTCAAGGCCCACCAGGCTTGACTTCAAGAAGGGCCAACATTTGCAAACCTAGACAAGAGCTATCCTAGAGCAGATTTAGAGATTGAACGGACAAAAATGTGCATGAAAATGGTAGAGCTAGCTCAGGCTATGCTCGGGACGCGTCAATCATTCAATCAGACAAACTCTATTAAACCGGATTTGCACTTCTAGGGCTTACTAGAAAGATTAGAGCAGTTGGTAAACAAACCACAAGTTTCTTTACCCCCATAGGCTCAACCAATAGTTGGAAGAGAAATCTCATAGCCAATGAAAGCTTATGTTCTTGATTCTGTGGATGATGGAACACCTCTTTCAATTGAGCAGTACTCTCAAGAGTTCTTGCGGGAAACACAAGAAGAAAAATGGGCCAAGGAGAAGGGTAATCCCCCTCTTATTCCTGAGATTGATGAGCTTCATGATCAATTTCCCCAAGACATTCCGTCTATCTATGGAGACCAAATAGAGCAATAAGAAGATGAATGATTAGATTTTGAATCTAATTCTTTACAAGAGTTGCCTCAATTCACAAGCCCATGGGAATCTGAATCTCTTCACATCAGAGCTCCCACAATATTGGTAAGAAATGAAGACTCAGTGGTTCCAAGGAACACTGACGTCGTGAAGAACACTAAGGTTCAGTGTCATCTCACTGTAGAAGAGTTGCTCAAAGCAAAACCTGAGCTATGGGATCATGTGAAGGATCAGATCCCATAACTTTATTCCAAAATGCCAAAATTAGGCTCTAAGCAAAAAGTTCTAGAGATACCTCTAGACAAAATAGGGGACATGAGTGAAGGTGAAGAAGGTAATACTTATCTTCCCACCACCTACCAGGGTTACACAACCAAAGCAATCGTAGATTCAGGTGCTGGTGTTACTATTGCGACCACCTCCTTGTGGGAGCACTGGGGCAAACCCACATTAAGACCAACTAGAATGAAGCTTCAAATGGCAGATGGTCATTTTGAAGGACCTCTAGGATTGCTCGAAGGGATAACTCTAACTACTTGTGGTGTAGAGTTTGAACACACATTTGCTATATGTGACTTTGAAAAAAATAATGTCTACGAGATGATCCTAGGAAGACCTTTCCTACGACAGTTGCAAATAGTACAGGATTGGGGAACCAAATCCTTGTACTTACAACACTTAGGGGTCACCACCAAGGTCAATTTGAAGGATTAATCCTTTAGAGATGTACCGCCCCTACAGTGGAATCCTATCCACAAAGCAAAAGAAGATTCAATCTTTGTGCATTCTGGAAGTTCTCCTGACCCATCTTGGTTGCATGAAGATACTCATTTGTGGATGTGCAAGGTCGCAGAGGAAGAGGAAAGACGCCCAAAAGCGAGACAAGAAGGAACTTCTCCAGGAGATAGACCAATTAAAGACCCAGCCTATATACCGATGATCTTTCCAGATGAGGAATTTGAGCCTCATGGTTGGGCAAAAATCTTGGCCACCATGGACATTGCTGTCAATGAGGAACAATGGACACCTCATTGTGATGAGGAGGGTTATGATATCTCTGTATTCATGTGTTAGCCCCTGTTAGAAGAATGTGATCCTAGTGATGCCATAGAAGAAGAAGAGAATGACGATGATCTAGAGTCCATTGTGATGGATAGTTGCTTTGACTCAGAAAAGCACTATTTAAAAGACAAGAGTATATACCCAAAAGGAAGAAGAAGCATTAAAACGGTAAATTCAAAGGATGGAAGTGGGAGCAGTTAAAAGAAAAAGAAAAGAAAAGCAATGAAACAAGAGGAGGAGGAATCATTGTTTGAAGTACCAGAGAATTTCAAGAAATATGAAGTTGAAGACCGCAAAATTTTGGTACGAATGCCTAAGAGAGAGGCCATTACAAGAGAAGCATACGATAATAAAGAAAAGACAAAAAAAATTGTGGTAACCATTGAAGAGAACGAAGAATGATGTACATACATAGGAGATGACCTAAGTGCAAAAGAAGAAATGGAGGTAGCTCTATCAAGGGAATACACGGACATGTTTGCATGGCACTATAGAGACTTGAAGGGAGTAGATCCGAGAATATGCTCTCATACGATCCCCATGACTGCTGATGCGAAGCCCACTAAATAGAAGCCCTACACATATAATGACACTTATGCAACTAAAATAAAAGACGAAATTGATAGGCTGATTGAAGCTAGATTTATCTATGAAATTGAGCATACTGAATGGGTGTCCCCCATTGTAGTGGTGCCCAAGAAGAATGGAAAGTTGCGAGTGTGTATTAACCTTAAAAAAGTTAATGCTGCTACCATCAGAGATAGCTATCCGCTTCCAATCACTGAACATTTATTGGAGCATGTCGCAAGCAAGGAAGTTTATGGCTTCCTTGATGGATTTTCAGGTTACAATCAAGTAGCCATTGCCCCAGAAGATCAACACAAAATGGCTTTTGCCACAGAATGGGGAATCTTTGCATTTCGTGTGATGCCATTTGGGCTCACCAATGCACCGGCAACATTCCAACGGCTCATGTGTTTTGTCTTCAAGGAGTTCTTGCGAAAGAGCTTAGAAGTATATGTGGATGATTTATGTGCTCATTCCCAATTAAGAAGACACCACATCCCTGAGCTTAGACAAATCTTCAACAAGTGCAGAGAATATCGAGTTTGTCTAAACCCAAAAAAGTGTGTGTTCATGGTTCGACAAGGTAAAATCTGTGAAGAGAGATGGTGGATGCAATCCAAAGATGAGTAGGTGCTGCTACAACCAGCTTCACACCAGCCAACTGAGACTTCAGAGTTGATTAGTAGACCCTTTAAGCTTCCTAAATCCACCAAAATATCAGCCAAGTACTTTGGAACATGTATCCCAAAAGTTGCAAATACACCTGCTCCCAAAACTTGCAAAATGACTAGCTCCCAAAACTTGCTATTTTTGGACATACACCTGCTGGAAAAAATGAACAGTGCTCTCAACCTGGAAGAAATTAGAAAAATTCCTTTTGTTCATAGCAAATAGACTTAGCAAGCTTCCCAATCCAAGTTAAAACACTTCAAATGATGGACTGAGCACTGAGAACAAGTTTCATCAATTTCTGGAACATGCCCACCATTCTCGTGGCTCTGTAGAGATAGACCAGTGAGCACTAAATTGAAGATATCTTCAAAACTATAAATCCAAGGACCTTGAAAATTAATATGCAAAAACTAGACAGTAAGAGCTATCCAACGCATGTCAAATCACTGAAAATGATTCAGTAAAACTCGAGATATGACCTTTTCAAGTTACTGCTCTGAGTGAGTATAGCAGAGAACAAAACAGAGAAGTAGATGATACTAAATGTATAGATTCACATATGATTACAACCACATTGGCAATGAATCTTTGCACAATGGGAGTAGAATGATAGAGCTATGGAGTAAGCTCTTCAATCTCTACAAAATGACATGAAGTGGTCCCGAACAAGGCTTGATAATCGCCTCTTCCTTCTTGCTCCTTTTATAGCTATTCTTGGAGGGAGTTTTGAATTCGAATTCGAATGGCTCCACCTAAAAGTGATCCCCAAAGTTAGGAGATATTCCCTCAGCTCAAAAATTCGTGATTTTGGTAGTTATAGCCACGAATTTACTTTTACATCATGCATGAGGTAAGCCATCCTTTTCCTTTTTTCTTTTTTCAAATACAAGAGATAAAAATGAACTCTTTTACAAGAGGTGTTCACATGACTACTCATGTGACTTACAAATGAGGATGATATCAAATATATCAAGCATGTAGGCTTGGGTAAAATGCACCAACAGCTCCCCCTCAAGCCTAACATGCTTGGCCTCCAAATAAGTCTTCAATTGTCCTTGATTTCATGCAAGCCAATCATCAACTTGAATCTACTTAACTTTGTACCATCAAGAGATTTAGTCAACATGTCGGCACATTGCATATCTGTAGAGACATAGGATAGTTGAATATCCTTGCTCATTAGCTTCTCCCTTACGTAATGGTAGTGGATTTCAATATGCTTGGTTCTAGCATGGTATACCGGATTAGCTGCTAGATGTAGTGAGCTTGTGTTGTCACCAAAAATATGAGGTGTTGAAGAATGAAGTCCAAGATCTGTGTACAAAGACTTTAACCACATGATTTCTTGAGTTGCATTAGCCAAACCTCTATATTCTGCTTCAGTAGAAGATAATGCCACGGTTGGTTGCTTCTTCGGTGACCAAGAAATGATTTTTGAACCTGCAAATGATATATACCCGGATGTGCTTCTTCTATCATCTTTAGATCCGGCCCAATCTGCATCTGAGTAGACATTTAGCTCAATATCTGAAGTATATGAATAGAACAAACCTTCATTCATGGTCCCCTTTAGGTACTTGAGGACTCTCTTGGCCGCTTCCATATGTGGTCTTCTCGGCTTATGCATAAACTGACTCAATATGCTAACACTATAGCATATATCCACCCTTGTGAGTGTTGCATAGTTCAAACTTCCAACCAAGCTTTGATAGCTTGTGATGTCTTCAATTGGCTCTCCTTCATAAGCACTAAGCTTATGATTTTGCTCCATAGGTGTACCTGCACACTTGGTATTTTCCATCTTGAACTTGACGAGCATGTCATGGACATACTTCCTTTGTGTGATGTATATACCTGAATCTGTGTAGATCAACTCCAATCCAAGAAAATAAGTAAGTGGTCCGATGTCACTTATTTTGAACTCCTCCTTCATTTGACTCTTTACCTGTTTGATTCCTTCAAGATCATTGCCTGTGATAATAATATCATCAACATACACACATAAATAGATCACTTCAGATCCATTCCTCTTTATGAACAAAGAGGTATCCGCCTTGCTAGCTTTGAATCCTTGGTCCTGCAAATAAGTCACCAATCTGAAATTCCAAGCTCTTGGAGCTTGCTTCAATCCATACAAAGCTTTCTTTAGTTTGCATACATAGTTAGGATGATGTGCATCCTCATATCCAAGAGGTTGTGCCATATACACTTCCTCAGAAATCCATCCATTCAAGAAAGCATTCTTTACATCAAGTTGATAAAGATTCCAATTTCTAGATGCAGCAAGACTAATGAGAACCCTAATTGTAGGCATTTTTGCAACAGGAGAGAAAGTCTCCTCATAATCAATACCATGGGTTTGAGCAAACCCTTTAGCAACTAACCTTGCTTTGTGTCTATTTATACTTCCATCTGGATTCCTCTTGATTTTGTATATCCATCGAGATCCGATTATCTTCATAGATGGCCTGTTAGGTACAAGCTCCCAAGTGTCATTCTCCTTCAAGGCTTCCATTTCTTCATCCATTGCATCTCTCCAAGCTTTCTTGCTTTGTGCTTCTTCGAATGTGGTAGGTTCTTCATTGGTTGAATCCTTTGCAATGTAGATTGAGTGCTTGGTGACCAAAGAAGTATCATAACCAAACCTCTCGGGTTTCTTCTTCTCCCTCGAAGACCTTCTAAGTGGTTGATATGAGCTCTCGGGTCCATATGTAGCATCCTGCATCTTTGCTTTTCCTTTGTTCTTCCATAGCTTTAGTCTTTCCAAGTCTTCTAGGTCAATCTCCGAATCACTTTCTTCAATCTGCTTTGGCTCCTTTGGTTGAAGTGATGGAAAATCTTCATCCAAGTCATAAGGCTTCACTTTCCTGTCATCATCAAACCATGATTTGTTTTCATCAAAAATTACATCTCTACTCACAGAAAATCCTTTATTGGTTGGATTGTACAATCTATATCCTTTTTGGTTTTGATCATAACCAATGAATACACACTTCTCTGCCTTGGGATCCAATTTCCCTCTTACTTGAGAAGGAAAGTGAGCATAGGCTAAGCATCCAAAGATTTTGCAATGCTCTAGACTAGGTCTTCTTCCATTCCACACTTCATATGGAGTGGTTCCATCTAGTGACTTAGATGGAAGTCTATTTATGAGATATGTGGCTGTAGACACAGCCTCTGCCCATAGGTAGTTTGGCAATCCCTTTTCGTTGAGCATGGACCTTGCTGCTTCGACAATAGCTCTGTTCCTCCTCTCTGCTACACCATTGAGTTCGGGTGTATACCTTGTAGTGACTTCCCTTTTAATGCCTCTTTCATGCAAGAAGGCATCAAATTCAGAAGAGAAGTATTCTCCTCCACCATCTGATCTGAGTCGTTTCAAAGTCCTACCTGTTTGGTTTTCAACAAGAGCAATATACTTCTTAAAGCAATTAAACACTTCATCCTTGTGCTTCATGAAAAACAGAATGGTCCACCTGCTACAATCATCTATGAAAGACACATAATATCTTGAGCCTGATATAGATGGCTCCTTACTTGGACCCCACACATCCGTGTGCACTAGATCCAAAGGATTTTGATACATATATCCTTTCTTATTGAAAGGTTGTCTATGAGCCTTGCCGAGTTGACAAGCTTCACACTTATAAATCATGTGTTGCCTTGTGATGTTAGGCAAACCAAGTACACTTTGGTCCCTGCAAATGTGTTTGAGTGTCCTCTCACCAATGTGAGCAAGCCTTTTGTGCCATATCTCCAACTCTGTTAGAGTTTGAGATCCATAGCTAAACAAAGCTATGTTCTTTGTATCTTCCACTTCAAAAGTGAAAAGCCTTCCTATCTTTTCTCCTTTGGCAATCCTTCGAAAACCTTGCCTTGGGTCTTCAACATATGCTCCAAATCGATTGAATCTAACCTGCAATCCTTTTTCAACAATCTGTCCAACACTTATTAAATTTTTGGTAATTTTAGGGACATACAAGACTTTTCTTAAGAGGTTCATATTCCCATCTGATGTCTTCACATTACCTATCTTCTCCACTGAGTGCTTTGTGTCATCTCCTGTCTGCACTTCATGCTTGTTATGAGGATCTTCCAAATCAGAAAGTAAAGCCACATTTCCTGCTACATGGTTCGAGCATCCCGAATCAATGTAAAATATGTGATCATCATCCTTACCCTTCTTCGCTGATAGATTCATAATCAATAATGAATCTTCTTGACTTTGGTCCTCTGCATAGTTATTGTAATCTCTTCTTCCTCTATGGCCACTTTGATAGTTGTTGTTGTTGTTGTAATTGTTGTTGTAGTAGTTGTTGTTGTAGCCTCCATTGTACCTGCCTCTATTTGATCCATAGCCACCTCTATTCAATCCTGTTCCTCTTGAGTTCCTTGGATTCCTGAAACATTCTTCAGTAGTATGGTTAGATAAGCCACATATGTTGCAAGGTTGAGATGATTGGAATCTCCCCCTGCCTTGCTTTCCACTTCTGCCTCTTCCTCTAGCTCTTCCTCTACCTGCAAAGTTTGCTTGGAAAGAGCTTCCTTCATCTTCATTCTTCCTATTCTTTGACTTGTCCTTGACCTTAGCTTTATCAGAATATAAGGCAGAAGTTTGATTACCTCTTGAGGACTCACCACCTTTACTAATCTTTGCTTCATGAGTGAAGAGTTGGCCCATGAGTGTGTTGAGGTCGGGTACATGCATATCCATGTATAAATCCATGGCTGTTGTGAATGACTCCCACTTGTCGTCTGCTTTGATTCCATTCATCATTTGTCTTATGATTTGCTCCTCTTCAATTACCTCTCCAATGCTTCCAAGTTGGTCGGAAATCTCCTTCATCTTTGTGACATAATCAGTCACATTTTGCTTCGGGCTTTTCTTCATTGTTGTGAACTCCATCCACAATTGGTTCTTCCTTGCTCGAGTGTTGGAAGAGAAGAAAGAAGCAAGTGCATTCTAGGTCTCTCTTGATGTCTTGCATCCCTTGACATGAGGTAAAAGAAAATCAGAGATTGAGTTTAGAATATAGGACCTTGCAAGTGCATCCTTCGAACACCAATTCGAAAGTCCTTCCACTTCTTCATGTGATGGTTGCCCTTTGTTCCTCATGGTTGGCATTGCTTCATCTCCGGATATGAATCCATATAGATTCCTCCCTTGAAGGTAAGCCTCCATCCTTAGAGACCATGCCGAGTAGTTGTTTCGATCCAATTTGTCAATTGTTGATGGAAATCCATCTCCCATGTTGCTTGACTATGCTCTGATACCACTGTGAAGAGAGATGGTGGATGCAATCCAAAGATGAGTAGGTGCTGCTACAACCAGCTTCACACCAGCTAACTGAGACTTCAGATTTTATTAGTAGACCCTTTAAGCTTCCTAAATCCACCAAAATATCAGCCAAGTACTTTGGAACATGTATCCCAAAAGTTTAAGTCAAGACAGACAAGTTGCGAAATGACTAGCTCCCAAAACTTCCTATGTTTGGACATACACCTGCTGGAAAAAATGAACAGTGCTCTCAACCTGGAAGGAATTAGAAAAATTCCTTTTGGGCATAGCAAATAGACTTAGCAAGCTTCCCAATCCAAGTTAAAACACTTCAAATGATGGACTGAGCACTGAGAACAAGTTTCATCAATTTCTGGAACATGCCCACCATTCTCGGGGCTCTACAGAGATAGACCAGTGAGCAGTAAATTGCAGATATCCTCAAAATTATAAATCCAATGACCTTGAAAATTGATATGCAGAAACTAGACAGCAAGAGCTATCCAATGCATGTTCAATCACTGAAAAAGGTTCAGTAAAACTCGAGATATGACCTTCTCAAGTTACTGATTTGAGTGAGTATAGCAGAGAACAAAACAGAGAAGTAGATGATACTAAATGTATAGATTCACATATGATTACAACCACATTGGAAATGAATCTTTGCACAATGGGAGTAGAATGATAGAGCTATGGAGTAAGCTCTTCAATCTCTACAAAATGACATGAAGTGGTCACGTATAAGGCTTGTGTTAGCCGGCCGCCGCAGTGAGACTCGCATAACGGAAATCTTTGTAAACCACGCGCGAAAGGTTGTTACGCGCATTCTTGTAAAAGCTTATATAAAGAAATGAAAAAGAGAGGCTGAGAGACGGGATTTTGTTTTTGGAAATTCACCCGACTGTTTGTCTGTGTGTGGTCTGAACGTTAGTTAATATTGTTATTTCTGAGTTGTCTAAGTGACCTGTGTATCTGTTGGTCTGATCTTTGTCTGCATTTGTTCTTGTTGATAGTCATGCGGTTGCAAACTTGTCCCGTTTCAGCAACTCATCTGTCGTAGGTCCGACGTTTTGTCTGTGAATCTTTATTGAAAGTGTGGTTTTATGTATTGGGCTAACTGATCATCTTGGGATGATCCGCCAGATGGTTAACAAGTTCTGTGCGTAGAAGATAGTAGTTCCGGTACTACGGGGAGTACGTTGTTTTAATGTGTACTCTGTCGTGGTATGGTAAGTTAATGTCGCAGTAAGAAACTTAAGTGGTACAGATGGTCTTCAAAATTTCGGTCCTTCATGACTGTATTCGCTGTGATGCCGATTGTAGAATGGTTGTGATATATATCTGAACGAGTGACTTTGATTCTTGTGCTAAGGTCTCCAGCGAATTAAGTATTGAAGTAGTTGAGCATAAGCGAATCTCATTAAGTTCCAGTAGACCCCTGTATCTGATGTAGTTGTATTGCGAAAACTAGTATAGGGCCTCTGTTCTTACAGACCCCTTCCACTCCCAAGAACCCAAGGACCAGGTAAAACGCACTTCCGATAGTTGGAAAAGGCGCTTAACCAACCAACGATTAACATTGGCGATCCTGCTGGGGATGTGGCATCAAGATTTCCGTTCACTGACGCAAGAAGTATCAAGATCACCATTTGTGTGACGAACGTAATATTTAGAACGCACGCTGATAGATTGCAAGGATAGTCATTGTTTTTGGAAAACTGTAAAGAAGTATAGTACGAGTAGTATATGCCGGTTACTCGATCTAGTGAGACGTATCCGAAGCACAAACAGTCAAGAATACCTAATCTACTAAGAACGCCTCCAGGAGGTAGAAGTGCAGGAAGATCCAAACCTGTTGACAAGGAGGAAAGAAACGTTACTGACGATTCCTGTCATATTCCGGTTGATTTTTCTGCATCTCTGATAAATTCCGGTACTGTTTCAGCACGATCTGTCGAAAATACAGTAATTCCAGAATCTACCAGGACGCAATCTGAAGTTAGCTTACCCGCTTTGATTGGAGATTCAAAATTGTTAACAAATAGCAACGATTTTGCCGAAGAAGGCAGTAAAGAAAAGAAAATAGTCTGCACTGGTGGAAAATCGACACCTTCCGGTGACATTTCGGTGCAGTTTCCCGGTACCAGATTACCACTTTTTGGTAAATCTTTAACCCACACACCGCTATTAGGGGTAAGCCTTCCTACGGTCGACTTCAAAAAGGAGGGAAATGTGTTCGAAGCCGAGGTTCGTAACATACTGAGCAAGATTATCAGACCAGAAAGAACACAGGCTGAGGAGACAGATTCTGAAGATTCAGATATTCAACCGCGGAACACAGGAGATAGTCACCATACAATCAGCATCACGATGAACGGCCAACAACAGCAACAAGTATGTCCACCCAGGCCACCGCCGACAGGTGTAACGTACACTAAATTCGGTGGATTTCCAGGGGATGACCCAGACGCGCATGTACGCACTTTTGAGATTAGTTATGCAGTATTCAATCACCCGATTGACCCGGCATATAAAGCTATCGTTTTCCAGTCCACCTTGGTCAATGAAGCCGCTAGATGGCTTACAGAGTATGATATAAATCACTTCGGCACCTATGAAGCAGTGAGGGATGCATTTCTGCAAAGATTTAGACTAAAGAAGAATCCCGCAGAAATTTTCGACTACTTACAAAACAATAGACAGAAAGTAAACCAAACAGTGCAAGAATACGCCACTTTATTCAGAACACACTTGCGACAATTGCCACCAGCACATGCCAACCTGCCGGATGATGTCATTACTCAATGGTTTATTAATGGACTGAATCCACAACTCAAACAGATCATGATTATCCGATGTGTCGGAGCAATGACCCTAGATGCAGTAATTGCGATGGCTCTACAACTAGAAAACAAAGTCGGGGGATTTACAGAAGATCTGGAGTGGTTAAAGACAAACAAAACGGGTGCAGAAGATCTAACAAGGCAAATGTATTGCACCACCTGCAAGAATTCGGGCCATACGAGGGCCACTTGTGCACTGAATCAGCTATTTTGTGCCATCTGCAACACCACCGGACACACCACCGAAAACTGCACCTATAACGCTAAAGTACAAGGGACAGCGACGGTCAATGTAATTATACAGGAACCAGGGCAACCAGCCAATCACTATGTGCCTCCACAGATGAGAAACAACCAGCAACAAGGTTATCAAAATTACAGAGGACAGAGGAACAACAACTATAACGCAAACCGCTGGCAGACCGTACAGACACCAGAAAACCCCAATTTGCCACCACCGCGCTGTCATTTTTGTGGTGAATTCAGACACATTAGAAGGTTCTGCAAAGACGCAATTGAGTATGACCAAAGGAAGAAGGAACGGCAAAATCCGATGACAAATATGGTTCAGATCACGCCGGTAGAAACACAAACTGCCGTTGTTCAGACCAGATCTGGCAGACGATTACAACCAGCGGCTGAGATATTTGAACCCGGCATTCAAGAACAGAAACGAACATATGAAAAGGCTAATCAATGGATCACATCAAAACCACCAGTGTTTCCCGACCCAATTCCGGTAACCCAAGCTCCGTTAACTCAGGGAGCAACACAAGATCATGCTGCTAACACAGAAGCAGAAACATCATCTGTAGTAGGTACATCAGCACCAGCCGGTGCATCATCTTCAAAATCTGCGGAAATTATAAATCAATCACAACAAGCCTGGGAGATTCTATCCAAAGCATCCATTACACTTCCTCTTGGCCAATTACTGGCATTAGTACCAGGAGTCCACCAGCAATTCCAACAACAATTTGCTGCCGAATCTGCTTGCATTCCGGCCACCGCAACTGTACAGCCGGAACCAGATTCTACGATTGATCATTCAGTTCCTCTGATTATGGTATGGTATAATAGCCATCAAATCACACAGGTATTAATTGATGGAGGGTCTGGTGTGAATATTACCACTGCTGCACTATGCAAGTAACTAGGATGGACTAAAATAGAATCGGTTCAATTTTTTGTTAGAATGGCTGACTAGTCCAGAGTCCACCCAGTAGGGCTTGTTCGGAACATACCAATAACTTTGCAAGGCACCACATTTAAGATGACCTTTGTCGTCTTAGAATTGCCGGAATCCACCCTGGATTACAATCTCCTTTTCGGTCGCCCTTGGCTGAAGCAAGCTAAGGTGATACAAGACTGGTCCGCACAGGTGCTCACGTTCAAGGATAAAAATCGAAGATGTGTTGTAAAATTAGACGCTATACAGCCCTGTGAATTACATGCTAGACCATATTTCGCAGAGCCCGTTCATATGCTAGACGGACTATCAGATGACGAAGAAGAAGAGTTTTTAAAGAACAACATTGATTTGATTTCCTTAGGAACTGTTGACCTACAAGCTGCTGTAGATAATTGGAGCCCATCAGTTTGCTCAATGACACCTGTAATAGAAGAAGATAAGAAAGAAGATATTGCTGCTACAGACGACGCCGAACTACAACAACTTTTCAAACCAGCAGACGACACCGAGAAGCCGCGACATTTTTATGTGCCAGAAGATCAGTTAGTAACTTATAATTTGGGAGATGCAAACCACCCACGCCCATTCAAGATAAAAGAAAACTTACCCAAAAAATTTCAAGCAGAATTACTTCAGCTTCTCAGGGAATTTTCTGACATTTTTGCTTGGGATTATAAGGATATGAAGGGTCTGGATCCGCGCATCTATCAACACAGGGTTATGCTCAAGCCGGAGACAAGGCCAATCAAACAATCCAGCTATCAAATGAACCCACGCAACACAGGTAAAGGCAGAATTGGATAGGCTATTGAAGGTTGGATTCATTGTACCTATAGAGCACGCGGAGTGGATATCACCAATTGTTATTGTACCGAAAAAGAACAAGCAGCTCCGCATTTGTGTAGACTACCGAAAGCTGAATGCAGCTATGGTTCCAGATCCATTCCCATTACCTTTCCTGGACACCATGCTTGATAGGGTAGTAGGGCACGAAATGTATTCATTCTTAGATGGATACAGTGGATATAATCAAGTTAGGATGGCTGAACAGGACATTCCAAAGACCGCCTTCATCACCAACTGGGGTGTGTTCGCATGCACTGTTATGTGGTTTGGTTTACGAAATGCTCCCAGTACTTTTCAAAGATGCATGCAAGAGATATTCTCACCTTACCTTACTTCATTTATGCAAGTTTATCTCGACGATTTTTTAGTATTTGGCAAAATGATAGTACATCTGTTCATTTACGGTGCTGTTTTGAAAAGTGCAGAAAATACAAGCTCTGTTTAAACCCAAACAAGTCTATATTCGCGGTCTCCTGTGGAAAATTACTTGGTCATATTGTGTCTGCGCAAGGCATTCAGGTAGATCCCGATAAGATTTCAGCAGTATTAGAAGCGCCTGCACCAACAACACCTAAGGAAGTAATGCGCTTTATGGGCCAAGTTAGATGGCATGAACGACACTTACGGTGGCTTGCCCATTTGGCAGTACCACTGAACAGAGTGATCACCAAGACGCCATGACAATTTGAATGGACTGAGGAGTGCCAGATAGCGTTTGATCGATTAAAGTGTTTATTAACACAGGTTCCCATATTACAACCCCCCGACTGGGATCACCCCTTCCATGTATTTGTTGATGCTTCAGATATAGCTATTGGCAGCATCCTAATGCAACCGACCAATAAATGGTTCAGACCTGTGTATTACGCCAATCGAAGATTAGCCCCTGCTGAACGGAATTACTCGATAACAGAACGAGAATGTTTAGGTCTAGTATATTCGGTCAAAAAGTTCAGACATTATCTATTGGGCCGTAAGTTTACTTTCCACACAGATCATGCTGCAGTTATTTATCTAGTTCTGCAACAGCATTTGGGAGGACGATTAGCACGATGGGTGCTGCTTTTGCAAGAATTTGACTATGAAGTTATACATAGACCAGGCACCTCACACACCTTAGCAGATTTTCTGTCTCGCCTAGATTCCGGTGAGGCTCCGGTAGGTGTAGATGACACAACTCCAGCGATCTATACTTTTGAACCAACTCACGATGAAAGCACCGACATGCCTATGCCAACTAATTATTATGATCAGATATTGACCTTTCTCAATAATGGATACCTGCCATCCCAGACTTCTACAACAATATGCAGAAAAGTTGCAGCATTCAGCCGCCGATTCAGGTTGATTGCTGGTGAACTATATTATGTGGATCATACCGGAATTCTACTTCGTTGTATTCCTCCACACGAAGTAAACTCAGTCATCACTTTGGCTCACTCGATCCCGACAGGAGGTCATTTTGCTGTAGATTTAACCCACCGGAAAATTTTGCAGAGTGGACTCTGGTGGCCGACTATGTACAGGGATGTATTGCAGTTTGTCAAATCCTGTGATAATTGCCAAAGAACCGGACAGCCATTACAGCGTCATCATTTTCCTCTTCAACCTGTACTGCCATTAGAACCCTTCCAGAAATGGGGTTTGGATTTCATTGGTCCTATTACACCACCCTCAGTTCTCAACAATAATCACTATATCTTAACATGCACTGATTATGCAACAAGATGGGCAGAAGCATGGGCTTTACGATCAGCTACAGCTTTTGTGGTAGCAAAATGCCTACTGACAGATGTTTTTCCAAGATTTGGTTTACCCCTTGAACTGGTGACAGATCAAGGCACTCATTTTGCTAATAACTTGATAAAGGTACTTACACATTCGTTCCAGATTACTCATAAATTTAGTTCTCCATATTATCTGCGTGCTAATGGTCTGGCCGAGAGTACCAACAAGTCTTTGCTAAATATACTTCGAAAATTGATTATGGACGCACCAGAAAGATGGGATCAACTGTTACCTACCGTACTGTGGGCATACTGAACAACTTATAAGGTAACCACAGGACTGACTCCTTTCAAATTAGCCTTTGGAATCGAAGCTATAGCACCAATGGAGATAGTGGTGCCAAGTTTAAGAGTAGCCATCAACCAGAAATTACTACCGGAAGATTCTCTGTCATTTCGGTTGGAGACCCTCAGAGAATTAGACGAACATCGATGGCACAATTTTATGACTATGAGGGAAGTACAGCTAAGACAAGCCAAAACACATGATAGACATCTACGAACTCCAATTTTTATGGTAGGATAGCTTGTCCTCTTTTACAATGCAAAATCGAATCGCTCTGTCGGCAAGTTTAAGCTACGATGGTTTGGCCCTTATCAAATAACGGAACAGGTGGGCCCTGCAACATTTCAGTTGACCACATTAACCGGAATTCCCTTGCCAAAAGTAATAAATGGTTCGAAGCTGCGACCATATCGACAAGCGTCACATCTGCGATAAGACGTTACGCGGAGTGCCGCGACTTTTGACGTTCTTTTTTCAGTCCTTCTCTTTTTCTTTTAAATTTTGCATAATCAATAAAATAAGTGTAAATATCCACGTCTTGAACTCTATTTATAACTAAAGCCGCCCGGTCTTTTTCAAGCCGTTCATGCATGCACTCCATAGTTAAGAAATTATCATATCCACGTCGCGGGATAATTTATTATGATTGATTTCTCTTAGTTGCAGTGCATCTACATAATCTTCGCCAGTCCGCCGAAAAACGCTATCGTATTCGTGTAATTGTGATCCGTGTTACCCTGTGTTTGCGTGATTGTGCTTGCTGACTGTATCGCGCCATGGAAGCTTTGGCAAACTATGCCGCTTTCCATGACGGACTCCCTACCGATGTAGGAGAGTACCTGCGCATCCGGGGATTATCCAACTTCGCTGAGCTGCCATGGCACTCAGTGGAGAATCACCCTTTCTTTGCCCGAATAATCTCTACCATCGCCAACACACCTGCGACAGAGAAAATGTGGGCTATCACCTCTTTACCCTCCCGAGTAGTAATCACATTTCAAACATTCGCTCAGTCGTTTCGACTTCCTGCACAAGGCAAACAGAATGGCACAAACCTTCCCATAGCCACCATGAAACAATTATTTCCTAGGTATTCGTCGAACCAGTACGCCATTCTTTGTAGACCTGAACCTGAGAGAACCGCACTCCAATTCCTAGTAGCCATACTCAACCTCCAGAAACAAACTTATGGAATATCACGCGCATTCTACTCAGCCCTCGACTTAGCTTCACGAGAACCGGTAAACTTTGCAACATACTACTTCAGCCGTATACACAAAGAATGCGTAGCCATTATGAAGCAGGTGAACAAAGGAAACACGCCAAGATCCAGGTTGCCACATATCCTGTCATTTCTCTTCCCCACCATCCTTGCAGCACAACCACCACCGAGAGGTCCGGTCCTAAGACAGGAAGAATCCGTACAGCTGCTAGAAGACGATGAGGAAGACGAAGAAGAAATCAACCAGCTATTCCGAAGAAAAAGAATCAGGATAAGCTCCTCTGAAAGCGAAGCACTAGACTCAGCCGGAGAAGATGAAGAAATAAATAAAGAAGTAGATACGCAAGATGAAGACACATTCCACGACACCAACACCTCGATGCAACATGAGTCATCTGCACAAACATCAGCATCGGAGCAGCAACAACAACAAGACGAGACCGAAACAGAAACAATCTCGACAGAACAGATATCTCAGCAACAAACGGAGCCACAAAACCAAGAAGATAAACAACAAGTAGCTAAGGAAGCTTTAGAAACACTGCTTAAAGCAGTTGAGTCCGCAGCAACCGAAAACGCAGAATCGGAGCAACCGACAAAAGAAAAGGTAATACAATCTAACCCTATCCCCCCTCCTCCCTCACCGAAACATCCACTCAAACCCATCTCACCTGTCTACCCCACTCATCCTGCTGAAACTACTGCATCCTCAACCTCATCACCCACTTACTCGCCACCGAACTCCCAACAACTACACGCTGAAACCTCTTCGAAACCTCCACTTCCGTCCATCCCAGCAATTTCTGATTTAGCTGCAATAGGACATATGCTCATCAACTTATCACAACAACTGTCGCGGCAACTGAAACAGCTCACAGACTCTGTGCAAGATGATTTTCAACACAAACTAGAAGTAATGGAGGCAGACATCACACCCCTCCAAGAGGAATTACACACAATAAAGGCCGAAAACCATGCACTTAATGAACAGGTTAAGCAGTTACAGGCAATAATAAGAGAATAGGAAGATATTACCACCCAACGAGATGAAGCACTGAATGCAGTACACACAAAGGAAGAATTGCTGATGGCTGCAGACGCAGAGCTCACTAACCTAAAGCAAACACTCAAAGACGCCGAAGATGTCAGAATTGCCTTAGGTAACCTGCTGGAAGAAACCAGACTTCAGTTACAGAAGAAAGACCAGCAAAACCAGGAACAACAAAGAGAACTTAAAGAGATGAAACATGAGCTTCACACGACAAAAGAACATTTATCAAGTGTAAATGATATACTTCACAAGTATCTGATAAAAGAGCCGCAAATACAGAAGCAGATAGCAGCTATTAAAGCAGAAAGAGATGCTTATTACAAAACGATAGAATTTCAGAACCAACAATTCGGAAGAATGGATAATCAAATATGCAATAAGAAGGACCAGATCATTGATCTGCAGAAGCAACTAGCTGACATGAAATCCTCCCGAGATGCTGCGATGGCCAACGACTTCTACTTACAGGAAACATTTTTACAAACCCAAGCCAAAATTTTGCTCACCGAAGCCATAGCCCTAAGCTCTGTTAGAACAGATGCACAACTCCTAGAGCAAGATACACTTAAACAACTATTAGAAACATTAAAGAAAAAAAACGCCCGTACATTTAGATTAGCCCGAAACATGTATTTAGAAGGAATAGTCGAAGAATAGTAACCCTGTAAGAACTTGCAGGTTCGGGTCCACCCGTGCGTGCGAGTGTTAGCCGGCCGCCGCAGTGAGACTCGCATAACGGAAATCTTTGTAAAACACGCGCGAAAGGTTGTTACGCGCATTCTTGTAAAAGCTTATATAAAGCAATGAAAAAGAGACGCTGAGAGACGGGATTTTGTTTTTGGAAATTCACCCGACTGTTCGTCTGTGTGTGGTCTGAACGTTAGTTAATCTTGTTATTTCTGAGTTGTCTAAGTGACCTGTGTATCTGTTGGTCTGATCTTTGTCTGCATTCGTTCTTGTTGATAGTCGTGCGGTTGCAAACTTGTCTCGTTTCAGCAACTCATCTGCCGTAGGTCTGACGTTTTGTCTGTGAATCTTTACTGAAAGTGTGGTTTTATGTATTGGGCTAACTGATCGTCTTGGGATGATCCGCCAGATGGTTAACAAGTTCTGTGCGTAGAAGATAGTAGTTCCGGTACTACGGGGAGTACGTTGTTTTAATGTGTACTCTGTCATGGTATGGTAAGTTAATGTTGCAGTAAGAAGCTTAAGTGGTGCAGATGGTCTTCAGAATTTCGGTCCTTCATGACTGTATTCGCTGTGACGCCGATTGTAGAATGGTTGTGATATATATCTGAACGAGTGACTTTGATTCTTGCGCTAAGGTCTCCAGCGAATTAAGTATTGAAGTAGTTGAGCATAAGCGAATCTTGTTAAGTTCCAGTAGACCCCTGTATCTGATGTAGTTGTATTGGGAAAACTAGTATAGGGCCTCTCTTCTTACAGACCCCTTCCACTCCCAAGAACCCAAGGACCAGGTAAAACGCACTTCCGATAGTTGGAAAAGGTGCTTTACCAACCAACGATTAACACTTGCTAATCGCCTCTTCCTTCTTGCTCCTTTTATAGCTATTCTTGGAGGGAGTTTTGAATTCGAATTCGAATGGCTCCACCTAAAAATGATCCCCAAAGTTAGGAGATATTCCCTCAGCTCAAAAATTCATGATTTTGGTAGTTATAGCCACAAATTTGCTTTTACATCATGCATGAGGTAAGCCATCCTTTTCCTTTTTTCTTTTTTCAAATACAAGAGATAAAAATGAACTCTTTTACAAGAGGTGTTCACATGACTACTCATGTGACTTACAAATGAGGATGATATCAAATATATCAAGCATGTAGGCTTGGGTAAAATGCACCAACAAAATCTTAGGTCACATTGTTCCTACGTTTACACCTATGTTTACTCCTTTGGCTTACTCCAATGCATCAACTAAGGCATAGAACTTAGGCATAACTAAGGCATAGAACTTAGGCATAACTAAGGCATAACTAAGGCATAACTAAGGCATAACTAATGCATAACTAAGGCATTACTTTGGCACCCAAGGCTCCCTTGGTGACCGTTGGCAGCCATTGGCTATGCATGAGCCAATTTTAATGTATGAGTGGCAATAAGGACTTTTAGATTCACCAAGGTGGGAGGATTTGAACCCACAACCTCATCCATACAAGGGAAGTGCTTTACCACTACACTCTCTCTTGGTGTTGACACTCAAGTTCTCTCCTCTTATATTTAACATAACTTGCATTTTTTTCTTACTTTTTCAAGGCGGCACGATGCGACGCGACGCGGCACGTCTCAGGATACATCTTGTCAGGGTACACTTCTGAAGCTACACCAGGGTACATCCAGATAGGGTACATCCTATCAGGGTACATCCTGTCAGGGTACATCAGGGTACATCCAGACAGTGTACATTCTCCTAGGGTACATTTCCTAAGGGTACATCCCAAGAGGGAAGCACTAGATTGAGGGTCCAAGGTAACTTGCTTGGGTGAAAATTAGGTTCAAGAAACTGAGGTTGAGAGCAAAGAAAGTTTGTAGCAAGAGGGTTTTGTTCTCTTCATACTCATGGACCCCAGACTATGCCAGCACCACATAGATAATCTTAATAATTTAACACCTCCATGAGCATTTCCATGCATGTGTTTTTACATGGAACATGCCTTTTTTTTTGTTCAGTGATGAAACATGTGATTACTGTTTATTATTTTATCAACTGAGGTCAGTTGCTTCAACTGAGGGGCATGTTATGAATTATGGAATGTGTTGAACAAGTAATTGTTGGAGTGTTAATTATTAATGTATTAATGTGTTGGTTTTTTTTGATATAGCAGTTGAAGGTTCGTGAGGAGCGTGCAAGGCGTGAAAGGGTGGACATCAATAATCGGAATTATAATTTATTTAGTTTGTAAATAAACCACGTAGAAGGTTCTATTGTTAGAAACAGTTAGAAAAGTAATGGTTTAAATAAGGGTTGCTGTAGACATCGATTTCGATTATTGAAAGCAATGGATTTCTGTAAAATTTATCAACTTTTAGTTTCACGCTTGCTTTTTGAAGCTGCTCTCATGTAACCATTCTTTTCGACGTAATAAAAAATTCCTATAAATACATGCACTCAGTGGACTGTCGAAACAGAGTGCATGGGGAGAGATTGCACCCAATACTGCGTTCTGTCTCGTCTTCTTGCGTGTCTATTTTTTCTATGTGTTTTTTGCATTCGTAACCTTTGTGTGCGCATGAGTTAAGATCCTGACAACAGCAGAAGCACGAATATGCTCGATTGTCAAAGTGTACTACTGGTGGAGTGTAGCTTCCGTAGAGACTGAGTCAAGGGAGAGGCGTGTAGCATTGGCTCCATCGCTCGCGATGAGGCTCGCATCACGAAGAAGACCTAGGAAGGGGGGATCGTCGGTGAGGCTGGTGGGTGGGGGGCCGGGGTAGGCTGGGGGTAAGTGGGAGAAGCCAAAGGGGTGTGGTGAGGAGGGGAGGTGGAGGCAGACTCAATGGAGATGGCTGGAGATGGAAGAGGCGGAGCGACACAAGTCGAGGGGGGTGACTGTAGGGACGGAGGAGGTATAAGGTGGTGGAGTGGAGGCAGCGATGGGAGTGGACTCATGAGGAAGGGAACTAGGGGGTGTAGGCAATACAGCGGCTGGTGGGGGAGGTGGATGAGGGGAATGGGCTATAGAGTGTGCGGGATGGGATGGGGCAATGTCGGGGCTGGGTGCAATGGATTGTGTACTAGGAAGATGAAAGAGCCATGCCAAGACCGGGGCGGAATACACAGAGAACGATCACGTCCCGCGGTGGAGGGCATCATGGAAGTGACGAGAACGAAGGAGAAAGGACTGAAACATAAGGGAGCTATATGGATAAGGGCGACCATGCAGAAAGTAGAAAAGGGGGTCGGCAATATGTATATCATGTAACAGAATATCCGAGGATGGGCTACGGAATAAGAAGTAGAAAATGAAGGAATGTAGGATGGCTAGCTGGTACATGGTAGGCATGGCATCCACACCATATAACTGGATACAGTAGGGGAGGGTCTCCTCCCCAGACAACCTAGAGTAGAGGAAGGGGAGGGCATGATATGAAGAGATGCTGGAACCGATGCCCACAACGATGACTGCAGGTGTCAGTGAACCGGATGGAAAGTGCGTGAATGTGAGAAGCGCTGTGCGAATATCAGCACCCTTTGCCTCGGATAATAAGAGGGAGGCTAGACACCAAAGACTAGGCTGACGAAGGCAACACTCTGGGAGTAGGTCAATGAGCAAGATAGGGGGCAAGGCTAAGTGAGGCGGATGGATAGGGACGAAGACGAATCCTGATGATCAACAATGGAGGACGATGGTGGGCATGGAACAGGAGAAATGGACCGGCTATCCGAGCTGCGCACGGAATGACCACTAGAACCAGAGGAGTGTGTCGGAGCTGTAGTGGGAAGGTGGAGGCCCAACAGAAGATCCCCTGGGCTATACAGAGAGGATCCAGAGAGGGATAAACAGGGAAGGGAAGCCGCAAAGGGGTGGTAACCCTGGATGTGGGGAGGGGCTGAAAGAGGATGAGGGCATGGGAAGGTGGCACGAGGAACAGAAGGGACCGAGGTGGCAATGATAGAAGGTGGGGGGGCCATATGTGTGGGGTGGATGGGGGCGACAGGGAAGGTAGGGGTGGGGGCCATAGGGGTGGTGTGGGTCGGGGCCACAGGAACGGTAAGGCCTACCTCAATAGGGATGGTGGCTAAATCCAAAGCCGAAGGTGGAAGCTCCAAGTACGCCTCGGTGGCCATGGATGAAGCCTGCTGGGGATTTGTAGAAGCCATGTATGAAGGGCAATAACGTGCTCTACAAGAAAGTGCTGAAAAGAAAGAGGCAAGTATTATGTTATGCAATACTATGTAAGTCTACTGACAAGAGGGGAGGGCCAAAGGGGAAGAGAAGATAGATATGTATGAAAGCAAAGGTGAAGTGGAAATAAGAAAACCACATAGAAAACATCAAAATTTGGGTAATTGAACCCAAAAATCGGCTTTAGCAAGAACTCAAAAATTACAAAAAACGGAGGAGTACAAGGTAGGGAACGAAACAACTAAAATATAAAAGAAGAGAAAAAAAATGCCATAGCTAAGCATAGGATATAAAAATATCCTATGCTGGTGTGGGGGGGGATATAAATGAAAATAAAATAAAAATAAAAAATAAAAATAAAAAATAAAAATAAAAAATAAAAAAAAAATGGGCTTACCTATTTTTTCCTGAACACTGGTAGGAGGAGAAGGGAGTGTTGGGGAGGGTAAAATAGAAGGGGGGGCCGGGGGGGGGGGGGGGGGGGGGGGGGGGGGGGGGGGGGGGGGGGGGGGGGAGGGAGAGAGAGAGAGGGAGGGAGAGAGAGAGAGAGAGAGAGAGAGAGAGAGAGAGAGAGAGAGAGAGAGAGAGAGAGAGAGAGAGAGAGAGAGAGAGAGAGAGAGAGAGAGAGAGAGAGAGAGAGAGAGAGAGAGAGAGAGAGAGAGAGAGAGAGAGAGAGAGAGAGAGAGAGAGAGAGAGAGAGAGAGAGAGAGAGAGAGAGAGAGAGAGAGAGAGAGAGAGAGAGAGAGAGAGAGAGAGAGAGAGAGAGAGAGATTTTTGAAATTTTCCTTCCCCTTTTTTTTGGAAAAAATAAAATCCATGGAGGCTTTTTTTTGGTGAAAATATCCAAAAATTGGAGAAAAATACAAAAAAAATCCAAAAAATGCAAAAAAGATCCAAAAAATTCTCAAAAAATTTCCTACAGGTCTAAGCCAGCTTTTTCACTCAAAACCACAGAGAGCTTCCTTTATTCTTCCAATTTAGCAAGAAAATGACAATTGAAAAGGATAAAAAAATGCTAGAAAAATTCTAAAAATGCTTGAAAAATTCCCAAAAATTTCCAAGAATTGTACTTATGCCAAGGACTATGAAAGGGTTGGTAAATTTGCTAAAAACTCAAAGAACAAGCATGAAAATGGATAAAAACTACTAAAACTTAAGCAAAAATGACATGAGAAGGCTATGTACAACCAGGACAAATTTTGCAAGTTCTAGGTGATCCATAAATCTTCAGTTGTGCTGATGATAGGCATAAATCTTCAATTGTGCTAATATTAGGCCTTAAGCCTTGACATATTGACCAGTGGCAAGGCCTCTCCTTTTAGCATCTCTAACTCCATTGCACCCCAATTCAGCATTGTTTTAACTCGATAAGGTCCTTCCAAGTGTGGAAGCCATTTTCCCCTTACTTGTGTTTGGATTTGAGGTCTATGGAGAAGAACTAACATGCCAGGTTGTAAGTTATTGTTCCACAAATTCTAATCATGTGCCTCCTTCCTCTTCATTTGAGTCTCTATCAATTATTTTGCAGCATGTAGACGTATCTCTTCCACTTTATGCAGTGCTCCAAGCCCCTAAGAGACGCCACAATCTTTCTTTCCCTGTATGAATGCTACTTTTGGTGATCCATGTAGAAATTCAAAGGGTTCAATAGGCAATATCCCATAAACTAATTGGAATGGAGAATATCTAGTAGCCTCTTTGTAAGCTAACATGTATGCCCATAGGGTACCTTGATAAGCAATGCCCCAGGAAGTGGGCTGTAACATACATTCCTTCCTTAACATGGCAATTAATACCTTGTTGGTGGATTCTGCCTGTCCATTAGCTCTTGGATAATAGGCACACGAGGTCCTATGTATAATTTTGTACCTGTTGAAAATTTCCTGTAGAGACTTATTCACAAAATGAGTACCTTGGTCTGTACAAATTTCAAGTGAACATCCAAACCTGCAAATGATGCTACTATAAATGAAATCAACAATAGTTTGAGCGGTGGAGTCAGGGGAGGCAATAGCTTTGGCCCACTTTGTCGCATAGTCTGTGGCGATCAATAGATTCTTTTCTCTTTTTGGAATCGATGGAGGGTAGATGGGCCCTATGAAATCTAGCCCCCACTTCTCAAATGGTTGCCAAGAAGTGGAAATAATCAAGGGGTTGTGCCTCTGCTTTGTTGGCTTGGGTCCACACCTTTGAGAAGCATCACACGCCTTTCCCCATTCCTCTGTATCTTTGAATAATGTAGGCCACCATAAGCCATCATCAAGGATCCTCTGACTCATAATGTGTCCTAGAAGGTGCCCACCACCTTTTCCTTCATGTGCAGATCTAAGGACTTCCCTCACTTCTTCTTCTTCCATGCACTTCCTAACCCTGTTATCTTTTCCCTGTCTATATAACTTTCCTTCAATGAAGGTAAAAGGTCTACTTTTGATTAGCAGTCTCTTTCTTTGCACAACACTTTCCTTCTCTGGATACAATCCAGTTTTAATAAAATTCTTGATGTCCTCATACCAACCTTGAGCTTGTACCGCAAACAGATTAGCATCTGGAAAATCATTATTTACTCCAATTGCTTGATCCATCATGTTGATCCTGGATAAGTGGTCTACCATAACATTTTCTTTATCTGGTCTATGGACTACATAAAAATCAAATTCCTGGAACAACAGTAACCACCTCCATATCCTACCAGTCACTTGTGGTTTGTTCAGTAAGTATTTGAGTGGTTGATGATCAGTTATGATAAAAAAATTTCACTCCCAGCAAGTAATGATGAAACTTTTGGACAACAAAAACCATGGCTAAGGCCTCCCTTTCTGTGGTGCTATAATTCCTTTCAGCCTTGATCAAAATTCAACTGGCATATTGAATTGGTATGTCCACTTTGTATTCTTCACTGTGTTGAGCCAAAACTGCCCCCAATGCATATGCACTGGCATCTACATGTATATGAAAAATTTTTGACCACTCAGGTGTGATCAGAATGGGAGTAGCTACTTACCTTGACCTTAATGTTTGATATGCTTTTTCCTCCTCTTCCGAAAGGTACTTCCTTGCCTGTAAGCCTAGACAATGGCCGGGCTATTTTTGCATACATCTTAATAAACCTCCGGTGGTACTCTGTATGTCCTAGAAAACGTTGAATCTAAAGTGTATGTCCAGCTACTTCTTCTATGAATTGTTGAGCAAATAGCATTGGAAATCCATCTGGTATGGTGACCTTGTTCAATGCTCTAAAGTCCACACAAATTTTTATCTTGTTAGTGTTTTTCTTTGGAACAATTACCATAGGAGATAGCAATTCTGAATGCTCTACAAGCATGATAATTTGTGCATCTTCCATTTTCTAAATTTCCAAGTAAACAACTTCAGCATATTTAGGATTGAACCTATAACTCTTACCTCTCACTGGTTTTGCTCCTTCAATGAGAGGGATCCTGTGCTCTCCATAATTAGGTGGTACTCCTTCCAAGTCCTTGTAGTGCCAAGCAAAGATGTCCGCAAATGACTTCATGAAAGCTGTTACCTTTAAGAGCACCTCTAGATGATTCCCTATCCATGTGGCTATCAAAATGGGATGCAACTAATCCTCATTGCCCAACTGAACCTCCTTCACTGGATGCATGTTTACAATGTTATCTGTAAGTCCTTCCTGAGTAGCATCCTTAGTTACATTGTCCCACATAGCTTCCGTACCATAAGCAAGAACATCTTGGATGTCTAGTTACACTTCTTCCTCTTGAATCCATCCTAGAGTGATCTCATGAAGTGGTAATGAATCCTCTTTTATATTCTTATTCTTACCTTTTAACTCTTAACCTTCCTTTTGGTTGCAATCCACAGAAATAACTTGCTCTATATGGTTGTATAAAGGAGATTTCTTTCCCCTTCTGTGGTCTTTTGCTATCTCTCCTAGCCCAGCTACTTGAATTTTTTCCTCTTTTTCTGAATATGCTTCTTCTATGTCTGAGTTAGATGGAAAAATTCCAAAGCAAAGAGAAGAATTTCTTGCTTCTAACCATGCAAGAATATTGTCTTCATCATATAGATCCACTTCCTTACCTTCTTGATTGTCTATATAGTCCATATCTACGTGTATACCCACTGATTACATCATGCTGGTATATCCTTGTTGATCGGGACCTTCTTCCAACAATAATTGTCTTAATTCAGCACCTTCCTATTGGACCCACATGGTATCTTTGCCCCATTCATGTATTACACTAGCATGCCTTAGCCAGGTTCTTCCAATTAATAGAGGAAACCCTCCCTGCACATTTGGTAATCTTATAACTACAAAGTCCAATACAAATGTGTTACCTTGTACTTCCATCCGAATGTTAGGGACTACTCCCATAGGTGTGACTGTACTTTGGTATGCCAGTGTTTAGCTCAGTGATGAGTTGCACCTCCTTTAATGTCAATCCGGGAAGACATGAGGATGGTATGAAGACCTCGAGCAAGTGAAGGCACAAATGTGTGAGTGATAAGCACACTAACATGCACACACATACACACACACGCGCACACACGGAAAGAACAAAGAGAGTAAGACAATGGAATCACTTCTATTGCAACAAAGTTCTCATACAAGCTCCTCCTTTAATGTCAATCCGGGAAGACATGAGGATGGTATGAAGACCTCGAGCAAGTGAAGGCACAAATGTGTGAGTGATAAGCACACTAACATGCACACACATACACACACGCGCACACACGGAAAGAACAAAGAGAGTAAGACAATGGAATCACTTCTATAGCACCTCCTTTAATGTCAATCCGGGAAGACATGAGGATGGTATGAAGACCTCGAGCAAGTGAAGGCACAAATGTGTGAGTGATAAGCACACTAACATGCACACACATACACACACACGCGCACACACGGAAAGAACAAAGAGAGTAAGACAATGGAATCACTTCTATTGCAACAAAGTTCTCATACAAGCTCAAAACTACAAGAAGCTCCCCCCAAAAATGAGCTCTCTAGCTCTATTTATAGTTTTTGACTAGCTTTGGCCCTATCCAGACCTAGTGTCCGGCCTAGTTAAAAATTAGGCTCTAGGGCTTATTTGAGGGCTCAAACGAGATCTAAAAAATACAAAAATTGGTATGCAACTGCTTCTAAGGCTCCTCAAGCTCGAGGACTCCTCGGCTTGTACAAAATGGAGCTACAAAAAGGTGAAAATGGTAAAAATTGGTAGGAAACTACTTCTAAGGCTCCTCAAGCTCGAGGACTCCTCGGCTTGTACAAAATGGAGCTACAAAAAGGTGAAAATGGTAATTACAGGGGTTTTTAGTGATGAGAATCACTTTTAAATGGTGTAAGGGTTTTGAAAAAAATAGAGGGTTGCCTTAGTGCTAGATCTGCATGTATGCTCGTACTTGCTTCATCTGCCAACACTCTCCCCCCCCTAGGGTCTGTCGCCTCTGACAGACCTTTGCTCCGCGGTCTGATCAATGTAGTGTTGCAGTATATCCGTTGCCACTTCGTGTTCTTTGATCCGTAGTCCCCTGATCAGGTCTCGTTGAAGGGTTTCCCAATCGACTGCTCTAGGTATGTCTAGTTGTGGCATTGTGTAGAGCTCTGAATGCATCGTTTGTTTGCATGCGAAGAGTTGTAGCAAATGAGTGGGCCGTGGCGCAAACACGTCTGAGTGTGCCTCCCAGAACCCCGTGGTGAACATATCATCAAAAGTTTGCTTGTAGCAGGCAGGGAGATATCTGATTCGTGCGTGCCATGCATAAGCAACTCGTATGCTCGGGGTTGTGCTCATATCATATAGTAGGTCATAATTACCATTAATGAACCCGGGAATCAGAGGCTAAATGTGGCATACATTGCGGAAGGTCTTGAGCACTACTTGCATCATATCCAAGATTTTGAGCATCATCTGGGCAGCTACATCTGGCATGGGGTGGAGGCATGGAAGCCAATGTCGGATAGTAGCCATCATATATGCTACTGTAGGTGTGCCTGTTGGTGGTGCGATCGAGGGGTAGTTTAGCCACTGTTTGCAATTCACATTGTTCTGAACCTTGATGGCAAATGCTTTCCATGATCTTCTTCTTTGTACTGGCCCAAAGCAAGGGTTATATTTCAGATGCATGGGAGCGTGATCCCATGTTCGTAGCATCTCCGGATAGGTCTCCAGTAACTTTTTCCTCCATGTGGGTTGGAATATGGCCCCCTTTCTGGCTGCCTCTGGAGTGTCCTCGAGTTCGAACTGTGTTGCAAACGTAGGGTACTGGTTGGTTATGCGTTTGATCTCAGCATTATAGTCAGCCAGCAGTACAAAATAGGGCTTATATTGTAACTCCGAACTAGTGATCAACCGCCTAGGAGCCAAGTTCGAGAAATATTCAGACTTGAGTATGGTCTCCTCAATGGTTTTCATGGCCAGCATCTGAGTTGCTACGCGCTCTTCGTGAGTGTGGCCCATCTCCTCTACTTGCTTCATCCATGCTGACGGGGGCTCCTCATATGTGTCTTGGCCTTCCTCTGTAATTCTGCCTCCTGGAAGGGGTTGAGGATCATAGTTGTCTTCAAATGTCTCCTCCACTGGAATGACTACTGTTTCTTCTTCTATGGGTTGATCAGGTGGAGAGGGGGGTTGTTCATACTATAACAACTTGAGCTTCAGTTCAGCCACTTGCTGTCGTAGCTCAAGTACCTCATTCGTCATTGATGATTCGGGCTCTGGTGAGGTTGCAGCATTGGCCATCTCTTTAGGTTCTCGTTGGTGTGGTGTAGGCGCTTGGGATCTCTGTAGGTCCTTTACTTGGTCGGCAAGCTGATCATGTGCTTCTAAGAGATTGGCATAGGTTTCCAGTATTTGTTGTATGCTTTCTGAGGGGATGGCTTGGAATTTGGCAGGGTCAATTGATCTCTGAGTTGTTCCTCCATAGCTTTGCCTATCTCTGTATACTTAGCTTCCAGTTTTGCCTTCGATTGTTGGAGGGTAGTCACTTGATGTTGTAGTGCTGTATTACCTAGTTCCAAGGCATCGACGCATGCCTAGAGTTGAGCCGAGAGATTGCATAGCTCTAAGTTATTTTCTTCCAATAACTTATACTCTTGCTTAAGCTGAGTGGCCGCTTCAACCATGGTGTCTAGTGCATTACTAAATGATGTGGGTGCATGGGTAGATGTGGAACATGCAAAGGGTCGGGAAATGGGAAAGGGAAAAGTGGATGATGTGCCTATGAGTGAAGTGAAATGTGATGATGGTGGAACAGACGTGGTGGTGGGTGCTCTTGTGGGTGGTGAAATATCCATGGGATCGGATGTGATAGTGTGTGAAGTGTGAATTGTGAATACGGGAACGGTAGGTGGTGTGTTAGTGGTGGCAGTGAATGTGGGGAAGGTGGGTTGGGGAAGGGACTTTTTATTATAATTCTCAACTTGTTGGAGTATATTTACAAGGTTTGTCTAGAATGAAGGTTGGGTGACTTGGGTTGATTCTGAGGGGGTTAACAGGGGTACACTGGATAGGGGTTGGGAGGGAGGAAATGTATTGGTGGATGGAAATGGATGTGTTAAGGTTTGGCTAGTGGCAAGTGGCTGTCCGAGGGCTGGGAGATATGAAGGGTGACCTATTATAGTTTGATCGGTGGCAGGATGACCTATATGGGATTCAGAAAATTGGGTAGAAGTGGTGGATGGAGGTAAATGGAAGGATAGATGAGTAGTGGTGTGTATGATGGTTTCATCATGGGTGATTATTGGTTGTTCAGAAAGACTAGTGGGGGAGGGTTCTAAGGGCTGGCTGGGAGGTGATGGTGGAGACGGTATCTGTGTATTTACATCTGGTTCCTCACTGGGAGTTGGGCTGGTCATGTGAACATCTTCTGAGGTTGTGGTAGGCAGTGCGGCAGAGACTTCCATTTGAATCATTTTTCCCCATCGAGGTCTTGTATCGATCCTTCGTTGGTCATATGGAGGGGTATCACGATAGAGCATGGTCCTCATGGCTTCTCCTATTCCACATGTTTCCGCCAAGAGATTCAATGATTTGACAAAATGCGGGTCGACATTCTCCGCTTGCAGCATCTGGTTCACTAGTGCTCTATTTGCTTCTTCCAATAACTTGTGTCTTTTCTGTACCTGCTTGATTGTCTTGTAGAGCCGCTTGAGTTGTGCCGTGTAGGCAGGAGCTTCCTCTTCACTGTCCTCTGGCTCATTTCCTCGTGCTTCTTCCTGATTCTGTGTACTTTGAGCATGAGGATGTTGTGTCTCATCTTCCCAATGTACCCTTCTTGCCTCTCTTTGTGGCTGTTCTCTTTGGGATGATGATCCAGGACCGGCATTGTCAGAAAAACACTCACTATCAGATACGTTGGCATTCTGTAGGAAGTTTTCAAAGTCAAAATTGGGATCCTCTGCTACTGTGGCCATGGATGCAAACTCAGCATCGGTGGGTAGTGGAGGGGCAGATGGAGTGGGTTGTATCCTATCGCCTCATTGTGTTCCTTGGAGATGGATGGTGAAAGGGTCTACCCGGGCCTCTTCTCTAGGGGAGGCTTCTGTGGCGGCCTCGCGGGGAATGAGAACCTGGGAAAGCGAGCCACGCATTCTTTTTGTAGGTTGTACTCCTGACTTCCGCCCCTTGAAGAATTCTAGTTGTGAATATTTGAGGGCCCTTGCGATCGGCACATCATATGCAAGGCATCTATAGATAATTCTGGTAATCGCACAGCAGCCATTCAAGGTATGCTTCCTCATGCCCCGCTTGCCTGCTTCATATAGCTGGTCCAAGATCCATACAGGCATTTTAATTGGCAAGCTTCCAGTCTCTGCTAGGTACAATCCATACCATATTTTCTTATGTGGTTGGGTGAAGCGGTCTTGAGCTGGAAATGCGAAGTGCTGAAGGCACATCCGCAGGGGTATGGCGATGTTGGGGGTGAGGGCACACATTTCCTTTAACTTCTTGATTCTGTTGTTCTTCATCGACTCTGGTATCAAAGGATCTCGATCAGAGGGAACGTGGGTGCCATACATCTGAAGAGCTTCCCTGATTAAAGTAACATTCAACTCAAACTTCTTCATTTCTTCCTGGTTCGATAGAGAGGGCACCAGGAATGTGCCTGAATGATCCTTATCTCCAGTCGGCTTTAGTGTGGCTATCAAATAGTAGCACCTAACAAAATCCGGCCTAGGCAACGCTGCACTAAAGTAGTCTTGCAAACCCGCTTTCTGCCAAATATTCTGAAGAGGATCTGCATTCTGTAATGTTTCAAATTCTCTCGAGAAGAATTGAAATGTCCACCAGACGCTACCGAATTCCAACTTTGACTCCCAGATGTGGTCGGCATCTCCCAAGTCTCCAGGCATCTCATTGAACCAGTGAGAATGCCCCTTCACTCTTTCTGTTAGGCCATTTGGTGGATCTGAGATAGGAATTCTTCTCACGTTCAAAAGCTCTTCAGGCCTTGCTGTCAGTGGGGCTTCCACAGGCATGGTATCCCAATTGCTTTGATTACCAGTGCCCACCTAGGAGCTTGTTCCTGCTACTGCTGCCATGATACTTCTGATGCTTATCTGTTGGAAGAAGAAAGCACATTAGTGTTGCATAGGAAACAGGATATAACGGTGTTCCCTCCACAATACTAATATGACAATCCCGATGGTTAGTGGTTAGAGTTGAAGTGTTTGTGATAGATGTGAGTGGTTATTAGAGGTTAGTGTTATCCTAGATGCATACTTTTTGGTTATGCAATGGACTCAGAATGCACCTTCATCAGAGTGGATGGATTTACACGATTGGGTCAGGGGGTTTGATACACGGTTTACGTCTCCAAACCTTGATGGAGGATTCGTAGCTCTTAGAGCTAAAGACAGGCAAAGATTTATGAACTAGGTTGTGATGGATTTGGGACCTTTTGGGTACCCATTTCCAGACATTCCTCGGTTTGGCTGAGTGTGGGTTAGGGTGGTCTTTAGGTAGAGTTCCTGCATTGTTTTTCGAGAGGACTTGTGAGTGATGAATTATGCCAGTGACTAGAGTTGGAGCTATTTGGGCTCGTAAATAGGCCTTGGGCACCCATATGTGTCTAGCATTGGGGCTAGCCTTCATTGACCGCTTAGGGACCCAAATAGACGTGGTGTGCCTAGGAGGTTGCTTAGGGTACTCCTTCACTTGTGTTCGTGATGGTGTGTCTTTTTTGTTGCCTCCTTGAGAGCCTGCTACTAGAGCTGTGGGTTTTCCATCCTTGCGTATCCAGATCTGCTTTGCACCACGAGGTATTCCGTGTTGCACTAGTTGGCACTCCTGGTTCTTGATCAACAACTTCCTTCGTGTTGTATGATGTTTGGTCTGCATGTTTAGAATCTCCTTTGGCCCAGCTGCTAACTCCTCATTGACTCCTGTACCTTTGGTAAGATTGACAATCCTCTGCACCATAGAACTTTGGACAAGAACAACATCATTATCTTTATGTGGATTCCTGGAGGGACCAGGAGTTGGTGCCTGTTCTATTGGTTTGAGTGCTTGATTTTCTAATTCAATCGTAAGACGGCTTTGGCCTACCCAAGCCTGAAGAAGTCCACTTCTTAGGTTGAGGTTGACTGCATGATCGTAGATCCAGTCTTGGGCCAAAACCAGAGGTTCATTAAGATCCTCGTCTTCACATACTAGCACTTTTGCTAGCATGAGGACCTCTTGTATGTAGAGGGGAAGTTCCACCTCTCCCATGCAAGGGGTTTCAACACCTCCTAATCCTATCAGATATGCTTCTAGGGGTTTTACCTCCAATTGCAGTTGCTGGCAATAAGAAAGCCGAACTGCACTAGTGGCTGCTCCTGAATCAATTAAAGCTCTCACGCTTGTTGTGTTGTCTCCTTGTCCTATTTCTAGGGTCACAAAAGGTCGCCGATCAACTATCGTATGGATCCGCTTACCTGAAGCCTCACACATGGCAATGTGATAACCATGAGCTTCATGATTGTCAGTCATGGCCTGATCTCTACCTTGTCTTCGCAGTTTCATTCGTCGAATGCGTTCTAAAGCTTCGGCCTGTGCTTCTTCACGAATTTGCTTTTCCTCCTCCTTGTGTTTCCTTGCAGTATTAAGTCGATTGAGCATTTCTTCAGTTAAGGGTTCTTGATATAGCTTGACTCTACATCCGCTTATGTAACTTGGTAGTATGTCACCCTCTAGAGTGGCTAGTTGTACTGCTCCACTTGTGGAGATCCTATTGATAATCATTGGTCCATAGCCTCTTTTCTCTAATTTTCGTGCATGTTGCTTCAATGTGTAGACGAGGACTAGGTCTCCTGCTTTCAAGCCTTTATCCTTCACATGTGTATCAAAATATGCCTTTTGCCTTTTCTTCACTGCATAGATTCCTGCTGCAGCTCTCAATCGTGTCTCGCCTAGACGTTCAAGATCAAAGATTCGAGAGGAGAGTTCATGGCCTGTCCAGTCATGCTCTTGTGCTATTTTCAATGTAGGTATCAAAAAATCTAAGGGTAGCACAGCATTCTGACCGTACACCATCTGAAAAGGTGTGGCTTGGAGTACCGTTTTATAGGCAACTCGGTATGCCCAAATAGCATGGTGTAGCTGTTTGTCCCAATGAGAGCGTTTATTGTTCACTAGTTTAGTCAGCACATTGCATAAGAACTTATTAGTGCTCTCAGCCTGGCCATTAGCTTGGGGGTGATAGGGGGCAGACTTCTTATGTACTACCAAGAATTCTTGGAGTAGATTTTCAATAACTTCATTCAAGAAGTGAGTCCCTCTATCACTGACTAGCTCTATAGGTAATCCATACCTGGTGAACACATTCTCAAACAAGAACTTAGCTGTTGTTTGTGCATCGTTCTTTGTTGTGGCTTTTACCTCTACCCATTTGGTTAGATAGTCCGTGGCAACAATGATATACTCAGCATGGGAGCCCTTAGCTGGGGGATTAATAGGACCAACAAAGTCTATCCACCCACTTAGAGAATGCTAGGTTTCAGTGGCATCTCATCTTTGCGTATAGGAGGCTGAGCTCGCTGACAGACGTCACACCTCTTCACATAGGTATGTGCATCCATGTGAAGGGTCGGCCACCACAAGCCTGCAAATAGAATCGCTTTAATCACTCGATCTGCTCCAAAATGCCCTCCTGCTACACCTTGGTGAGCCGTTTCCAGGATCTTGAGATATTCACTCTCGTGGACACATAATCTTAGGTAACCATCTTTACCACGCTTGTATAGATTATTACCAATGAGTGAGTAATCTAGGGCTTCTTGTTCTAGACTTCTTTGCCTCGTCAGAGTCATGTCTAGAGGGAATGTTTTCGTCTTCAGGAAGGATACTAGGGGTTCACTCCAATCTGGCACTATGGACACTTGATAAAGAGTGGCATGTTCCACAGGTGGTTTAGTGCAGCAGATTGGGCATTCCTTGCACAACTTCTGGACATCAGCTTCCATAGTCAGCCAATGCACTCCTAGTCTTCTCAAGGTTTGTAGGGTTCGTTGTTTTGAGTAGTGTTGCTCTAATGCACCTACATGTGCTAATTGCAACCACTTAGCGTACTCGTCCTCTTCTACACAACAAGCCAAGATCCCTTGATCTGTGTGCTTGTACATACTTCCAGCCATGATGTGGTACTTTTGGGCTTTTACTACCTCTCTATCCTGTGTGGTTATTACTGGGTGGTTAGGCCCGTATGTCAATACTGGCACCAGTGGCTTAGCCCACTGAGGTACAACTTCCAGATTAAACAAGTAAGCATCAGGTAAGTCATCTGATACTCCTTGTGGGGCCTCTCCAGATGTGAGCCTAGAGAGATGGTATGCTCTCAAATGAGTTCTGCCTTTCCTCACTACTACCTCAAAGTCATATTCCATTAGTAAAAGAAACCATCTTACTAATTTGCCTGTATTACACGGCTTGTTTACCAGGTACAGTAGAGCTTGGTGATCAGTAAAAAATTTGAACTTATTGGCAAGCAAATAGTGTCTAAACTTTTTAACCGCATACACCATGCCTAATCCTTCTCGTTCGGTGGTTGTATAGTTCCATTCAGCAGCATTCAATTGTCTACTGGCATAGGCAATAGGGAGATCCATATTACCTTCACCCATAGGTTGTGCAAGTACGCATCCAATCGCATAATTGGAGGCATCCACATGAACATGGAATGGCTTGTTCCAATTTGGCATGGTCAAGATTGGTGCTGAACATAATCTTCGTTTAAGCTCCTGGAAGGAATTCTCACATTCATCAGTCCACTCAAAGTTAGTCAGAAGTCCGTACATGGGCTTTGCAATGACAGCATACATGTGGATGAACCGACGGTAGTACCCACAATGTCCCATGAAAGCCTGTACTTCCTTGACGTTCTTTGGTTAGGTAGTTCTGCGATGGCTCTCACTTTCTCTTCGTCAGTGGATATGCCTTTCTTAGACACTATGTGACCTAGAATTTTGCCTTGCCTGACCATGAAAACACACTTTTCTGGGTTCAGGCAGACTTGATATTCTCTGCATTTATCAAAGATCTATCTGAGTTCAGGTATATGGGTCTGTCTAATGTTGGAATGAGCGCAAAGATCATCAACATAGACTTCCAAATTCTTCCTCAAGAACTCTTTAAACACGTGACACATTAATCTTTGAAAGGTAGCTGGTGCATTGGTAAGCCCGAATGGCATTACCCGAAAGGCAAATATGCCCCACTCCGTGGCAAAAGCCGTCTTATGCTGATCCTCTGGAGCAATGGCTACTTGATTGTAGCCCGAAAACCCATCCAGGAAGCTGTACACTTCCTTGCCTGCTACCCTTTCTAATAGATGCTCAGTGATAGGAAGCGGATAACTATCTCTGATAGTGGCTACATTAACCTTCTTCAAGTTAATGCATACTCGTAATTTGGCGTTCTTCTTGGGCACCACTACAATGGGGGATACCCATTCAGTGTGCTCAATTTCATAGATAAATCCGGCTTCCACCAAGCGGTCTATCTCTTCTTTGATCTTAGCAGCATAGTTATCATTATATGTGTATGGCTTTTGCTTAGAGGGTTTAGCATCTGAGGTCATGGGAATTGTGTGTGAGCATATGTCTAGGTCAACACCCTTCAAATCCTTGTAGCTCCAAGCGAATACATCTCTGTATTCTCTTAGCAAGGCTATCAATTCGTTCTCTTCGTCTTCCGTCAGGTCATGTCCTATATAAGTACATCTCTCCTCTCCCTCTTCTAGGGCTACCACTATTTTTTTGGTGGTTTCTTTGTTATCATAGGCCGCTCCTGATTGTGCCTCCCGTTTAGGCATTCTTATCATGACTCTTCTATCATCTATCTCATACTTCTTAAAATTTTCCGGGACCTCAAACAAAGATTCTTCCTCTTCTGTTGTGACTTCACTCTTCTTTCTTTTCTTTCCTTCTTCCTTCGGGGTCACATGTGTGGCTAGCCTTACCTCATTTGTAAGCTCTCCATGCCTCTGGGGTTGAAATTCTACTTCATAGAAGTATTCTTCATCTGATGCAAAGGGTGTGTCCATAATGATTGACTCTAGATCAGAGTCACTTGCATCCTCAAATGCATCAGGGCTAGGTTCACACTCTTCTAACACTGCCTCTCCCATGATTGGCTCTATGGAGAAGACTGAAATGTCATAGCCATCTTCGTCACAGTGGGGTGTCCATTGTTCCTCCTTGATGGCTATGTCCATTGTTGCTAGGATTTCTGCCCAGCCATGGGGTTCAAATTCCTCGTCAGGAAAGACTACAGGTGCATAGGTTGGGTCTTGAATTGATCTATGTGTTTCTTTTGCACCTATTTCTCTGGTTTTTTCTCTTTTCTCTTCTTCTACTGCCACTTTGCACATCCATAAGTGGGTGTCTTCATGCATCCATGAGGACCCTGATCCTATGGAATGCACAGATTCCGTATCATCTTTGGCTCTATGGATGGGATTCCATTGGATAGGACGGACATCTCTATGAGAGTAATCTTTGAGATTCACTTTGGTCGTAACACCTAAGTGTTGCAGGTACAAGGAGTTGGTTCCCCAGTCCTATACCACTTGCAACTATCGCATAAATGGTCTTCCCAAGATCATTTCATAGGCATGTTTTTGCTAAAATCACATATAGCAAATGTATGCTCGAACTCAACACCAGACATAGTGAGAGCTATTCCTTCCAGCAAGCCTAAGGGTCTTTCAATATGACCATCGGCCATCTGCAATTTCATCTTCGTTGGCCTGAGTGCTGGCTTGCCCCAATGCTTCCAAAGGGAAGTTGTAGCAATTGCAACTCCTGCACCTGAGCCCAAAATCGCCTTGGTTGTGTAACCCTGATGGGTAACTGGGAGATAGGTATTTCCTTCTTCTCCTTCACTCATGTCTCCTATCTTATCCAATGGTATTTCAGGCACTGTTCTATGATATCCTACTTGGGAGCGCGATTTCGCTATGTCTGGCACTTGTTTGGCTACATGTTTCCACACTTCTTGCTTAACTTTGAGTAGCTCTTCTAAAGTGAGATTGCACTGCACTTTTGTGTTCTTTACTACCTCTGTATTCCTAGGTATGATAGAATCTTCATTTCTTATCATGACTGTGGGCGCTCTCAGACAAGTAGACTTGGTTTCCCATGGGCCTGTGAAATGTGGTAATTCTTGTAGAGAATTAGACTCAAAGTCTAATCTCTCTTGAGGGTGGGTACGTAGGCTCCGTAGAGTTAGGCACGTAGGCTTACTGGGGAGGTAGGCTCACGTTCTCACTTGCCTTGCCCTTATTTTGAGAGGCGAGTTCCTTTTCTGATTGTGCAATTAGCCTCTCTATTCGTTCTAGCAGTCCATCAAAGTGTAACTGCGTCTTAGCTAAACTAGAGATGTTAAAGAGGCGATTGGCTTCAAACATAGTCTGAGCCAATTCCACCATCTTAGCGCAAATTTTGGTTCGTTCTAGCTCTAGTTCTGCTCTAGGGTAACACTTTTCATGATCAATTACGTTGGGCCCTTCTTGGATTCTGGCCTGATATGCTCTAAGCATCATGTTTAGGTCCTCGGGAGTGGGATCGGCTAGGACGGATCCTACTCTGGGTGGTGGGTGGGTTAAGGGTGGTGTATTGAAAGGTTGGGGAATGGAGGAAGATGGATTGGCGGTTAAAGGAAGAGGTGGTGGAGGGGTGGTGTGAGAGTGGTTTTGAGAAGCGAGTTCACTTATCTTTGCTTTGGTTTCTCTCAAGCTTTCTTCAAGTTCGCTCATCTTTTTTGCCCATTGCCTTTTCATTCTTTCACGACTATCCTTCCAGGCTCTAGTCCTTTTTTTGGTTATGCTCTGTTTCACTCACCTCGGGGCTCTTTTCCTGACCAACACCTTGGTTTTGTTGTAGTGCTTGGGCTCTCGTGATCACTTGCACAGGTGCAGTGGAAGTCACACTCCCTGTGGAGTCTACTACTATCCCAACAACATTGATAGGAGTGATTTTAGGCATGTTATTAGGGTTCTTTGGGCAATCTCAAAGGAGATGCTCTTTTCCGCAGTCTTGACAGAAACCCTGAATTGTCACTGGTTGGGGTTGTGTAGGGGCAGGCAGTGGACAATCACGTATAAGGTGATCTCCCTGACATCTGAAGCATGGTCCTCTAGGAAATGGGGGTCGTACCTGCCTAGGTTGAGGTCTAGAGTTGGGGTTTGTGTACATGACATTGGCATACTCAGGCTCCCCAATATTTTCACTTGGGTCCTCATAATAGTATGACTCGTTATGCTCGGGTGACTGCATGTAGTAAGCCTATGGGCTATCAATATGTGTGGAGTCAAAACTATGGTCACTTGGATCACTATCTGATAGCAATGGGGTGACTAGGACTATGGCTCTGTTCGGATTTTCTTCAGCAGATGCATATTTCACTGGGATCACATTGGTTGGAGCAGGGGGTTGCTGTACTAGGACTGGTTGAGGTCTCTGCTGCCCTTGATAGGGTGGCTGATAAGTTTGTTGTGGTCTGTTGTATTGTTGTGGTGGGTACTGATTCTGGTATCTACCCTGTTGTGGATATGGCTGAGGGTAGTTTTGCCTAACAGTTTGTTTGTTATATGGGCAGTCGTGTGCCATGTGGTTGGTGTACCTTCGCTCTATGGTGCAGTATTGGCTACTAGGATTCACCTGGGTTTGAGCCATAATGGGATATACATTTGCCATATGGTCACCGCCACAAGTGTAGCACCGCTTAACTGGGGCAAATCTCAGAATTTGTTTGCTAGAGACGCCTAGTTTTTGAGCTACCTTCTCTGCAAGTTCCTCAATGGATGTGGATTGACCAGATGTGAGGCTACTAGAGCTATCAAAATCCTTATAGATTTTTGACAGTTCTAACTCCTCGCCTAAGTTATCCTCAATGTCTATGCACATGCGCACACACTCTTCTATAGTTCTAGGGTCCTTCAGATACACATATGACCTGAGCTTGGTGCTCAACAATCCATCTAAGAACAAGGCCACTTGCTTGGCTGGTGTGGGTAACTCAGGCATCGGGCATCTCTCTAGGTATTGCCTAAACCGTCTTCCTGCTAGTCTGACCGTCTCTTGAGGTGTTTGCTTGAAGCTATGAATTAGTGAGGAAGTGTTGTGCCTTATACCACTCTTGGAAAACTCAATGATAAATGCTTCTAGGAGCTGGTCTATGTTTCTGAAATGCCTCTCGTTCAGTGGTTGAAACCACGTAAGGGCAGTGTTCCTAAGGGTTATACCAAAAGCATTATATTGTGTGAATAGGTCCTCTACCTGTTCAGCTTTCAAGACTTGCCTAAACTCTGCCACGTGGTCATAAGGGTCACCAGTGCCATCGAAGTAATTCTTCATGCACTTCACCAGTTGAGTTGGCCGCAGGGTCCTAGTGTGTTCTCTCGGCCTTGGCAAAGGAAAATCATCAGCATTTCTTTGGTTTCTTGGGTCTCTAAATCTCTCGGTTTCCTCTCTATCCGTCCCTGTTCTCCTTCTTTCTCTTCCCTGGGGGTTGGCAAAGCTTACTTCAGGTCTATCTCTACTTCTATCTCCTTGGACTCCATGAGCCTGGGAGGTCCCAGCTCCTTGGTGACCATAGGACACATTAGACCGTGGTTGGGGAAAAACAAATTCACCCTTCCATGTGTAGGCATGTCTGCCATGCTCGGTGACCATGAAGATTCTCTCTGATGTATTGTCTAGGTAGGTTACTTTGCCTGGGCTATCAGGGTCTTTAAACTCATAGATTGTGAGGGCACTCACGTCCTGAGGTTGAGCAGGTTTATATCTCCAAAAAGCCTCATCCGTTTCTCGGCTTAAAAGCAAATCTATGCTTTTATTATCCTGTGGAATCCACTCTAGAGTCATGATTCTGGTCAAGACGGATTTACCACGGGGAGTTCTTGGCTCTCTCTCTAAATTCCTTTGCTCTATATCACCCATGTCGGTATCGGCAATCACATTTCCAAACTCATATTTTCTATCAGGGAGAGTGGTGACTACATATATAGTCCCCTCTTTATCTAGGTATGCTCCATTCTCGAACTTAACTACCGGGTGTTCTAGTCCATGGGGTTGATCGGGGTTCTTAATCTGGACCACAGATCTTCTCAGGCCGTCTTCGTAGATGCGAGCACCTAGACGATTTAGTCCTGATGTATTCCAATTGAGTCTTGTAATGTCCTTCTGGCTTTTCTAGATAATCCACCCCTGAACTACCTACTGGTCTCTCCATGTGATAGGACATTCCAGAATCACTTGTTTCTGATCGTGGAGTGTATGGGTGATCACTCAACTGCTGGGCCCAAGACCTAGCAGTGTGATTGACACTAGCTTCAGAAGATCTGAGGCTTTGTCTGTCTCGGCCTAAGTGTCTGCCTGACCTAAGGTTCATATGCCTGGTTTATCTACCCCCTTGGTCCCAAGTATACCCACGTTGCAGGTTATTTTGCACCCATCACTTTGTTCTTTTTAATGGATTATTGTGTTTATGAACTTGTTTGATATCTCGGCGTCAGGAATACTTAAGTGACTTTCGCACTTGATACGTGATCGATTCAAGTTTACTTTTTTCCCTTAAGGTTTTCTCACTTAAGTCCTACTTGATGCTTGCACTTAGTTGATTAGTTCTCTTGGACTTGAATCATGCCTACCATAGCCCTAATTAATCACTACACCTAAGTCGTGCTTAGCCTAGGCTAGGAATTGACAAAGGAGGGTTGAGAGAACTTCCAACCTCAATTCTCTGGTTGCTCAGACTGTTGCACAAGCCCAGGAAGCCTTCTCCCAAGCTTGGTACTCACCCTTGGTAGCTTGCCTTGGAATGCCTTGCTTGCACACAATGTTCCTGCAAAAGTTCACAAGTCAATATGGCTCTATTACCACAAGGGATTGACTGACACACATCAACAATTACAGGTCCCCCTTGGAGTAACTCACTGTACCCCCCAAAATCTTATGACCACCTAGTCCCACCTAATGGTCAACTTAAAAATACATGTTTTAAAACTCCACGTAGGATTCTCAATAAGCTTTCCAACGAGACCAAAATCTCATCAATCGGAGTTCGTGTGGTGAGGTTATGACAATTCAGGCACTTAGGGTTCAAAACAGGCTCTCAGGGTTCAGGAAATTCCTCACTGGTTTCTAGGTCTTTTGCCCACTTCTAAGGCTCTAATATCATCCCAATGTGTCCCAAAACTAAGCCCAATTGTACCTCAATTCACTCATTTAATTCACTTCAAATTTTATGCGTTAAGCCCATGTATCGCGATAGGTCGGGTCGAGGTGTCGCGATAGGCGGAAGTGTCGCGATAGGTCGAGGTGTTGCGATACTTGGGAGTGTCGCGATAGGTCGAAGTGTCGCGATAGGTGGAAGTGTTGCGATAGGTCGAGGTGTCGCGATACTTGGGAGTGTCGCGATAGGTCGAAGTGTCGCGATACTTGGGAGTGTCGCGATACCTGGGAGTGTTGCGACAGGTGGGGTCGGTGTGTCGCGATACTTGGGAGTGTCGCGATAGGTGGGGTCGGTGTGTCGTGATACTTGGGAGTGTCGCGATACTTGGGAGTGTCGCGATACTCCGAGGTGTCGTGATAAGTCGTGAGTGTCGCGATACCTCGAGGTGTCGCGATAGGTCGAGCTATGGTGAATTTTGTGGTTCTGTCTTGTGATCCTAGGTGCTCTCGACCTGCGCAGTGTCGTGGTGCACTCAGAAACATGATTAGTCGAAGTTTTCGAAGTGTCGTGATAGCTTGAGCTCGATGCCTCGGGGCCTGTGCAGAAAGATTATGTACCTGTTGAGCTTGCTGGAGATGGTGATGGAGCTGGTACCTGCAAGAAACATGCAAAAAACATACAACACAAATGCACGCGTTCGCTCTCTCTCAAACTCGCACACAACAAATGAGGAGAATGACAAGGAAGAGGGAATATGTAGTGGAGAAGGAGGTGGAGGTGGAGATGGAGGTGGAGAAGAAAACTAGAAATTTACCTACTACTTACCATTCCAATGCGTCCTCGCTACGTCTTACCATCACACGCTCGTCCTCAAAGCTCGAATCCCCGGCAACGGCGCCAAAATTTGGTGTAGCTTAGTGATGAGTAGCACCTCCTTTAATGTCAATCCGGGAAGACATGAGGATGGTATGAAGACCTCGAGCAAGTGAAGGCACAAATGTGTGAGTGAGAAGCACACTAACATGCACACACATACACACACACGCGCACACACGGCAAGAACAAAGAGAGTAAGACAATGGAATCACTTCTATTGCAACAAAGTTCTCATACAAGCTCAAAACTACAAGAAGCTCCCCCCAAAAATGAGCTCTCTAGCTCTATTTATAGTTTTTGACTAGCTTTGGCCCTGTCCAGACCTAGTGTCCGGCCTAATTAAAATTTAGGTTCCAGGGCTTATTTGAGGTCTCAAACGAGATCTAAAAAATACAAAAATTGGTAGGCAACTACTTCTAAGGCTCCTCAAGCTCGAGGACTCCTTGGCTTGTACAAAATGGAGCTACAAAAAGGTGAAAATGGTAAAAATTGGTAGGCAACTACTTCTAAGGCTCCTCAAGCTCGAGGACTCCTCGGCTTGTACAAAATGGAGCTACAAAAAGGTGAAAATGGTAATTACAGGGGTTTTTAGTGATGAGAATCACTTTTAAATGGTGTAAGGGTTTTGAAAAAATAGAGGGTTGCCTTAGTGCTAGATCTGCATGTATGCTCGTACTTGCTTCATCTGCCAAAAGCAGGTCTTGAAGGATGTAGTCCAATCTTTTTCATGGTATGTTCAGGCATCAAGTTAATGGCAGAACCACCATCCACAATAACTCCTTGAAACTCATGACCTTTGATAGAGACTGTTAGCTGAGGGCTCTTGTAATCTGTGAGGGGTGCTTCCCCTACAATTTTATCTTTATGCATAACAACAACCTTTGCTACTAAACTTGTTGTGGAAGCCTCATCAATAATCTGCAAGAGTTCTGACCTGAATTTCCCATCCATCTTTATTAAATCAAAAATACTGAACTCCTTTTTCATGGACTTGAGTAGGCGTGAAGCTTCTGATTCCTTAAGAGCATGGGCGCCAATGGGCTTGTCAACTTCCTCATGAGCCCTGTTGAATGCCTGTCCAATGGCATCACTGGTACCTATGAGATTTTCTTTTTGCCTTGTATCTACATATTTGATGGCTTTGTCTTCAGATGTTTCTGTGTCTTTGTTCAATCCATTAATCCTTGATTCTTGACCTATATCTACTTGGGCCTTCGCTTTGCTTCTTGTCTGCACTGTAAAAGATTCAATTTCTTCCAACTGCACCACCCTGGTAGATGGTGATGGCACATTGACTTGGTCTACCATTTCATCTTTGCACACAAGAATCATTTGAATGTGGGGCCCAGATGAAGATGCTTGGTTCTTAGGACAACAATTACTATAGTGGTCTCTAGCGTTTGGGCAATTCGTGCAAGGAGGGGCATTTTCTAGTAGAGTGCACCTACTTTGGTAATGCCCACATTCTCCACATCTGAAACATATAATTGGCCTCCTAGGCTCATTTCCAAAGTTATTCCTCTGTCTAGGGTTGTAATTGTTACCTTGATTAGGTGCAGCGGCCATCACATTAGCTGGTGGTAAGGCTCCTCCTTGTGTCCAATATGTTGTTGCAGGCATTCCTCTTGAAGAACAGTCTTGAGCCTCATGCCCCGTTTTCCTACATAACTGACATGATACATTTAAGAATGGACATTCGCTTACCACATGGCCCTGTTTGCTACACATGGTACACCATAGCCCATTTTTTATGCAACCTCCCCTTAGTTCTTGTAATTCCTGTCGAAGTTGGGCTATTTCTTCTGCTTGGGCTTCCTCTTCCTTTTGTAGTTTGAGGACCTCAATTTATCGCCGCAAGAAGGTTACTAAATTCTCTTATTCCTTTTGAGGTTTACTTCTTTTTAAGTTCTCAAGCTCTCTCCTTAGTTGAATCACTAGATCTTCAATTTCTGCAGCATAAGGTAACTACGAAGAACTTGCTCCATATTGTTGTCTTATTTGTTCTAGTCGTGTAGCCGTATTGATGAACTCCTCTACGGAGGCTGTTGGCAATACTAATTCCTTGATTTTACATTGTGTGGTCATTGGAAGTGGCTTAGCTAACCATTTCTTAATAAAGAAATCATGTGGAGGATCTGACAACTTAGCCATTAGTGCGTTGGCCCTAGTTACAAACTCTGGAAACGTTTCACCTGGACCCAGTCTCAAGTTTTCTAATTCCTCTATGATTGTAGTATTTCCATGCTAGAATTGAGTTTTGAATGCATCTTTCATTAAGCCCCAAGTGGTGAATTGGTTTTTAGCAAACTGGCTGAACCATTTATCTGCTAACCCTTCTAATGTGGCAGGGAAGAGTATCAAAAAGGCATCCTCTCTGCCCATCAAGCCTCTTGTTTTGCATAATGCTAAAAACCTCCAAATATGCTCGTCCGGGTCTTCCTAAGCTAAGCCTTTGAAAGAAGGAAATTTTATATTTAACCTTGAAAGTAGAGTTTCCAAATTTACCTGGCCTGCAGTCAAAACAAGAGGCTTGATGGGCAGAGAGGATGCCTTTTTGATACTCTTCCCTGCCACATTAGAAGGGTTAGCAGATAAATGGTTCAGCCAGTTTGCTAAAAACCAATTCACCACTTGGGGCTTAATGAAAGATGCATTCAAAACTCAATTCTAGCATGGAAATACTACAGAGATAATCATAGAGGAATTAGAAAACTTGAGACTGGGTCCAGGTGAAACGTTTCCAGAGTTTGTAACCCAAGGGTCTTGTTGCTGTCGGCCTTCTCTGCACCAGACCTCGACCTTCTCCAAGCCTGCACTTGTGCACACCTTGCACCAAGCTTCCAATAAGGGGGAGGGATGGACACCTATCGACACGCGCACAACTTCAATGGGACCTTGGAATCTTTGGTTGTATGGTTAGCACTTCTCTGTGCACTTCTTAGTCACTCTTCATGCACACCTTGCGCTTCACTTCTCTGCGTTGCACACTGTGTGTCTGTTGCACTTCTCTCTCTTGCCTAGCTTAGACTATGCTCACCTTGCTTAGTTCCTCAAGAATAATGCCTTGCCTTGATTTGAGTGTCATTCACATATGCTCCTAACTGCTAGAGTATCTTGGTGCTCACTTTGATGTCCCAAGATTGTCTTCTAAAGTGGGCAGGCAACGAATCCCTGTTTTGTCCTGTAGTGACTTTTAGACTAAAACAAAAAATTTTAATTGGGGGGCTATACTTTCACTTCTACGTCCACTGCTGCTTCACATACCTTCACATTTTGCCTTTTAATTTTTCGAATGTGCACCTAAGAGAGGGTTCACCTGAACCTTCCAAAACACTTTAAAAACACTTTGAACCTTAGAGAAATTACAGAAATACCTCTGCAACCTGCAACCAACTTTCTGCAATTTTACCCTTTGTGAACCAATTAATTGTGCACTACCTGTGCACTTTGACACCTGAAGTTTGAACTCTTTGAATTTGCCCATGTTGAATTTGATCGTTTTTTACTTTGATTGTGGTTGACTTTGACTGTGGTTGACTTTGATTGTAGTTGACTTTGACCAATATGACTTTTAAGGGCTCAACACTACCAATATCATCCAAGAACATTGGCCACCCTACCGAATAGAGGTCTATCAGGGGTGACAAACACTAGAGAGGGGGGAGTGTTACAAGCATCAATAGATAAGAAGGCAAAATAAACGAGTTAAAAGGAGCAAGGAGGTGGAAACATTATGCAGATGCGACAAAGAATAGGCCTAATCAATTTTTTTCATAATCTTTTTTTCAACCAAAAGTGATTTTCATCACTACACCAACTGTAGCGCCCTAACCGGTTGAAACTAAAGGTACAAAGTATTTTTCCTCTTAAGGTTCAAAGGTTGAATCTAAAATCTTAAGGTGCAAAAGTAAAAGAATTAAAAGGAAAGGTGAAGGTGGAAGGCCGGTACGCAAAGGTGGAAATAGGCCGCCCAATCAAAATTTTATTTTAAAAGTCACTCTTGTTCTAAAGTCACTACAAGACAAAGTAGCGAATCGTTGAGGACCAGTTCAAAAAGACAATCTTGGGACATTGAAAGGACACCAAGATTGTATTGCAGTTAGAGTGCGCGAACCGGGGACTCTCAAACAAAAGGAAGGACAAAGGCTATTCTTGCACATTGAGAGTTGGGAGCAAGAGAGAGCTTCAGAGGAGCAAGAAAGGAAGCAAGAAGAGCCTCCAGTGTGCGACGACATTCAAGAGTGCAAGAGGTGCCAAGAGGAAAGTGTGCAGAGAAGAGAGAAGGCGGGCTGGATTCCAAGAGTTCCAAGGGCTATAGCGTGCTGCGCAGTGATACCAATTCCTTAGCTTGGCGGAAGCTTAGTGCAAGGTGTGCACAAGGGAAGCGGGAAGCAAGTGAAGGATTGGTGCACGAGAGGCCGCCGCTAGAGGACTTGAGATAATTGGTCTTCAGTAATTGATACTCTCTGAAGTGGTATTTAGTCATTGATTGGACTGCGCGCAGTCATTGTAATTGATGCAGGATAATTAATATTCAAGGTTTCCAAGAGTATTCCTTTGCAGAAGTTCTCACTATTATTCCATTTTCATCATCTCTTTTTTCTCCTACAAACCCTCAAACTCCTTCTTGTCCCCGAATCCCCAACAAATTTGGTACGCCCAGTGGGACTTCCAAGGAGCTTTGAGCATAGGAGACTATATATTGCCATTGGAGGACAACATTCCAGTGTCGAAAACATTACTCCAGTGGGCTTCTATCAAGGTCTCATTTTAAGTGGACTATGAATAGCTCATGACCGCGACCCGGTCACAAACCTTGAGAATCAAGTGCAAGCAGACAAGAAGAAAGACGAACCGAAGATCATCGAGTCCACTTTCATCGACTTCCTCGGTAGGAAGCATGGCAGGACAGGTGGACCTAGAAATCTTGCTCTCCAGGTTAAACATAAAATTCCCTTCCTTCAGAGGTTTAGCCCATGAGGACCCAGATGAGCATATTCGGCGATTTCTTTCATTATGTAAGACTAGGGGACTAATGGGTAGGGAAGATGCTTTCTTGATACTCTTCCCCGCCACATTGGAGGGTCTGGCAGACAAGTGGTTTAGTCAGTTTGCCGAAAATCACTTTACCTCTTGGGATTTGATGAAAGAGGCCTTTAAGAATCAATTTCAGCATGGCAACACGGCTGAGATCATTATAGAAGAATTGGAAAACTTGAAGTTGGGTCCAGGAGAGAAGTTCCCAGAATTCGTGACCAGGGCCAAAGCATTAATGGCTAAATTACCGGATCCACCACACGACTTCTTTGTCAAGAAGTGGTTAGCCAAACCTTTACCTGTGGTCACCCAATGCAAAATAAAGGAGTTAGTGCTACCTACTGCCTCTGTTGAGGAATTCATCAATACGACCACCCGCTTGGAACAAATAAGGCACCAGTATGGTACAACGTCTTCCCAACTATCATATGGTACAGAACTGGAGGACCCAGTGAGTCAGTTAAGAAGGGAACTGGAAGGCTTGAAGAGGAATAAGCCCTATACAGAGGAGGAGACTACTGTAGCTCAGCTGAGAAGAGAGATTGAAGCCCTCAAGCTCCAAAAGGAAGAGGAAGCCCAAGCAGAGGAACTAGCTCAGCTGAGGCAGGAGTTGCAAGAACTAAAAGGAGGCGGCATTAAGAACGGACTATGGTGCTCCCTGTGCAGTAAGCAAGGACATATAGTAAGTGAATGTCCTTTGCTAAATGTGACTTGTCAATTATGCAGGAAGATTGGGCATGAGGCCCATGAATGCCAATCAAGGGGAATACCGACAACGACATACTGGACATAAGGCGGGCTCTTGCCACCAACAAATGTAATGGCAGCAGCAACAAACCAAGGTAATAACTATAATCCTAGACCAAGAACTAACCTCGCAAATGGGCCTAGAAGGCCAATTATTTGCTTCAGATGTGGAGAATGTGGGCACTACCAATCTAGATGCACCCTGCCGGAAAATGCACCCCCTTGCAGAAATTGTCCAGAGGCCAGAGATCATTATACAAACTGTTGTCCTAAGAATCAAGCCTCTACTTCCGGACCCCATCTCCAAATGATCTCTGTATTCAAGGAGGAGATATTGCCTCAGGTAAATGAACCCTCACCATCCACTAGAGTGGTACAATTAGAAGAACTCGAATCTTTTGCAGTACAGACAAGAAGCAAGGGAACAGCAAAAGTGGTAGAAAATCAAGAATTGATAATTAAGGAGTTGAACAAAGATAGAGTTGCAATGGAAGACAAAGATACTACAGGTGCAGACACAAACCACAAGGAATGTCTCACAGGCACCGGAGATGCCATTGGGCATGCCTTCAAGAGGGCTCAAGAAGAGTTTAGCAAAGCAAATGAAGCTCACTTCCTTAAAGAATCAGAGGCTTCAAAGCTACTCAAGTCTATTAAGAAGGAGGTTAGTATTCTTGATTTAATAAAGATGGATGGGAAATTCAGGTCAGAATTATTGCAGATAATTGATGAAGCTTCTACGACAAGCTTAGTGGCTAAGACTGCTATCTTACATCAAGGGATAATTAGGGGTGAAGCACCCCTTACAGATTATAAAAGCCCTCGGCTTACAATATCAATCAAGGGCCATGAATTTCAAGGTGTTATTGTAGATGGTGGTTCTGGCATTAATTTGATGCCTGAACATACCATGAAAAGGATTGGACTCCACCCTTCAAGACCTGCAAATTTCACAGTCACTTTGGCAGATCAGAGCAAAGTAAGGCCCTTAGGAGTAATCCCAAAAGTTCCACTTGAAGTACAAGGTAATCTATTTATCCTGGATTTTGTGGTTTTAAGATTGCCCCAGGTTGAAGGAGGATTTCCCCTCTTAATTGGAAGACCTTGGCTGAGGCATGCCAGCGTCATTCATGATTGGGGTAAGGACACCATGTGGGTACAAAAGAAAGGGCAGGAGCTGACACAAATTCATTTAGAAGAAGGCCCAGACAATCAAGGAAACACTAGTATGATGCAAACAGTGAGCATTTGCATGGAAACAGAAGCGGAGGATCAACCCCAAATAGATTTTGAGGAAGAAGAGGATATTTTAAGTTGGCTTCATGCCAGCAACTCTTCTTCTTGTTTTGGAATTTTTCTTGATAATCCTGGTACATTTGGAGGCTATGATGAAGACAAGGGAAAGGTCCAGGTTGATGGATTGGGAGAGCCCATCACTGACCACAGAAGGGGCAGGAAGATACCCCTCAAATACAAATTGGAGGAGGATGTGTCAACATCAGATAACGAAGTTTCCCAAGCTGAAAGCAAGGTAAAAAATTCTGAGGTTGAATGTTCTTTCCCAATTCAAGAAATCCCTGCAGGATGGATGCAGGACAAGGAGGAGAACATCGAAGTTCAAAATACACCGGCTTATGAAGCAATGCACGAAAAGCTAGGAGAAGAAGACAAAGAAGCAGATGCACATGAAGATAATCTGGTAACAAGAAACCCGGTTCAAGAAGTACATTTATGCACCCAAAACAATAATCAACCAGTTCTAGTGGCCACTTGGTTGTGGAGCCACCCAAAGCTTCTGGAAAAGGTAAAATCATTCTTAACCCAGTATGCAGATGTTTTTGCCTGGCATTATAAAGACTTAGAAGGAGTGCCTGCATCTTACGGAGAGCACAGAATTCCTCTGGTTGAGGGAGCCAGACCCATCAGAGGAAGGAGTTATAGACTCAATCCAAAGTATGCCGAAGCTGTCTATGTGGAAATCCAAAAGATGGAAGATGCAGGAATCATCATTCCTGTGGAACACTCAGAGTGGCTCTCACCTATGGTTATAGTACCAAAGAAGAATACTAATAAAATCAGGATTTGTGTGGACTTTAGAGCTCTCAACAAGGTGACCATTCCAGACGGGTTCCCTATGCCTTTTGCAGAACAGGTCATTGAAGAAGTGGCGGGGCATGCACTATATAGTTTTATGGATGGCTTCAGTGGCTATAATCAAATATCAATACACCCAGAGGATCGTGAAAAGACTGCTTTTATCACACCGTGGGGAACGTATGTGTATGTAAAAATGCCATTTGGGCTAAGAAATGCTCCAGCCACATTTAACAGAACGGTCAATCTCATTTTTGGGCCCTTATTGCTGGAATCACTTAGAATCTTCATGGATGATTTCTCTTCATTTTCAGGATCTCACAAAGAAACTCATCTAGATTGTTTGGACCAGCACCTGAGACAGCTGCAGAATATTTTCCAAAGATGCAGAGAAACCAAGTTAAAGCTCAATCCAACTAAATGTCACTTCCTTGTGACAGAAGGAACCCTCTTAGGACATGTGGTATCCGCTAAAGGTATGGCCCCAGATCCTGACAAAATTCTCTCTATATTAAAGTTACCTAAACCCAAAACTCCTAAAGAGATCCAGAGTTTTTTGGGGCATACCGGTTATCATAGAAGGTTTATAAAAATGTATGCAGAGATAGCTAGACCTCTGACTAGACTCACAGGTAAAGAAGTACCTTTCAAATGGGAAGAAGAGGAGGAAAAAGCATATCAGACATTAAGGTCACGGCTCGTGTGTGCTCCTATCTTGGTCACCCCGGAGTGGTCAAAAATCTTTCATATACATGTCGATGCCAGTGCATATGCAGTGGGAGCAGTTCTAACTCAACCCAGTGAGGAATTTAAAATGGACAGGCCAATTCAATATGCCAGTAGAATCTTGACCAAGGCTGAAAGAAATTACAGTACTACCGAAAGGGAAGCACTAGCAATGGTCTTTGCAGTTCAAAAATTCCGCCATTACTTATTGGGGGTAAAATTTATTATTATATCAGATCACCAACCTCTCAAGTACTTACTCAACAAACCACATGCTACTGGTAGAATATGGAGGTGGTTACTGTTATTCCAAGAGTTCGATTTCTCGGTAATCCATAAGCCAGGAAGAGAAAATGTGATGGCAGATCACTTATCCAGAATCAATAGGAAGGATCAAACCAGTGGTATCAATGATGATTTCCCTGATGCACACTTGTTTGCTATACAACCTAAAGGATGGTATGATGATATCAAGCAGTTCATTAATACTGGATTGTATCCAGAAAGTTCTAATGTTGTACTAAGAAAGAGGCTACTTATCAAAAGTAGACCATATACTTTCATTGAGGGCAAACTCTACAGACAGGGCAAGGATGACAGGATGAGGAAATGCTTAGAGGAAGATGAAGTGAGGGAAATACTGCAATTTGCACATGAAGGAACAGGTGGTGGGCACCTTCCAGGGCATATCATGAGCCAGAGAATACTAGATGCTGGTCTATGGTGGCCTACACTCTTTAGGGATGCAGATAATTGGAGAAAAACATGTGATGTGTGCCAGAGGTGTGGACCTAAACCCACCAAGCAAAGACATCACCCTTTGGTAGTTTCCACTTCTTGGCAGCCCTTTGAGAAGTGGGGATTAGACTTTGTTGGGCCTATATACCCTCCGGCACTTCCAAAAAGGGAAAAGTACTTACTGATAGCCACGGACTACGCAACAAAATGGGCAGAAGCTATTGCATCAAAGGATTGCTCTGCACAAACAGTGGCTGACTTTTTGTATTGTAACATCATTTGCAGATTTGGATGCCCGCTGGAAATCTGTACCGATCAGGGTACTCATTTTGTTAACAAAATATTGCAGGAAATTTCCAACAGGTATCGCATTTTACACAGGACTTCTTGTGCATACTACCCACGAGCTAATGGACAAGCCGAGTCAACGAACAATGTGTTAATTTCAATGTTACGAAAAGAATGCATGTTGCAGCCGACCTCTTGGGGACGGGCCTATCTGGGTACATTATGGGCATACAGACTGGCCTATAAAGAGACTGGGTATTCCCCCTTTCAATTAGTTTATGGCTTGGTTCCTATTGAACCATTTGAATTTATCAGAGGCTCTATAAGAACGGAAAGACTAGAGAAAAATGGGATGGAAGTTTCAGCAAGACTGACTGCTTTGCATAAACTGGAAGAATCGAGAATTTTAGCATCCAAACAGTTAGAGAAGCTGCAATTACACAGGAAGGAGACTCATGACAAAAATCTATGGCAAAACAATTTGAAGCCTGGAGATTTAGCCCTGCTACACAGACCACAAATTTCTACACAAACAAAAGGGAAATGGATCCCTCATTGGGAAGGCCCTTTTCGCATCACAAAGATACTACAATGGGGTGCTGTGCAATTGGAAACCCTAGATGGGGACACCCTACCCTTGGTAAACATCTCCCGGCTCAAGGGGTACCACCTAAAGCCATAAACAGTGAATTTTCATTTCTTTGGTTTCATTAGTGTTTTGATTGCTTAAAAAAAAAAAAAAAAAAAAAATCATTTAATAACAAAATGTTCAAGCATTGTTTGGAACGCAAAAAAATAAGTTTAATTCGTTGGCGTATAATTTAGGCGCCGATTTTTTTGATTGGCCCTTGTTTCTGCACATTACTTTCATTTCCACCCTCTCTTTTGTTTATCTTTTGGTTGGATGAGATTAGATCTTGCATCTCCTCTCTTTTGAGCACACTTTTGGGTTAAACCATCCATGCCTCTGAGGTAGCCTTTCATTCCTCCTTGCTATATAAAGTGCCTTCTCCTTCCTTATTGCTCCCCTCAGCATCCGCAATTTTGTATCCTCATCAACACTCTGGCCAAGTTCAGCTGTCCATGATATGGCACTTTGATCTGTGCATCCAACGTGGAAGAGAGAAGCTGTGGAAGAAAGAAGACAATATCCTTACCACCCCAACCCCCCCCTCCCCAATCCCCGCTCGCCCCCCTCACTACACCCCCCCCTCAACACACCTCCACCTCCCCTCCCGACCCCGCTCGGCCCCCCTCACCGCACCACCCCCCCTCAAACCACCAACCCTCCCCTCCTATCTACCCCCCTCGGCGCCCCTCAAAAAACCATTCCTCCCCTCCTATCTACCCCCCTCGGCGCCCCTCACACCTCCACCCCCCCCCCTCAACACACCTCCCTCGGCGCCCCTCCCTCCCCCTCAATCCCCCGCGCCGCCCCTCAATCACCAACCCTCCCCTCCTATCTACCCCCCCTCGGCGCCCCTCAAACCACCACCCCCCCCTTCACCCTCCAACCCCCGCCGGCTACCACCAGCCCCCCCCCCTCACCCTCAATCCCCCGCACCCCACCGCCCCTCCCTCCCCCTCGATCCCCCGCGCCGCCCCTCCCCTCCTATCTACCCCCCTCGGCGCCCCTCCAAACCACCACTCCCCCCTTCACCCTCCAAATCCCGTCGGCTATCACCCGCACCCTCAATCCCCCGCACCCCACCGCCCTCCCTCCCCCTCGATCCCCCGCGCCGCCCCTCAATCACCAACCCTCCCCTCCTATCTACCCCCCTCGGCGCCCCTCCAAACCACCACCCCCCCCCTTTCCCCCTCCAACCCCCGCAGGCCAACCCACCCCCCCCTTCACCCTCCCACCCCCGCTGGCTACCACCATCCCCCCCCTCACCTTCAATCCCCCACACCCCACCGCACCTCCCTCGCCCTCAATCCCCCGCACCCCACCGCACCTCCCTCCCCCTCAATCCCCCGCACCCCACCGCACCTCCCTCCCCCTCGATCCCCCGCGCCGCCCCTCAATCACCAACCCTCCCCTCCTCTCTACCCCCCTCGGCGCCCCTCCAAACCACCACCCCCCCCTTCCCCCTCCAACCCCCGCAGGCCAACCCTCCCCCCCCTTCACCCTCCCGCCGGCTACCACCATCCCCCCCCTCACCCTCAATCCCCCGCACCCCACCGCCCCTCCCTCCCCCTCGACCCCCCGCGCCGCCCCTCAATCACCAACCCTTCCCTCCTATCTACCCCCCTCGGCGCCCCTCCAAACCACCACCCCCCCCCTTTCCCCCTCCAACCCCCGCAGGCCAACCCACCCCCCCCTTCACCCTCCCACCCCCGCTGGCTACCACCATCCCCCCCCTCACCCTCAATCCCCCGCACCCCACCGCACCTCCCTCCCCCTCAATCCCCCGCACCCCACCGCACCTCCCTCCCCCTCAATCCCCCGCACCCCACCACACCTCCCTCCCCCTCGATCCCCCGCGCCGCCCCTCAATCACCAACCCTCCCCTCCTCTCTACCCCCCTTGGCGCCCCTCCAAACCACCACCCCCCCCTTCCCCCTCCAACCCCCGCAGGCCAACCCACCCCCCCCCCTTCACCCTCCAACCCCCGCCGGCTACCACCATCCCCCCCTCACCCTCACTTCCCCGCACCCCACCGCCCCTCCCTCCCCCTCGATCCCCCGCGACGCCCCTCAATCACCAACCCTCCCCTCCTATCTACCCCCCTCGGCGCCCCTCCAAACCACCACCCCCCCCTTCCCCCTCCAATCCCCGCAGGCCAACCCTCCCCCCCCTTCACCCTCCATCCCCCGCCGGCCACCACCACCCCCCCCCTCACCCTCAATCCCCCGCACCCCACCGCCCCTCCCTCCCCCTCGACCCCCCGCGCCGCCCCTCAATCACCAACCCTCCCCTCCTATCTACCCCCCTCGGCGCCCCTCCAAACCACCACCCCCCCCTTCCCCCTCCAACCCCCGTAGGCCAACCCACCCCCCCCTTCACCCTCCAACCCCCGCCGGCTACCACCATCCCCCCCCCTCACCCTCAATCCCCCGCACCCCACCGCCCCTCCCTCCCCCTCGATCCCCCGCGCCGCCCCTCAATCACCAACCCTCCCCTCCTCTCTACCCCCCTCGGCGCCCCTCCAAACCACCACCCCCCCTTCCCCCTCCAACCCCCGCAGGCCAACCCACCCCCCCCTTCACCCTCCAACCCCCGCCGGCTACCACCATCCCCCCCCCTCACCCTCAATCCCCCGCACCCCACCGCCCCTCCCTCCCCCTCGATCTCCCGCGCCGCCCCTCAATCACCAACCCTCCCCTCCTATCTACCCCCCTCGGCGCCCCTCCAAACCACCACCCCACCCTTCCCCCTCCAACCCCCGCAGGCCAACCCTCCCACCCCTTCACCCTCCAACCCCCGCCGGCTACCACCATCCCCCCCCTCACCCTCAATCCCCCGCACCCCACCGCCCCTCCCTCCCCCTCGATCCCCCGCGCCGCCCCTCAATCACCAACCCTCCCCTCCTATCTACCCCCCTCGGCGCCCCTCCAAACCACCACCCCCCCCCTCACCCTCAATCCCCCGCACCCCACCGCCCCTCCCTCCCCCTCGATCCCCCGCGCCACCCCTCAATCACCAACCCTCCCCTCCTATCTACCCCCCCTCGGCACCCCTAAAACCACCAACCCTCCCCTCCTATCTACCCTCTCGGCGCCCCTCAAACATCCACCCCCTCACCCCCTCCCTCATCTTCCCCACCCTCCCCTCTGCACACCGCATCCTACCCCCCCTTCCCCCCTCCAACCCACTCACACCACCTTCCCCAACCTCCCCTCGGCACACACTCCTAATCTCTCGCTCTGCCTCAAACCCCTACCAACCCCGCCACCACCGACTACCCCACGCCAACTACCTCTATGGCTGAAACCCCCGCTCCGGGTGCGAGTTCCGATCCTCCATCCCAGCTGCCTCCAAACCTTCTCAATCCGTCCTCTCTCACCGCCGCGGTTCCCTCTGACAATCCCAATCCTCCTCCTCCCTCATCGGCAGAACATTCGGTTCAAGCTAATCCAACACCCCCTCCGGCCCTTGATCTTCCCGTTTATTCCATAGACTCTGATTCTAGCTACCTTTATTCCCCACCTCCCCTCCCGCACCCTCCTTCTCCTTCCCCATCTATGTCTCATTCATCCCACCCATCTTCCCCAACCGGGGATTATATGCGCCTGTTTCTCCCACCGGACATTAACCTGCAAATCCGAATGCATCTATCCATACCTACCATTGCCCTTCGTCAAATGTTTTCCATTGAGGATCTTCAGCAGGCGGGCTTGTGGGGATTGGCTAATGTTTTCTTCAATAACCCCGCCAATTTTACCCAGGTTTATGAAGCTATCCGCCTCTTCCCTCATTTTAGAACCGGTACTCTATTCATCCCAGACATTGCCGCCAGTATTGGGTCTCCCCTAATAAATTTTCGAGCTCCACCTTTCCTATACTCTGGCCTGTCCGCCTCGGCTACTATTGCCTTTTGTACCACACACTTTCAAAGTAATGCTAGGTTTTCGCTCCGCATGACCACCCTTCTCAATGCGTTCATCTTTTTCTTCCTACTACGCAGTCAAACTTCTTCGCTTCCCTGGTCAGATATTCGTATCGCCGATCCGCTTTTTTGCTTTCTCCATAGCCGTCCTTACCCTTACGCAACCCTCATTTATAGTTCCTTGACTTTGCGCTCCCGTCGACTCCGCGAGGCTATCTCTAGAGGATCTCATGCATTTTCCATCTATTCTGCACCTTTCTTAGCTTGGCTCTATCACATACCTGCACACTCGGCGCACAATGCTTCTTATCTCCCTACCCACCCTGGACCTTCCATTGCTCCATCTCCCTCCCCCCCTCTAATCTCTATTGACTCAGCTTCCGCCTCGACACCCACATCCGCGCCTCCTAATGTAACTTCCTGCCCTCCCCAATCTTCTTCACCTATCCCTCCTGCATCTACCACTTCTCCATTCATAACTAACCCCCCTGATGTAACCTCCATCCCTCCCCGATCCTCTTCACCTATCCCTCCTGCCTCTACCACTTCTCCATTCCTAGCTAATCCCCCTGATGTGACCTCCTTCCCTCCCCAATCTTCTTCACCTATCCCTCCTGCATCCACCACCTCTCCATTCATGACGTATCCCCCTGATGTAACCTCCTTCCCTGCCCAATCTTCTTCCCCTCTCCCTCCTGCATCTACCATATCTCCATTCAGGACTACCCCCCCTCATGTCCCCGCCTTCACTACCCAATCTTCTTTCCCTTTCCCTCCTGAATCTACAAATTCTCCATCCATGCCTACCCCTCCTATTATCCCTAGACCTCCACTCTCTTCCGATTTCACCCCACTTGTTCAAACACAACTCAACCCTCAAAACCCCACCTGTATGCCACCAATTCACCCGGCTTTCACCTCCCCCTCTATCAGTAACCTTCCTGTCAGTCAACCGCTCCCCTCCCCCAATATTTCACTTCCCACTCCATCTTCCACTCCAACCCTTCATCCTCCTCGGCAGAATATTCCCCCTCCCCCTTCCCCTCCCGCTCCAACGGTCACTCCCACTCCGCACTTTGACCTACCATCAACCCCTTCATTTTTGCAATTACTCCAGGACGCGAGTGTAGTCGCTATCGGCAATGCTCAGGCCTCTCAGATTTCCTTGGATTCGGTTTCCGCAGCAGCTTCGGTTCATCAATAGTATATCTCCACAATAGAAAACATCAATCGCATGGCCACCTCTCAATGGCACTCCCTCAACGAAACGGCCCGATTGCTCAAAGAAGAGCGAGATCATTATCGCGATATGGCCGACTCTGCGATGAAAGCCTTAGAAGATCTTCAGAATCGCTCCAATTTAGGTCTTTGTGCTAATGCTGCATGCCGACGTATCCGCAGGGAAAGGGATCACCTTAGACAATGCCTTAGTTCGCTACAGCTTACGATCGAACAAGCTTCTGCTCCTTTGCCCCCTTCTCCATCAACCTCGGCGGACAATCTCAATCAACCTCCACAATAAATTGCCCTCCTCGGTCTAAATAAATTGCTCATCCACAGTTCCAATATCGCTTTGCCAATAATTACCTCATACTTTTGATTTCTTATCATTTTGTAGGGTGCATTATATTTTTTCTTCTTAACTCAATAAGATACACACCCTTTACTTTTTTTCTTGCCTCCGTTATTTTCATCTCTGTGTCTTTGCAATTTCTCAGTTGGTATCGCTGTTATCTCTCTGGGACGGAGAGATCTTTAGGTGGTGGGCATCTGTAGCGCCCTAACCGGTTGAAACTAAAGGTACAAAGTATTTTTCCTCTTAAGGTTCAAAGGTTGAATCTAAAATCTTAAGGTGCAAAAGTAAAAGAATTAAAAGGAAAGGTGAAGGTGGAAGGCCGGTACACAAAGGTGGAAATAGGCCGCCCAATCAAAATTTTATTTTAAAAGTCACTCTTGTTCTAAAGTCACTACAAGACAAAGTAGCGAATCGTTGAGGACCAGTTCAAAAAGACAATCTTGGGACATTGAAAGGACACCAAGATTGTATTGCAGTTAGAGTGCGCGAACCGGGGACTCTCAAACAAAAGGAAGGACAAAGGCTATTCTTGCACATTGAGAGTTGGGAGCAAGAGAGAGCTTCAGAGGAGCAAGAAAGGAAGCAAGAAGAGCCTCCAGTGTGCGACGACATTCAAGAGTGCAAGAGGTGCCAAGAGGAAAGTGTGCAGAGAAGAGAGAAGGCGGGCTGGATTCCAAGAGTTCCAAGGGCTATAGCGTGCTGCGCAGTGATACCAATTCCTTAGCTTGGCGGAAGCTTAGTGCAAGGTGTGCACAAGGGAAGCGGGAAGCAAGTGAAGGATTGGTGCACGAGAGGCCGCCGCTAGAGGACTTGAGATAATTGGTCTTCAGTAATTGATACTCTCTGAAGTGGTATTTAGTCATTGATTGGACTGCGCGCAGTCATTGTAATTGATGCAAGATAATTAATATTCAAGGTTTCCAAGAGTATTCCTTTGCAGAAGTTCTCACTATTATTCCATTTTCATCATCTCTTTTTTCTCCTACAAACCCTCAAACTCCTTCTTGTCCCCGAATCCCCAACACCAACATTTAAAATATCATTTTTGATATCTTTAGCTCCAATTTGTTCCAGTTGAGGAGTCCTTCAGCTTGAGGCATACTAGAAGTAACCACATACCAAGTTTCATAATTTTCAGACTTAGTTTGAGCCCTCAAATATAAGCCTTGGAACCTAATTTTTAACTAAGTCGGACACTAGGTCTGGACAGGGCCAAAGCTAGCAAAAAACTATATAGCTCATTTTAAAGGTTAGCTTGTTAGATATTGAATCTTTTGTAATCGATATCTTTTGTAATTGAAAGCACTCCACTGTTCCTCTCTTTGTTCTTGCCTTATATGCAAGTGTGTGTGTATATGTGCATGCTAGTGTGCTTCTCACTCACACACTTGTGCCTTCACTTGCTCATGGTCGTCATACCAATTCTCACGTCTCCATTGATTGACATTTATGCAGTGGTTCTCCTCATGTTGGTACTCACCATTGTGCTAGAGTGACAATATGAGAATGGATATGGAAGGCTCTCAGAGGCATCATCATCTTTTGATCGGTTGACTACCAATGAATTATTCAATCAACAAAACATTGAGTGACAAAATTCTTTTTGTAATCAAAGAAATCACTATATTATAAAGCCATCGATTTTGTAATTGAATCTAACCATATTATTCAAAGTACATCATTTTCTTCATTTTGAGTATCATCATCTATTACAGGTATCATGTCATCTATTTCTTCCATGTATGAACCATCATTGTAATCTACATCTAAATCATGATCGCCTTATGAATCATTTGTTAAACTTTCTTGAGTTTGAAATTCTCCAAAAGTTTGTTGTGCTAATATAGAAGCTATCTTGGTTGGAGCATCTAACAAATGCATATTACAAAAAATGTATACCAAATCATTGGCATGTGATACACTTAAGAGATTTCTTCAATTTGAATGAGGAAAATCATATGCACTCCAATTATGTTCACAACTACCACTTGAAGTTGTTATTGAAAGCACTCTCATAGCTATATGTTGCAACTCCACTACTTCACCTCCATACTCTTTGCACCATATAGGAGGTGGATGCTTTTGAATCGCTTCAATGTGCCATAAATCTCCAAAACATCCTTCTCGACTTACATAAGCTACTCTTTGGTGGAATGCATCTCGACCATTTGTACCTGGAAGTAATAATTGACATGTGGTTTTGAAAATTTTTGTGACTTCTTTGTTTGGTGCTTGACCATTGAGTTGAAGTGCTAGATCCAAGACAGACGTTGTTCCATGTAAATGAGTATGTATTTGCGTCCATCTTTTCTCTGCTAATGATACATTATGTGTTTTTCTTGCAATGAAAATTGATTAAAGTCTTTCACTTTTTGAATAGCTTCTGACATAATCCAATACAATTTTTGTATCACAAAGTTATCAGTATCATCAATTTGTAAAAGTTTCACAAATGGTTTAATGATACTGACTATTTTTCCAAGATTATGCCAAACATTTTGTGACTGTATTAGAGACATACACTTCGAAGTTTCAACTCGATAAGAAGGATTCTTCTCTAGCCATGCCTCTGTCACAACCTGTATTTCTATCCAGCCCTTTTCAGTGCTTGGGGGGTATGCCCTGTGGCACCAAATTGTGCGCAACTATGAGGGGTACTAGTACTCCTCATACCAAGCTCTCATTGCCTTCTTGTAAACACGAGTTGCTAATAAAATATAAACGTGTTCTTGGCAATTTTCTTGGTGTCCCCTTGCCAGCTTGCATTTTCGTGGGTTCGAACGTCTCAAGTGGTATCAGAGCAACGACCCTAGGGGAAGCCTTTGGACGGGCAGACTGTCACACCAATGCTGGTAGCGCCATCTAATGTCCCGGGCCCATCCGTGGGAAGTTCTTTGATGTCGGAGGAGCTCTTTCTCCCTCCCTCCCTCCCTCGCAAGCAAGGCATCCCATCCCCCCCAAGCAAGGCAACCCCTTGCCCCCCCCCTCAAGCAAGGCACCCCCTTGCCCCCCCCTCGGTGCCCTCTCCCTCCCGCGTTGCTGCCGGTTGGCTCCATGCCACCAAGCGAACACGACATTGGCACGGACGGTTTAATGTTTGGGAGGAAACACACCAGAAATGTGATCGAACGGCATTGATGTCACAAAGCCCAACGGGTAGCCTTAGAAGAGGAACTCAACCGCTTGCTCTTAGCGAATGCTGAATTACATGAATGCCTCTACCTATCATCCATCAAGTATTCATTATGGCCGAGGTCAGAGGTGAACAAATGCCGGTGATGCTAGACACGAGTGCCACTCACAACTTCATGACACCGCAATGCGCTCAAAAGCTTGGACTAAAGCTCAATAAACGGCTCCATATGTTAGTGATCTTTATCCAAGGAGAGGACAGTCATGTATGGCATGCCAACAGCGTCCCAATCACATTAGGCCTGTGGTTTGGCCACTTGAACTTCTTAATCATACCAATGGAAACGTTCGAAGTCATCCTAGGCCTGGAGTTTATGGATAAACACTTGATCTCATTCTTCGGCAAAGGAGTAGACAAAGTTCTTTTAGATCAGAACGGGCAGGGCATTGTCGTCGACTACAACCGTGTCCGTGCCCCTCGTGTGGACGAGCCATGTGATAGCAAACCAAGGGAACCAAAGCCAACACACAAAGACAAAGAGAAAGCACACAACGAACCAAGGGAACCAAGGCCAACACCTAAGGGAAAAGAGACAGTGCACGCCAGGGCATCGACCTCAAAGCACACACCATTGTCTCATAAGCAATTGAGACGCGCAGTCTATCAAGGCGGAATTGCCCACTTATGCGTTCTCAGGCCAGTGGTAGAGGAAACAGGACCAAAGCCGATCGACGTATCGAAGATTTGGCATCCGAGTTTCCAGATGCTGATGGAAGAGTTCACAGATGTGCTCACGGACACCCTCCCACCCGGTCTCCCGCCCCTACACAATGTCCAACATCAGATTGACACACTCCCGGATCAACCACCCCCTTCACGTGCCCCTTATAGAATGAATGAGACAGATCTTCAAGAGCTCAAACGACAGCTACACGAACTCGAGCACCAAGGGTACATTAGACCAAGCAGCTCACCTTACAGAGCCCCCTTCCTATTTGTGAAGAAGAAAGATGGCTCCCTTTGCTTGTGCATCGACTATCGCGCACTTAACAAAGGCACAGTCAAGAGCAAATATCCCATCGCGGTGATGGAGGAACTTCTAGATCGCCTCGGCAAGGCACAGTACTTCACACGCATAGACCTCCGCTCCGGGTACCATCAAATCAAGGTAGCACAAGAACACATTGAGAAGACAACCTTCCGCACACGCTACAGCAGCTATGAGCGGCTCATCATGCCATTCGGACTTATAGGCGCACCTACCACCTTTTGTCGGGAGATGAACGACGGCTTCCCGGACATGCTTGATCTCTTCCTCATCATTTACATTGATGATCTACTTATCTACAGTCGCACATTGGAGGAGCACTACGAGCACGTTTGGGCGGTCCTATTACGATTACGGCAACGCTGGCTCTTTGCAAAGCCAAGCAAGTGCGAGTTTTGCATGAAGAAGGTGGAATTCCTGGGGTTCATCGTTTCTGAACTTGGTCTCCATGCCGACCCCTAGAAAGTCGAAGTTGTACTCAAATGGGCACCCCCTAAGACCGTCAAAGAGGTGGGAGAATTCATCAGCTTTTGCCAATTTCATTTTGTCTTTTTGTGCCAAAGATATATATAAGTTTCGGTTCGCTAGTATAAGCATCTCAAATTTTACTACATGTTTAATAGAACTTGATAGGGTAGTTTTATTCAACTTTTTGAGATACAATCAATTTTTTACATCAGTCAATTTTCTACATCAGGGTATTTTAGTCAGTGGCCATGGCTGAAAGCAGTGATGTATTCTGTATCTTGGCTATTGAGGATAAGTTGGATGGTACCAATTACCCATTATGGGCTTATATGATGCGTCATGTATTGGTTGTAAAAGGACTGTGGAATATTGTGTAAGGTGTTGAAAAACATCCTATTACACCTACAAACATAGTTGTTGAAGGTGATGCAGATGGCATTGAAGATGATAATATTCTTCATGTTCTTGTTCGTGTTGTAGTTCCTATTGCACCTACTGTAGAGAAAATTTGTTGGGATGGCACAAGCATTGATAGCCTTGACTATCAAACATGCCATTGTTCCTCACATTCACTCTCGCAAAACAGCTAATGATGCTTGGGATACACTTACCACTTTATACCAGGCAGTGAATGAGGCGCGCATTGCTTACCTTGAAAAATAGTTGGAGAGTGAGCACATGAATGAAGGAGACTCCATGGATAGTTTTTTGACAAAGATCAAAGATTTGAAGGAACAATTGATTTCTGCTGATGAAGTCTTGCTTGACAGTTCACTTGTGCAGACTCTTCTTAATGGTCTTCCCGATTCATATCAGAGTTTTGCTTCTACTCTTCATTTGATGATGAAAGGCCATCCAAATGCCCTAACTTTTGAGGAGTTAGTCTCTGTTCTAGGCACAACATGTCCATTATGCATGTTGCAGATCAAGCTTTCCTAGCTAGTCAGAAGGGCAAAGGAAAATGGATCTCTTCTACTAGTAAGTAGAAATCTGCTAATTTTGCACAATCAAAGAAGCATGATAGAGACGAGAAGAAAACACAAAAGCATAAATTATTTTGCATATACTGTAAAGGAAATGATCATTTCATAAAGAGTTTTTTAAAACTTGCTGCTAAAGAGGCAAGGAAGAAAGAGGTTGGAATGGTTGTTGCAGGGACCTCTACACCCAAAACAGAGTCCACTAATCTCGTGCAGAATGAATAATGGGCATTTACCACTGTTTGTAGTTATGAACCATCTTCTCATGAATTGTATATGTCTACAGTAGACTTAGATGTTTGGTACTTTGATAGTGGGGCAACCAAACATATTACCTCACAACACAGTTTCTTCACTTCACTCGAGCCTACCCCTACAGGGATACTATCACATGCATCAATAGCTCCTCTTATCCTGTCATGGGAGTTGGTAAGATCATTCTGACTACTGTGGATGGTAGTTCTTTTACATTTTCAGATGCTTTATTTATGCCAGGGATCAAGAAGAATCTGTTATCAGTTTTAGCTTTAGCCAAGATTGGATTGGTTGTGAAATTTGTTGATGATAGATGTACAGTTCATGATCTATCAAATGGTGATGTAATTATTGCTTCTGGCATTATATGTCGTCGACTATATAAGCTCATAGACTATGAAACATCTTTGAATGATTTAGCATGTGTAGTACATGATTCTCAAGCTATGTCAGATGCAAAGCTTTGACATGCACGCTTTGGTCATATGAATTTTGTTAGTTTGCTATGCCTAAAGAAATATGAAATGGTGTCCTCTCTACCCAAGCTTGAGGCACCTGATAAACATGTTTGTGAAGGGTGTATTTTTGGTAAAATTTTATGTTCCTCATTCCCAAAATATGGTTCAGTTCGAGCTAATAAAAATTTTAGTTTGTTCATAGTGATGTCTATGGTCCTATGGAGACACCCTCTTTTGGAAACTATCTTTACTGTGCGACTTTCATTGATGCCTTTTTGAGGCATGCATGGGTATATCCATTGAAAGCAAAGTCCGAAGTGTTTATGTGCTTCTAATAGTTTTTGGTTTTGGCTGAAAATCTATTAGCATGTAAAATGGGCACCCTCTGTTCTGATCTGGCGGGGGGATATATGTCTTTTGAATTTAAATGAATTTCTGGCTAAACATGGGATAAAACATCATTGTATAAAGCTATATACACCTCAATAGAATGGAGTTGCTAAATGGAAGAACATGTCACTCATGGAGATGGCGAGGTGTATGGTCAAAAGTCATGCTTTTCCATATAGTTTCTAGATTGAGGCTCTTATGTGTGCAACATATGTACTTAATAAGTGTCCCACTAAAGCATTGCAATCTATCACCCCATATGAGGCTTGGCATGATCGCAAGCCATCTGTTGCTCACCTACATGTTTTTGGTTGTCTAGCATATGCATGCATGAACAAAAACACAAGAAATTGGATGATAAAGCAGTGGAATGTATTTTTGTTGGGTATAATTTTGAAAGCAAAGGCTATCATCTGTATCATTCACAGACTAAACACATTTTGGTTAGCCGTGATATTATTTTTGTGGAAGATGTTATTCATCCATTACTTTCATGTACTAAAGAGACATTAGTTAGGTACAAAGACATGTATGACACTTTGCTGCCTCTTTTTACAAGTGGACAGTCTAGTGTTGGTCCTAATGAGGCAACTTCTCAACCTTTCTAGGTTTCATGTGATGATGCTGATCATTCCATTTCTGATACAGATTTACATGATGCACTTGTTGATGAGAGAGCTAATATTGAGGAGGCAAAAAGTATGCCAAAATGGCTGGTGCAGACTTTGCGTGACAGCAAATTAGATGCACCTCTATCATACTGTACTCATTCTGGCTTTCATATTTCTTCGTTTACATCAGATTGCTATGCTATGGCTGCCTCTAGCCTCTGTGATGAGAATGAGCCTATTTTGTTTGATGAAGCATAAAATTATGAAAATTGGATGGCTGCTATGCAATCATATTTGATGTTATCATGACAAATGGTATCTCGTCTTTATGTGACTTTCCTCGTGGCAAGAAGGCCATTGCCACTAAGTGGGTATATAAGCTGAAGCATAAGCCTGATGGAATAGTTGATAGGTATAAGAAAGAGGCATTGATTTTGATGAGACCTTTGCTCCTACATGCCGAATGAATAATGTTCGTAGTATTTGTGCATGTGCAGCTCATCATGGTTGGACTGCACATGAGTTGGACATTAAAACTGCATTTCTGAATGGAGACTTGCATGAAGCAGTGTATGTTTTTCAGCCCCATGGCTTTGTGAAGAAAGGGCATGAAAACCAAGTGTGCCGGTTGAAAAAGGAATTATATGGTTTGAAATAAGCACCACATGCTGGTGTGAAAAAAATACATGTCTACATAATTGCACATGGTTTTGAGAATAATCCAACTGAAAGCACCTTATATGTTAAGCGTGCAAATGATGTGATTCTGATCATTGTTGTCTATGTTGATGACATGCTCCTCACTGGTCCTCATGAGAAGCATATTGCTGATTTTAAGGCTGATTTGCATGCCTCATTTGAGATGTCAAATTTGGGGCATTTGGATCATTATTTGGGCATTCAATTTATGCAAGTTGATGGCAAAATACCTTTGTGTCACAAAAAAAAAATATTGATACAATATTGTAGTGTTTTCGCCTTGAAGAGTGAAAACCTATTGCCACTCCTATGAAGACAAGTTTACGATTGAGTCTTCATGATGTTGGAGATGTATTTGATGTTATTCTTTATCAACAGGCTATTGGATGCTTGATTTACTTATGCATTACTCAGTTAGATATTAAGTTTATTGTCTCACAGATGAGCAAGTTTATGCATTGCCCTGGTGTTAAGCATTGACAAGTAGTTAAGCACATCTTTTGCCACTTGAGTGGTATCCAGCTATTTGGATTGTTTTACCCCAAGGGGGGATCACTACTGCCAGATTTACATGCTTTTTTTGACTCTGACTTGGCTAGTTGCTATGACACTCATGTGTCCATTAGTGGCTTTTACTTCATGCTTGGTAGCTCATGTATATCTTGGTTGAGCAAGAAGCATCCTACTGTAGCCACTTCCAGTTGTGAGGCTGAGTATAGGGCAGCTTTCACATCGATTGTTGAGTGTGTGTGGCTCAGAAGCCTTATGGCTGATTTGGGTGTTGGTCAGTCTTCTACCACCACCATCGTCACTCACAATCAGAGCACATTGGCAGTTGTGAGGAACCCTATGTTCTATGCTCGCACTAAGCACATTGAGGTGCATCATAACGTCAGGAAGAGTTTCTCTATTGGAGAGATTAGCTTGACATATGTGCCCACGTAGGAGAACATTGTAGACCTTTTCACAAAGGGTTTGCCTAGGGAGAAGTTTGAAGCTTTCCACAAAGCTTTGGACTTATTTCCTTTTGTGGATTGATTCCACATAGCTTGGCACTTCCTTATACATGAGTGCCAACTTCTTGTTTGCTGCATCACTTGTATATATGCCTATTGCCCTAATAGGTTACTTATCTTTGTACATTCAAGTGGTAATACATTCAATATTGTGTGTTGTGCTCCAAGCTTCTTCCTTGTGTTGTTTGCATGCTTCTGTAGACCTCAAACTCTAATAGTAGGTATCTACCTACAGAAAATTGCATGGTGCATACTATTGAAATTGGGCTCTCCAAGCATAGAACAATCCTATATTTATCTATTAAGCTCAAATATAAAACCCTCAGTATGATTCTCACCATACTGAAAGTGTTCAAGTTCTTAGAGTACATCTTTTTTAATTTTATTGGTGTTATTCAATGAGTAGCTCCACTTTAGTTTGATTTATCCGTGACACCAAGTGGAGCCACAATCATGGCCTATTCATGTCTAATGTTTTTACCAAGTCCATATTTATAGACATTTGAAGAATCATTCTTCATAGGATTTTTTTGAAGTGGACTCAGAGACCTTTTTGAAGATTTCTTCCAACCTCAATGTAAGGTTAGTGGCTTATATGTTAGATTTTTATGCAGATCATAGAAAAATTCCTCATGATGGTGTCAAATTGGAACAATGGCAATTATTTATGATAAGAGAGGCAAAAATTCTCAATGCCAACAAACTAAAAATATATCACACCTACTCACTCACCATCAAAAGCTTGTTGAGGACGATAGAGTTCAGAAGGAGGGATGTGTGGAGAGGGAATTAAGAAAAATAAAGAGATATAGAAGATCAAGGAAGAAAACAATGACTCAACAAGCTTAATAAAGAAATATCACCCTCTACCCAAATCCATGAAGGGGCATGCATCAAGCTAATGAAAGACATAGGAAGAAAAGGTAACATGCCAAAGTAAATGAAGTAAGCCTCAGTAGCAAAGATAAGAAGTAAGAAACAGTGCAAATTGAAGCAATAGCCAAGAGGAGGAGAAGTTGGAGAGGGGAATGTTGAAAAAGTCTAGAGAGAACTTCCATAACCACCTCCGATTAGATTTTGGGCCAACTCGAGGTACTTGTTGCATGCCAGAAAAACTCGACCAAAATTGGTCAGGGATGATAGAGACTAAGAGGGGGAGAGTGTTATAGAGAGTCAAAGGCAAAGAAGGAAAGAAGAGAAGAGCAGAGGGAGAAGAAGAGTAGGGCTCCACAAATGTTTTTAGATAAATTTCTGTTTTTGTTTCTATAAACCACATCATTGAACCTATGCAAGCCTTGTAAATGCACTATACAAGTCCTCTATATGCATGTCCCTCAAGATTGTAGCAAAATCCTTGTACAATAGTAGTTCCTTTAGGACTTTCTAGAAAATTGCCAGTCACGTGTGAAAGGACTGGATCCAAGGCTCATATATATAAGTCATTTTGTGACACAATTGTAATGACTTTTTGCCATAGTGCAAGATTAACTTTTGAAATTTGTAACTCCTACTTGCTTGTGTGACTTCATGAGAGCTCGTGTGTGTGTGTATGTGTGTGTTTAAGGCATGTAGTGTATGCTTGCATGTGTTTTCTACCCCTTTTGCACCTTTTTCACTACTATCTCACGTATGTGAAGCATAAAGAGCCCTTAGGTGTAAGTAGGTGATTCCCAAAACTATTTTTTTTGGATGTAACTTACTGCAAAAAATTCTGATCAAGCCTGAGTTACTTTGTTGGGGAGCCATGGTGTAGGCAAGGAGGCTTGAAGACTTTATGAAAGGGTACTTAATTTTTCCATTTTTTTATAAGTTCCCTCATAGGAACTCCCTCTTACCTATTTTGTGTGAAAACCCATAAAAACATATCCTTACCCTTCTTTTCTTGTAAAAGGCTTCTTTTTGTATTTTATCCCTTTTTTAGATAAGGGGGCTTTTTTTCGATACGTGCAAAAGAGATTTCTCTCTGTAAGAAGATTCCTTTTTTAATTTTCCTAACTACCCATCACTATAGGATAAATTTTATTTTCTTTTTAGCACATGCGGCCTTTGGACACTCGTATTCAATGGATCCCTCCTCCTCTCCTACATAAGGAGGAGCTCATTTTGTAAACAGGATGTCCCTTGACCATGGACTTGGCCTCCATTTTGGTAATAGGAAAAGGTGTCATTTGGTTTCATCTAAGTCCTTGTGTGCAATGGCGTTGGTCTTGGCATATGGACTTGCATGTGTGTGTGTGTGCATGGTTGGGAGGATGTTCACCATTCCTCCTTGTGAAGTTGGCCATTGTTGCCATTGCTCCATGAGCGAGGGTGAGCCCTCCTCTCATTCTTTTCTCCAACTTGGAGAAGCTTCTCGCTTCCATGCAAGGAGGTTCAGGTCCATTGCTCCCCTTTTCTCAACAATTTGACACCGTTGTTGGGGATATTAGCCTTTAACATTTGGTTTTTCCAAGTTTGTGTGTCCATATTTTGTGGGATGCACCTTGACACTTGGAGGAGGGTGAATATGTGTGGCTTTGAGGTGGTCAAGGGTACCGCTCATTTGTTAATTTTTTGAGTAGTTTTAGGTCATTTTTTTGTTTTTTGCACAAGAACACCCCCCTAACCCCCTTCTCTCTCTCACGCGTACACACACCTCTAGACACACAATGGGCATTGCTATTCACCTCTATAATGTCTGTTTTAGTGATTTCCTTAGAAAGGGGGATGGGTAGTGCTTCCTCTCTTCTCCTTCCCTCTCTTCATTTCTAGTAAAACAAAAGAACGGAGTTTTTTGTGGTTTGTGCAATACAAGTACCATGATTTTGCTTTCTCTCTCATGTGTATGAGCTTCCAAACAATCACCACTCCCATAAACAAATTTTTAATATAGGCTGAAAAGACGTTGAAGTCTTTTGCTTCGCTCTCTCTTTTTTGAGTATCACTTGGATTTTAACACATATGGCGTGGAGGGTTGATAACTTCCCTCTCCATTGATTGGGCCGTTTAATTTGTATGGTGACAAGAAGGATACATTGCGGGAGTATCCATGGGAGGTAGGTGGGAGAAATGAACTCCCTACTCTTCTCTCTATCCCTCTCCTAAATGAGGTCCTGCCTAATTTGTTTCATTATAAGGCATGTAGGGCTAAATGCATGGTGGGTTATTGATCACTCTCATTAAAGCTTTTGGGAGGCTTCCCATGGTGGTGTTCGGGGCATCTGGTGTGACTCATACCCTAGAACGGGGGGGGGGGGGGGGGGGGTCTCTCCCTTCTTTCCCTATTTCAGAAGTTCGTGTGGGAAGATGGAGGAAAGGATGTTCGAACACACATATTGCATCTCACACTTGTGGAACTTGGGAACTATGATAAGGAGTCCCAATAGCTCTCTCCAATCTCTCCATCATTCATTGAGGTGCTACTTGGATCACGTTTTTCCCCATTCTTGTTTCTAAATGCTTTGATCGGTCAAAACTCAAGGACCTTTCGGTGGATGGAGACTTTCTTGCTTGTCCTCGTGAGTGCTCAATGGCCTATTGATGGATATGATTGGGAAAGGTTATCTTTGAGTTCCCTTGGCTACTACAAAGTCCATGTATCGACCATAAAGTCCATGACCATAGAGCAATATTAATAATGATAGTGGCTCTGCTCGGATGAGGAAGCAATACGATATGTGCAATCAGGGTTGATTGAGTCCTCTCTTGGACCAACATGCGCAATTTTTTGGATCCTAATCCATGATTGCTCGATCTTCACTTTGTATAATTTTCTTATGTAATCTGCTCCATGAGAAGTTGTTTATGTTGGTCATATGGGGTATTTTTGGTAGAAAATACCTTTGTTAATGTGCGGACTTGATCTGCACCACTATGTTATGATGAATTAGGCCATTATTGATAGAACTAGCTAGATTATGGAGATTCATAACTTAGAAATGCTCTCACATGGTTACTTGGGCAAAAAGTGGTTTCCTGTTGGTTTGTAGCTATTGGCAGGTATGAATGATCATGTAAGTGTGAAGGAAGCTTCAAAAGCTCTTCAAAAGTGTTTATGTGCAGGGTGGTCTCTGTCTAATATAGACAAAGACTCGACTGTATGGTACATTTCAAAGTTGGTATCTCCCTTATGGCGACTTGAGACTTGTGGTACTTATGACTTTGGACTTTTGGTAGCTATGTCTTGCAATTTAGATGATTCTTTGGATGAAAGGAGATTCAAAATAAGCAATGAGGTTTCAAGAGACAAGCACTCCCTCCTATGCTATAATTATGGACAATCCTCGTGTCATGTTCGAAGTCCTATTCATAGTTGAAAGGCTTTTGAGTCCTTTGGAGCTTCTACCTCAGGGATAACTTAATTCTTGGTTTCTTGTGACTACCAATATGTTTGAGATGGTGCCCAAGAAACCTTGAATTTGTGGATGCTGCACTTCATTGCATGACGATTGAAGTATCTGGTCTCTTAGAGGTTCCCATCAACCTTGGGATGTCATACTTTGTGTCCATAATTTTGTAAGGCTATGGGACACAAACATGTATCAAGATGGTGTTGTAAGGCCATTCTTGACATGCATTGGACTTGAGGGATGATCTTCTCTTGTACACTTTCATCCCTACTCGCTTGGTTTTTAATCTCCTCAAGTTGTATGCTTGCTATTTCTTTCAAGGTATTTTATGGTGTTGAATCGGGTTGGAGGTTTATTGGAAGCACTCACCCACATGCTCTCTTGGGGTCTTTGGAAGTTCTCAATGACTTTGTTTTGTGAGTTCCCTTGCGGGCTGGTGTCCAAAACCATCATTGCTTGCTCTTTCTAGACCTTGTTGGAGGTTTATGCATTCTTAGGCTGCATGGTCAAAGTGATGGAGTTCTCAAGAATTCACAACCCTATAGTAACATGCTAAATATATGAGCCAATTCTTTCTATTTCAGGTTTTGCCTTGATTGTGAGGAGTTTGGTCTTGGCTTTTTTGGATTTCCCTTCATGGGGATTGTGTCCAAAGCTTGTTCACTTTGGATATAAAGAGGTATATCATCTTCATTTTCAAACTATATTGATTTTGTGGCTGCCTCTTGTGGGATTGTGTCCAAAATCTTACATATAGGCTAAAGATGATAGACACACCACTGGACGGAAGAGCTTCATGAGGATTTATCTTGTAGGACGTGATGTTTCTCTCAAGTTTGAAAATACAAGTTATAGGGAATACATGTTTATTTTTTGCCTCTTTTCCATCAAATACTATCCACCTGCTTTTCATGTGTTATTTTTAGGTTTTTTCAAGTCTTCCAAAGGACTACTCGGTCGGATGTATGCACAGTTGGCAACAAAGTGCACTTCATGCTTCTCTTTGAGTTGTTGGGCTCACTGCCTCTTAAGAGGATTGTGTCACTCAACACTTAAAAAATATGCACCACCTTGAAGGTTTAGAAGTTTCAAAGCTTGGAAGACTTGAAGACTCAGCTTGGACTAGTTCAACCTCTCATCTTAGCTTTGACAAGGACAACAAGGCCTTGGAGGGGGAGAGTGTTGTGGAGCCATGGTGTGCCAAGGAGGCTTGAAGAAATTGTGAAGGGGTACTTAATTCTTCCGTTGTTTTATAAGTTCCCTCATAGGAACTGTCTTGTTTTGGATTTTCCTAAGTACCCATCACTAAAGGATACCTTTTATTTGATTTTTAGCACATGTGAACTTTGGACACTTGTATTCAATGAATCTCTCCTCCTCTCCTACATGAGGAGGAGCTCATTTTGTAGAAGGGAGTCCCTTGGCCATTGCCTTGGCCTCCATTTTGGTAATGGAAGAAGGTGTCATTTGGTTTCATATCAGTCCTTGTGTGCAATGATGTTGGTCTTGGTGTATGGAGTTGCATGTGTGTGTGTGTGCATGGTTGGGAGGATGTTGCCCTTTGCTCCTTGTGACATTGGCCATTGTTGCCATTCATCCATGAACATGGGTGAGCCCTCCTCTCATTCTTTTTCCCAACTTGGAGAAGCTTCTCAATCCCATGCGAGGCGGTTAGGGTCCGTTGCTCCCCTTTTCTCAGCACACTTCCGCTAGACATGCCTTGTCGAGAGGTTCAAAATAAACCTGTTGTTGGCCATGTTTGAGTATCAGGGCTAGGAAAAATTGCTGACTTAGTGTATGCTATTGCACCAAGTATCACGATATACATCTGCGTGTAGAAGGTGTCATGTGAGGTAGAAAATCACTCTTGCATGCACTATTTGACCTATGAGAAGTGATCTTAGCTATCAAACACACATCCAACAAGGGTAATCAACTAGAGGATTGATCTAACACATGCTTAAATTTCAAAACCAATAGATAATTGGCTAAGTATATAGAATAATGTGCATACATGATGGTGAACACATGAATGGACAAATAATCAACTAGCATAAGTAAAAATATGCACACATCTACTTCTTACTCACTCAATCATGCATTTTAGCCACGCAAAGAACTTGATAAAATGGACATACCTCCTATGTCTAATGTTAAAATATGGTCAATGGTGGAATATTTTGAAGCTCTTTAAAAAGCACATGTATTAGAAGTTGCTTGCATGCATTCTTCCTTTTTTGCGAGAGGCTATCTTCAAATTACCAAGTGATGAAAATGACGTACCTATGCTTAATCGCTCTTAACATAGAAAAAATGAGGGTATGAGTGTAGATAAGTTGTTATGGCCATGAACTTCTCCAAAGTTGGTTCTTCTTCAGAATACCAAATTCCTTTTCAAAATTATGAGAGGTTGACTTATATACATGTGCCCTAAATTAGTTTCTTTCACACAAATCAACTAGATATTTCTTAAAAATAGTCCTAGGTAAAAACACAATTGGTCACGATTATGTAACTAGAGGACTCCTCTAGTGCATTTATGATGCTTATTATGCATCCAAATGGGCTTTGTGAATAATAAATGACCGTTTTCTCAAAAAATTACCAGTCTTCATGTGCACTTTCCTTACATGTCGTGTTTGCTTTGCTTCCATATTTCGTGCAACAAAATCATCAGTGAAACCAATCCATAGCACCCTTTTTGACCCCAAAACTTACTCAGGTGGAGTTGAATTTAGCTAAAAGTGAGGTAGTGTTTGAAATATTGTTCTCCTTAGTGATCATAGTCCTATTAGGTGTTTCAACTGCCCTAATTCTTTAAGAACCTAGGATTGGGATATGGCTAACTTTGGCTATATACTTGAAGAGCACATGTGATTGAGTGAGAGGATTTTTGAGTGGATATGTATTAAAGAATTCTAACCATATTCCCTCAGTGATTTGAAATTTCATTGCATGTGCAAAATCCTAACAAAACGTTATCCAATACTTTGAAAATTTTGGCATGTTTGCATGCATTGAAGTGAACTAACTGATTTGGCTTTTGGAAATTGAAAAGGAGCACCTTGTACGATGCATTTGATGCACACCACTTGAAGTGAATTACTTTTTTATTGAATTTAAAGTGAAATTCTTTTCAAAATGTTGAATGCATGTGACCTATCTTAACAATTGCAACGTGAATAAATTGCAAATGGAATAGGATAGGATGCATGAAATGCACCTTCTGCTAAAAAACCCCATCCACTTAGGATGTACCAAAATTATAAGGATGATCATCCCACATACATATGCAATAGAGTGCCCAAATATAGGCTAATTATAAATAGAATGCCAATGTAATCATGTGATATTGAGTAAAATTTGACCAACCATTCCATAGAGCAATGCTAAAATATTATTGAGAATCGGAAAAAGAAAATGGCCAACTTAGAGAAAAAGCTACAAGACACATTTATGGAGGCTTTCAAGGAAAAAATGTATCGCCTAAGAATCTCACAAAGGTTCCTTGAAGAAAAAATCATGTTTTGCATTAGCCGATTCCCTCCTAGAGGATCTAGAAATTCTCTTCAAAGCATAAGGCTAAGAAAAAAAACTGAATGGGAGGTAAGAATCACTTGCATTGTTACCCTAAGGCTAAATAGACAGAAAAAAGGATTAGAATGTACAAAAAAATGATTGAACTATTAAAAAAATTATAGAATGATCTAGCCTACTTAGGGAAAATCCTAGAGCATTTTGATTTAGAGACCCATCAGTGTAGTTATGTTGTAATAAGAAATGCAAAGACTTGTTCAAGAGTCTAGCCAAAAGAGTGTGGAAATAGATGGAAATGTTAAGACTTAAGTGATACCATAGTCTTTCAGTGGTACCATAGTCTTTAGATGAATTAGAACCTTGGAAAAGAGATCCTATAGTTTATGAGCTAGAAAAAGGCATAGAGATAGGTTATGTCATTGTGAAGTTGGAAGATGAATGACCTAAGTACCTATGGAATCAAGTGCAATAAGAAACGTGGAAGAAAGAACAAGAGAACAATCAAGTACGTCCAATGCAAGAGACTCAAGAGACAATTTCTAGATATCTCATGATAAAAAATGCTTCATTAATTGAACTATTTGACAATGGATATGAAATCTTACAAGATTTTCCACCATACACAAGAGAATGTGAGAGCATATGCATAATTAGGAAATAAACACTTGTAAGATTTTCATTATCCAAAACAAAAAATAGTACATCCAGCCTAGAGGTTTTAAAGAATAATGGATAAAAAGTACCTTGATGTTAGAAAAACTTCTATGTGAAATGCCCCATTTATGGACTTACACGAGAGAGAGAGAGAGAGAGCTCATACCCAAGTGGCTAAGAGAGAATGATCTCTTCTTTGGATGTGCACAAATAGAATAAGTGAAGTGTGTCTCATCGATTTACTCAGAAACATAATCTTTTAAACAAGTGGCTTTATGGCCAATCAAAAGAGGATAAGATTTCTCCCTTTTATAGACAGTGTTCATAGTAAGATACTAGAAGCTCACAGCCAACACCCTTGTCACTTATCAAAATGTGTGGAACATAAAGTTTTACATGTGTTGATATTCACATCTACGAAAAAAAACATATCTGAAGAGAGATAATGGAGCATGACTACTATCAGGAAATGTCTTACCTCATTCCAAAGTTTCTCACATGCACAAAGCCTCCAATGCAAGGAAAAGTCTCCTCTAAACCTATATACCCGATGGGGACACACATCCCTCACCATAGAAACCTAAAATGAGTAAGAATGAAGTGAACATTTTTTTTCTTGTTAGCATTCAGATTATGGGCAGAGATCATCTCTTTTCAGTAATGAGTGAGGACTTTCATATAGTGCATAACATGCCTATGACTCAAGATATATGGGAGAAAGCACGAATAGATGCATATCTCAGGTTGCCTATCTATAAGACAAACTTTGAACAATGTGCACAAATGATGAATACATTACATCTTGCAACAGATAAGCCATCGATACTAGAAGCAATGGTGATAGATTTAAAAGGAAGATTAAGAACTACTAGGTTCACCAATGAACTTATAAAGCATGCTTTTGGATGGACCAAGGACGACATAGTTGATTTAAAGGACGAGGATCATGATGCTAAGAAGAAAACTTTCATGGACATTAACGAGATCGATATAGAGGAAGAAGTATGCTTAGTGCACCAACACGGGTTTTTTGAGGATGAACAAATATACTGTGCCACAGAAGATATTAGTGCAATTATTGTCACTAAAGCTAGTAGGAAACCAAATCAATTTGACTCCTTATGTTCAAGAAAGATTGTTTGAGGCCAAGAAGCAATGGGGCATTAAAAAGTTTCTTAATGAAAGCACAACTTTGACAATCCTTATATATCATGCCTTTAAAATACAACTAATGCCTACTACAATAAAAATGGCTAAATATGTGAAGTCTGCATCGATAGCAAAGAAGAAGAAGAAGGTAATAAGAACATTAGAAGCTAGAACCATTGCAACACGAATGATGAGAGGATCCAAAACATCAAGGGAGTATGAAGAAGGTGCCACTACATCATCCGCAAAAAAAGTTCCATCATTTTTCGACTTCCACTCTACCTCAGCCATCACGTATCACTAAGGAAGAATTAGAGGAAGCCTTATGAGGTACCCATGCATTTAGGAAAGGACAAGTGAATCTAAATTTCCAAGGACATTATTATTGAAAATCACATGAAGCAAAAGGAAAGCAAAGATCTGGTAAAAGACTTTCAAGAATGTCTTGTTATGCAAAGCTAGTCTTAGATGACTCAAGTCCTTGTTTAGGTTCCAAACATGAGGATGATCAATCCCTATTGAATGTTGATTTGCAACATGACATTAATGAATGGTGGAAACTGGGAAGAGCTAAATCAAATACCCAATGAGCGAGAGCTAATTAGTCATCAGAAGAGAGAAGATGAAGTGGAAGATGAAGATGTACTTCATACTCCAAGGCCTTGCATCGATTTTACTATCCGAATTAATCTTAGCGGAAATGCTCAAATGAGAACAAATAGTGCCTTCAAGAAAAGGAACAACATGAAGAACATAACAAAGATCCAATTATACCAATTAGGGTTTTCACAAAGGATTCAAATACAGCCATAGACATAGTTGGGAGCAGCTCTAAAGTAGAGCAAACATAGAATGAAGAGCAAGCAAGGATGAACCTCCACATAAGGCATCTATTTAATGACATGATACATATTGTTCAAGGTAAAGTGGTGAATACCAAGGAGCCACCCATCATCCCTGAGACGCAGTTGAATGTGGACATAGCTCAATCAAAACCAGTGGTAAAGCACATGATTCAAAGTTCCATGGACACCCAACATGAATTGATGAATGCTGATAAAGAATATGAATAGGCCCACATTGAGAAAAACAAATTCAAAGTGCTTAGTGAACAATTGTTAGAACAATTGGTGAAGTCTCAAAGTCATCTTTAGATGAAAATTGATTCTCACACCATGAATATGGCAACATTACACGAATATAGTTCTCTTGCGCCAACCTCCATAGCTAGCGTAAGCATCTAATGGAGCAATAGATTACAAATTTGAGAAAGAAGGCACTGTGCAAGGCCTCGCCATCAGCCTCACCATCAGCTCTCGGCGAAAACCCATGTCAACTTCAACAGTCAGGGCGTCGTCTTCATCGCTGTCGAGTTAGATGAGAGATATTGCTCAACAATGGCCCAATATTTCTTTACATGATTACATTCAAAGAATAGGTGAAGAACATCTTCCTCCTTGCCATAGAAGGTACAAAGCCCTCCATTATTCATAATTTTCCTGACTCTGGGACCAATCCACAGACCATTATGAAGCATTAACCACTGAAGATAAGATTGCTTGATATGATCTGGGAAGACCCACAAAGATTTAAACCTGTAGGCCCACTGTTTGGCAGACCAATTACAGGACCATCTGCTATTGAGCTTGGGCACAATTTGATTTATTCTGCCTTTATCCTTCTTAAACTCTTTAAGAATGCAACCAACGACTCCAACAAGGCTGACCTTCTTCCTATGGCATCCTTCCAACTTCTCAACCAACAGAAGTTTGTGGGCCTCCAAGCCCTGCATACAAGAAGCAGAGATGTCAGAATGATTAAGAAGCTCTTGCTCAGTCATTACCTCCCCATTGCATGTAAGGTCCTTCTAGGCTTTAAAACTAGCTTTATGGCACTTGTGTTCTTTGATTGCCATGACACCCTTATTCCAGTGAGCAATCCAACCGTACCAAGGAGATTCCTGCAAATAAAACTCGGAGGAACTAATCAACTCCCCTTTAGGAGTAAAACCATTTTTTGCTCTAAACCAGGCATTCCAGAACCTGTTAACGAGTTAGCTTCCAACAACAGTTATGGGTATAGGGGAAACTATAATATCCCAAAGATTGATGTTTTTCCAAGACTTATAATTAGAGATGTAAAGTTTAGACAGGTTTCTCTGAATAAGCACAACCCAGACATCAGTTGAGTCAATACTTCTTAAGATCCATTTAGCAGCAATATTATCTGCCATTTTGGTGGGGCATATAATCCCCAGTCCCCCTTGGGATTTTGCGAGGTAGCATATGTCCCAAGAAACTTTAGCAACTTTTTGGTGGAGAGAGTTACCTCCCCAGAGAAACCTCCTAGCCAGAGAAATAGCCTGTCTCACCTGCTTTTTGGAGGGAGACCAGCAAGCTAAGAAGAAAACCAATTTAGGAAGAACATAATGATTTAGAATAAAACATCTATGGGCAAGGGAATTATGAGAATCATACCAAAAAAATAAATGCTTTTTGAATTTTGCAATAACCCAATCCCATCTTTGGGTCAGAGAGATATTAAACCCCATTGTTATGCCAAGAAGCCGGAGAACTTCACCATCCTTGATCACATTACAACCCATGCTGGTAATATTGCCAGGAATAGTGTTAGAGGAGGCTTTAAAACCAGTTTTACTATGATTGCCTTTGGAGCCACTAGCAACACAAAAAAAATCCAAGCATTCAAGAAAAACATTTAAAGAGTCATTGTCAGCTTTAAGGACCACATTCGTATCAGCAGCGAACATTTGCAAGCAAAGGGGGGAAGGGGAGTTAGGAATTTCAATGCCTTTAATCAGACCTCTATCCAAAGCATCCTTGACCAGCCACCCTAAGGAGTCACTAGCAATAGCAAACAGGAGGGGAGCTAGGGGGCATCCTTGCCTAATAGATATGGACAACTTGAAGGGGTCAGGCAGGTGCCCATTTATAGCCACCCTAGAAAAGGCATTACCAAAAAGAGTGCTAACAAATTTAATGAACCTTCTCCCAAGCCCCAAATCATGCAAAGATTGAAGAATAAAGTCCCATTCAATTCTATCATAAGCTTTATCAAAGTCAATTTTAAGAAAGTAATAATCCTGACCACTTTCCAAGGCATAATCCATACCTTCCCATAAAGAGATTATAGCATCCAGAATGTACCTACCCTTGATAAAACCTTTCTGCTCAGGGAGGATAAAGAATTTCATCAAAGGGCTAAGTCTTATCGCAATGGTAGAGGAGAAAATTTTGTAGATAGTGTTCAAGCAGGTTATGGGTCTCCAATTGTTGAGGTCTTCCTTGCTACCTCTCTTGTGAATAAGTTTGATCACTCCAGTGTTGATGTGAGAAGGGAGATACCCTTTACCAGCTACTTCTTCCCAAATCTGCAGAATGTAAGGAGTTAGAAAGTCACTAAGCATCATAAAGAACTCGTTGGGCAATCCATCAATCCCCAGAGATTTACAGGGTTTCAATTTATGGATGGTTTCTTTGATCTCACCGCTAGTGAGGGGCAGGTCCATAATAGATCTCAGGCTTTCAGGAATCATTTTTTTCCTTTTACTGGCAATAGTAGCTCTGGCCCTCTAGATGTCCTCCCCTTACTTGGGAGTACTAGAGAAAACATCCATAAAGAAGCTCTTGGCCTCCAGTAAAGACTCCTGAATGTTAATAGTATGCTCACCATTTTTCTTTTTCAAAGGAGGGATAAAGTCCCTAGCTTTTTGTTTTTCCATCATAGAAAACATGTAGTTGTTATTCCTGTCAATCTTCTCACTCCAAAATTCTTTAGAAGAGGCAAGAGAATAACTAGCTTCCAGATACCTCTCTTTGCACAACCTCAAAGAAAGATCATGATATTCTTGAGAGTTAGCTTCCAGGTGGACCAAACAATCAATAAGGGTTTGTCTTCTTTTGGCCCTTATGGTCTTAGCTAAGGTCTTAAGATGGTTGAACAATTTCTGAATCTCTTTGACCGAGTTATACCAAGCGGTACTAGGAGAGCTGAACTGCTCAAAGTTGTGGATGAACATATTTTTGGCCTGGGTTAAAACGCTAGGAAGCTTAAGGAAATTACAGCCAATGTGAATCCAACCGGATCTCAGATTAGGGTTACCTTTTTTAAAGGTCACCAATAGAGGTTTATGATCAGTCATGAGCAGGGAAGGGTCAATTTTAATATCTATGTCCCAACAACTCTGGACAAAGGGGATGCTAGTATAGCATCTGTCTAACCTGGTAGCAATGTAGGCATTACCTATCTGCTTATTGGACCAAGTCATACCAGAAGACCTGGATGAGTCAATGAGCTCCAGAGAGTTACATAATTTAAACCAGGCATCTTTTTCATATCCTTTGATCACTTTACCCTTTTCTTCCCATCTATCCTTAATGTCAGTCACCATGTTAAAATCACCTATAACAATGGACGGACCTTGCAGACAATTTAGCTCATTCCAATAGACAGTACGACCAGCATCATTATTAGCAGCATAAACAGAAATAACAGTGATGTCGAAAGGATTACCAAGCGAGATAGAACACCATTGACCAGAATCACTAATAGACCAAGCAATAATCGCATGCAAGATTTGAGCAGAAACCCCAATGGCACTACCACCTTTACCAGCATAGTGTTTAGTGAAAAACCATGTATATCTAGGGGAAACTCTCTTAAGGTTAAATTGCAGAGCCTCCCCTCCCACTTTCAATTCCTACAGACAGATAACATCAGGCAGTTTAGGGAGATTTGAGAGCCAGATGTTGAGCATCTTGGATCTAACAAGATCTGTGATTCCTTTGATGTTGCAAGAACAAACAGAGATGTCAGTCATAGAAAACAATAAAAGACCACTTCCTACCAAAAAAGAGACCAAAAGTTACTTCCTACTATTCTTTGTAGGCTTTGAAGCTGAAAGGGAAGATCTCACAACTTCTTTTCTTTTGGGTTTGAATGTGATAGACAAGGCCCTGGAGTCTACAATTTCTTGAGATATAGGTACTACCTCATTAGTACACAGAACCTCATCCATGTTATCCATTTTATCCTGATCCATGGCATCCATTTCTCGAAAAAAGTCTTCATCGGGTATGCCTTTCAGAGAGTGAACCTGGGTAACAGAGAGATCACCAGAGGAGTTAGAGACAACTTTGTTGATAGCTGCAGGTGAGGAAATCACTTTGTTTTTCTTTCCTACTAAAGACCATCCAATGTTATTCATATTTTGCTGAGGTGATTCCTTTGGGGCAATAGTCATCCCCTTGCTGGTGCCTGCAAGAAGGGTATTAGGGTCTATGTTCTCATTGGTACCTGTGCCATTATGGAACTTCTCAGGGTTACTTTTACTATCAAAGGGATTAAACACATCTTCTAGCAGGATATCATACATGTTGCCCGATTTAACCCCCTTCTTTTTGTTTTTATTTAAGAGTTTTTTACCCTCAGGTTTCAAAGAATCATGAGCAACCTGAGCATCTTTACTAGTAACTTTTTGATTTTCATTCATAGCTTGGTCTCCTTGTTCCTGGATAAGAGGGCAATCTTTGATAAGATGTCTTTGTTTGTAATAGTTGTAACAGGCGTTAGGGAGGTTCCTGTACATAACCTTCTAGGTGTGTAACTTTTTGCCGATGGAATCTTTGATGATGAGGTGAGTTTTAATATCTTTCGATGTGTCCACTTCATTAAGGACTTGAGGATTCCACTTAGGGTTGATGATAGAGTTTCTAGATTTCTGTCCCAGCACTTTACCTACCATATTGCCAAGGTTCTCAACCCAAGTGTAAAAGTCAAAGGGCAGATCAAGGAATTCAACCCACACTGGTATCTTGGTGGGCTTAGGTCCCTTAGGGTTAAACCCTATAAACCATTGAAAAAAAGACACAAGAGTATTACAAATAAGCCGCTGACCTTGATTGATAACATGCGGAGCACTATTAGCATCTTCAAAGAAGAATAGAAAGTAGTTATTGGGACAGTATTGGACATGCTTGACAAAAAGCCCCCTAGTTTCCCAATAGGCTTTGATCCAAGATTTCAACACCTCCTGGGCTGGCCTTGGCCCATCACAGAGCCCTATAACAACTCTATCAGTGAGTTGGTCATGCCAATTATCCAATGAATTTCTATCGATAATGAGGGCATCCTCATCTTCATCACTATCTTCACTATCGATGTACAGCTCGTGTGGGTTATCCTCTCCCTTGTTTGTTTCTTTGCAAGGGGGAAAAAGTGGAGAGAAGTTACCTGAGGTTTGCTTGATGTCGAATAGGTCATTAGAATGGTTACCAGTAGCTTTAGCAAACTCGGCGTAAGTTTTTCTAGGGGAAGAAGACTTGCCCGTGCGTTGTTGAAGCTTCCAAAAAGTCATCAGAAGCGTTACCGAGATGCATTTCTTACTGATGATGCAGCTAACACAGGGCCTTGGAAGACCCTGAGGGATGGTAGAGGCCTCCACTCCCCCGCCATGAGACTCTAGCACAGAGAGGCCGTTGCGCAACGCCTCAAACAACACCATTGGAGAACTGCCAGACCAGGAGACAAGAACGAGAGCGAAGAGACGAGTGCGAGCCCCCCCTTGCCAGGGGGGAGGGCGCACGGGAAAGAAAACAGATCCGCGCAGAGGAGTGCCAAGTCTATCATGCAAACCCTAACTCTCCTTCCTATGTTTAGCAAACTCTGTTTTGGGTGTAGAGGCCATTGCAAGAACCATTCTAGCCTCTTTCTTCCTTGCCTCTTTAGCAGCTAGTTTTGGATAGCTCTTTATGACATGATCATTTTCTTTACAATATTTGCAAAACAGTTTCTACTTTTTGGTTTTCTTCTCGTCTTTGTCATCCTTGTTTGATTGTGCAGAATTAGCAGATTTTTGCTTACTAATAGAAGAGCTTCATTTTCCTTTGACCTTCTGACTAGCCAAGAAAGCTTGATCTACAATACACATAATGGACCTGTTATGCCTAGACTGATCTTTCTACAATAGAACAAAGATTAACTCCTCAAATGTTAAGCCATTTGGATTGCCTTTCATCACCAAAATTTGATATGAATCGGAATGACCATTCAGAATAGTCTGCACAAGTGGATTGTCAGGCAAGACTTCATCAGCAAAAATCGATTGTTCCTTCAAATCTATATCATCATCTTCAATGCCCTCTGCATCACCTTCAACAACTGTGTTAGCAGGTGTAATAGGATGTTTCTCAACACCCTGCACAATATTCCAAAGTCCTTTTGCAACCAATACATGACACATTATATAAGCCCATAATGGGTAATTGGTACCATTCAACTTATCCTCTATAGCCAACATACAAAATACATCACTGCTTTCAGCCATGGCAATTGAGTAAAATACCTTGACGTAGAGAATTGACTATATCTCAAAAAGTTGAATAGAACTATCGTGTCGAGTTCTGCTAAACATGTAGCAAACATTGAGATGTGTATAGTGGCAAATCAAAACCTGTGTATATCTTTGGGAAAAAAAGATAAAATTGCATGCACAAGCACTATGATAGTGCATTCGGAGGCCGAAACGAGCTCAGAGTGCAATTTCGGCACCACATAGAAAAACTGTTTTGATCTCTTAATCACCCTGAGTATGCATGCCAAATTTTCTACGATTCTGAGACTGTGATTTGAGGGCTGTCGACGACGCCCTAGATGAAGCGGTGAGCTACTCTAATACCAATTGTTGGAGTTTGAGGTCTCCAGAAGCATGCGAATAACAAAAGGAAGAAGAAGAAGAAGCTTGGAGCACAACACACAATACTGAATGTAGTACCACTAAAATGTACAAAGATATGTAACATGTTAGGGCAATAGGCATATATACAAGCCGGGGGAAAAAATCTCCTCAAGAGGGAAAAAAATGCCACGGTGATCCTAGTGTGTTCACACACATCACTACCTAAATATATCAATAGTGAAACTTTTTGTTCAACACATTTTGATAAGTGAGAAGGGTGTTGGCTGTGAGCTTCTAGTATCTTACTCTGAACCCTCTCTATAAATGGGAGAAATCTTATCCTCTTTTGATTTGCCATAAATCCACTTGTTCAAAAGATTTTGCTTCTACTAAAACGATAAGGCACACTTCACTGATTCTATTTGTGCACATCCAAAGAGATCGTTCTCTCTTACCCACTTGGGTATGAGCTCTCTCTCTCTCTCTCTATACCTCTTGCCTAAGTCATCTCGTCTAACTCATGATAGAACCTTCACAGTTGCACCATGCGTTCTATGCCATTTCCAACAGGTGGTATCAAAGTTGGATTAGGAGTTGAAACTTGATCTGAACAGATAAGCCATGCGCACGTGGACAACAGCAGCTTCGTGCATCTCTCGGCTAAGCTTCCATTTTGCTGGTAGTAGCGCTGCATCGTGATGCTACCTGTCTCTACAATTGTACTACAAGCATGCCTCCTCTTTGGTAACTGCGGAACATTTTTGTTCTCTCCTTCAATGTACTTCCAGTAGCCTTTTCCCATCAGGAAATTCATCATTTTGAATCTCCAAGCATGGAAGTTGTTCTTGTCTAGCTTATCGCTCATAAGCTTACTCATTCCATCTGAGTTCGCCATTTTTGCAGCAATTCACAAGACTGCAAAACATTACAAGTAGCACTTTTGCTTGAACACTTTCGCACTATGACGTGATAGTTCAATCTCAGGAAAACACAGTTTTGGTGTATCAACAGTACACGGAATTGCTTGAAATTTTGGACCTAGAATATATGAGTGTTGCCAAACACGCGCAAGTTACAGTTTTGCAAACTGATCGGGTTTTTTTGTGGGCCCCACCTTGCGGGCTCGAAATGGAGGTCGATATGGCTCTCAAACGCTGATCTAACAAAAACAAGTGACCCTAAAGGGATAACTCACGAAAATATTTTGAAGTCTTCTAGCGTCATGCCAATTTTCATAGAAATCTGAGGTCGTTTCTCACTCGTGCTTTCTCCACGTCTTCTCGAATACTCTTCATCGTCGACCTTCTCCATGAGCTCTCTACAGCCACACTGGCTCTGATACCATGTCATGAGGAAGGAGATAAGGAAGAGAGCTCACACACACACACACACACACTCACAATCAAAGAGGAGCACACACTCAGATTGAGGCAAGGAAGAATGATCTTCTTCTTCTTCTTCTTCTTCTATTACATAAAAAGGAATGTACAAGAATGACCTAAAAAATAAGATTACAACTACTGCAATATATAAAGAGCAGTACATAAGGAAAAACCTAATGTTCGCAAATGAGTGAGCTGGCAAGAACAAATGTGCCATCACTCTCGATAGATAAATCTATTTAAAGCTCAATGAAGTGTCCCTGACATATACCGGCATGACCACTATACATGTCAAAGAAATTAAAAACATGATATGTGTCATCCTAGATCATCACATGTTGAGCTTGATATCTCAACACGAATGTCATTCTAATCATTGTGCTTCTTGCACATTCATTAATCTCATCATAATCAATCACATACAAGCATTTAATACTTTTATGGATGATCATAACCATATCACTCTTGTGCCAACTAGGGATAAAATTCTATATCAAGTACATAGGCTCCCATGAAGAACAATTCATGTGCTCATGAGTTACTAGACGAAAAACACATCGTAATTTTTCTTGAGGGATATACCTTCATCATTTACTTTCTAAAGGAAAAATTAGCCTACTCATGGTACTTCTATCACATACTTCATGCTCACCCTAACTTATCGTGGTGATACATAAAATGATCTTCTATAGACAGAAAATGGATCATGCACTTCACATTTCTAGAAATCATAGCATCTATGTATGCATTCATGCACTCATGCATCTTCTTCTCTAATTCAATTAATTTATATGCCTTTAGTTATGTTGCACACATAAGACTTCCTCTCTTACAATACCACATCACTTTAGTTCTCACATGCTATATAACGCCATGTGGCTACAAAATTTTTGGCAACATTTCCCCAAGAAAATGAAGCCTAGAAAAAATTAATAACCATGATACAATGATAGGCATCAACGTAGTGATAAGCAAACCACTTTTTCTACTCCAGAAACCTGCAAATAGGAAACTTTTCCAATATGTGTTGTTGGGCACTACACACCCTCATAACAAGGCCTTTTCTTGCTTCAATACATGCACAAAGATCTTGAAACATGCAACAAAAACCTGTGTATGCTTTTATGAGTCAACATAAGTTAGTGTAACTTCATGTGCAAAAATGAATTCATATCAAACTAACTTTCATGCACATTCCCATGTAGTTTCATCACATTGGAAGAGAATACAATGTAAAATTATAAACTTTGATGCAAAAAGCATTAAAATGAATATAGTTGGGAGCTAAAATATAATGCAAAGATATGAAAATCAATTCATTCCTATCCAAAATGGTTTGATTAGTAACTCCTAGTTATCACAATTGGACACTCAAGTAATTCAAAAACTGTTTCTCACTAGCGAACAGCCAAGCTAGGTGGATGGGCACCATCTTTACTTGAAGAGAAATGTAGAGAATTAAATGCTCTATATAGGTGGTTTTAATTATCCAATGATAGCTTCAAGCCACTCTTTTGAAAGCTCTGGGAGCCTACTTTCTCTATCAAGTGGAATCATCCAATTTGGGCATCATATGAGAGAGTTATGCCCATTTTAGTAAAGGTAGGTATGCTAACTTTGCTCTTTCTCTTACCTCCTATCTTCCTTTTTCTCTTTATTTACTCTTCTCTATCTTTCTCCTTCTTCTCTTTCCCTTTCTCTTTATCTCTTTCTTTATTTCCGTCTTCTCTTTCTTCTCTCTCTTTCATAACCTCTCTCCATCTCTACTTCTCTCTATTGCTTTCTCTCTTTTTATTTCTTTTTTTTTTAACCTTTCTCTTTCTCTCTTCTTCAATCTTGGCCAAATCAATCACTAAAAATTTAGGATTAGGGCTTCAATAGAATAATCCTCAAAGTCCTCAAAACAATAGATGGTTCAATTGTGGGGGGGATCATCCTACTAATTTCTACCAAAAACCTAGAAACCAATTCGAGGGAGAGAAGAGAGTTATGCAATTCTTTCAACTAGAAAGAAATTAGAATACTCCTATGGGGGATAAAGGTCCTTTTAAAAATCCATATGTTAGAGAAAAGATAGATTATCAAAATAATCATCAAATGAAGGAAAAAAAATTCATAATGTTGCTAAACATGTTCTAGAACAGCAACCTCCATTACCCACAAGTGTAGTGCCTATGAAATACATAACTTTGGAAGAAAACTTGGAGAGAGCCATAACCCCATCTACTTCAATGTATATAGATGAGTTAGAGGATGGATGTTCAACATCTTACAATGAGGAATTTAAAAAAAAATCTTGGGGATATACTGAAGAAAATCAATACATGGCATATCAAAAGAATGGTGGAAATTATGAGATGGATCCAACCATGTTTATGTTTATCATACACAAGTGTACCCACACAAAGAAACATGGGAGGATAAAACCCTAGAACATTTTAGAAGGGAACACGCTATAGGTGTTGAGGAGATCACTTTATAAGGGATTGCCATCAACGTCCCATTTTTAAAGTAGAAGTGTATTGCAGACATTGTGTTAAAGATCATCTAATAGAAGGTTGCACCAATAACCCCATTAAAAAAATAAATGATTCTTCTCCTTTGACATTAAAAAAGAGCATTAGAAAGCTGTTGTCAAAATCTTGAATCAATGAATGAGAGTAGTTGTGAATTAGAGGAGAATGTACTAGACAAGGGAATAACTAGGGCATAGGCCTTGAAAATGAAAGAAAAAGAAAGTGATAATAGGTGTCCCACCAAAGCATTGCATTCTATCACCTCATACAATGTTTGGCATGGTTGCAAGCCATCTATTGCTCATCTACGTGTTTTTGGTTGTCTAGCATATGCATTAGTGCTTGAACAATAACACAAAAAAATGGATGATAAGGTAGTGAAATGTATTTTCATTGGGCACAATTCTAAAAGCAAAGGCTATCACCAGTATCATCCACATAGTAAATGCATTGAGGTGAGTTGTGATGTTGTTTTTGTGTAAGATGCAATTCAGCCCTTACTTTCATGTACCATGGAGACATTAGTTAGTTCAAAGGATGTGAGTGACATTTTGTTGCCTCTTTTTATAGGTGGATAGTCAAGAACTGGTCATAGTTAGGTGATTTCTTAGCCATTATAGGTTTCAAATGATGATATAGATCATTCCATTTTTTATGAAGATTTACATGATGCACTTGTTGATGGGAGGGTTGACATAAAAGAGGAAAAAACTATGCCTAAATGGCTGCTATAGACTTTGAGAGATAGAAAATTAGATGCATCTTTGTCATATCATACACATTCATGCTCTCATAATGATTCCTATGCATCTTATTGTTATGCAATGGTTGTCTCTAATATTTATGATGAGGATGAGCCTATTTCTTTTGATGAAGCACATAATTTAGAAAATTGGATGGATATATACAATCAAAATATCAATGATATTATTAGAAATGGTAATTGGTCTTTATGTGATTTACCTCTAGACAAAGGACCATTATTAATAAATGGGTATACAAGCTGAAATGTAATCTAGATGGAACAATTGTTAGGTATAAGGCAGGGCTTGTTGCTAAAGGTTATGCTCAACAAAAGATAGTATTGTGTTTTTCTCTAAGATTTTTCTTCTTCCTTGTGCTATTTGCAAACCTCGAACTCCAACACTTCCCTTTTCCTTTAAGTTGATATAGCATAAGATGGCTATTTGGGCATATTGTTTATCATTCATCTAGAAAATATTAATAAACGCAAGATTTTTTTAATTATTTGAGGTCTCTAGGATATGGACACTTTAGAATGGTATATACTTTGTTAGGATGCATTTGGATTGGAGCTTTGGAGATGCTATGATCCAAATACATTCCTTTCTTGAAGAACTCACATTTGGATTTTTACCAAGTAATCAATTCTATCTCAACACGTGGAAGACCTTACATAAATGTTCCAAATTGTTGGTCTATGGTTGGACTATAGGCTAAGACATTATTAAGGAAAATTACAAGAAAATTTCCTACATGATGCATAATACAAAGTTCAAAACCTATAAACATAATAGAAGACCTTGATGAGACCAAAAAACATCACCAAAACCTATAGTTCCCATATCTAGTCCTAAATTTAGTTTCTTGAAAATGATGTATTTGAATATAGTTAGGACTCTTGGGGCACTTGTTTCCCCTCTTTAGGAGGTTTTTTCCCTTAGCTTGTATATATGCCTAGAACCCGAATGGACTACTTATGTTTTGTACATTCACTTCGTATTACATTCAGTGACTATCTCCAAGCTTCTTCTTCTTCCTTATGTTGATTGCGTGCTCTTGTAGTCCTCAAACTCCAAAAATTTACATCAAAGCAAGTTGAAACCTTCTTCAAGGCATTGTTGACATCCTTTTGGTCACTATCTCAAAATCACACAAAATTTGGTGAACATACTTGGGGTCATTGGTATTTCAAAATTATTTCATTCAGAAACATTGAAAATTTGATTTGAGCTCCTTTTGGCCTCTGAAGACATTATCACAACAATTATGTAGACAACTTTGTATTGTTGTGCCAAACATATATATAGTTTTTTATTCTCCAATACAAGTGGGCCAAAATCTGCCATAGGTCTAGCAAATCTTGATTTTGTGTTTTTGTTCAACTTTTTTTAAAAACAATCATTTTTTTGCATCAAGGCATAGTCACTAGAAATGGATGAAAACAATGATGTATTTCATATGTTGGCTATTGAGGATAAGTTGGATGGTCATAACTACCCATTATGGGAATACATGATGCATCATGCATTGATGTCAAAAGAGTTGTGGAATATTATGTAGGGTATTGAAATACATCCTCCTACACCTGAAAATACTCTAAAAATAGGTTATAGGTGGTGTTGAAAATGATGATCTTCATGTTCTCTATCCTACTATGGTTCCTATTGCGCCTACTATAAAGTGGATTTATTGGGATGGCAGAGATGCACATGCACATGCCTATAGATTGATAGATTTGTCTATCCAACATGCTATTATTCCTCACATTCATTCATGATGAATAGACAAAGATGCTTGGGATACTCTTGCCACACTATATCTAGAAAGAAGTGAGGCTTGTGTTGCTTACCTTCAAAAACAATTGGGGAGTGATCATATAAATCAAGGAGATTCAATGGGCACATTTCTCACAAAGATCAAGGATTTGAAAGAAAATTTGATTTTTGCATATAAAAAATTGCCAAATAGTTCACTTGTATAGACCATTCTTAATGGTGTCTCACATTCTTCCTAGAGTTTTTCTTCTACTCTTTCTTTGATGATGAAAAAAAAAAAACCCAAATGCCTTAACTCTTGAGGATTTAGTCTTTGTTTTGCAGCAAGAGGATCAATATAGACAAAATAATTCAATTATGCATTTTTCATACCAAGCTTTCTTGTGATGCATGTCCGATTGGAAAATAGGTACGAAGTCCTTTTTCAAAAGCACAATTCAAAAGCAGAGGCCTTTTGGATTTGATTCATATTGGTGTATGGGTCCTTTCTCAAAAGCAAGATTGGAGGATTCATATGAGATTACAAAGCAGATGTCTTTTGGACTTGATTCATATTGGTGTATGGGGTCCATCTCAAGAAGATGCAATGGTAGGTAGCAAGTACTTTGTAGAATTTATTGATGACTTCTCAAATTTGGCACCCATTTATTTTATGAAATACAAATCAAAAGTGTTTGATATGTTCAAGAATTTTAAGTCATTTTTTGAAAAGCAAATAGGTAGAAGTATAAGGAGATTGAGATCATATGGAGGAGGTGAGTATTTTTGTCATTAGTTTCTTGCATATTTGGAGGATAGATACACACCTCAACAAAATGGTGTGGCCAAAAGAAGAAACACATAACCTAAATCGTGCTTTGACAGTTGTGGTAAACCTTCAACCAAGGAGTTCTTTGCAATATCCGTCAACCTTCCAACCCTGATATGTCTTAATCTCTTATGCCTTGACTAACCTAAGTCCCATTGATCATTGTATAGCCTACATAATCTGAAACTTCAACTTCATAAGTGTATAATCTATTTACCTTTTCTCCTCTTATAACAAAAGTCCCATTGTTCATCTCATAAGCCTCACATGGATTATTATCAAAATAAACTTCCACTCCATTGTCCTCCATTTGTCCAACTAAAATCAAATTCCTTGTAATATTAGGAATAAATAAAACAACTTTGAGAGTTATGTGTGCATTAATTGAACAACCAATAATATACAATACTTCATGCTCAATACTATCTCCTATGGCAATTGTGACTCCTGAATTGGGCTTGTGCATGAAAAATTTGATATTATGAGTCATGTGGTTTGAGCAACCATTATGTACATACTAGGTTTTGTTGTTTACCTTCCTCTTGTCTATTTCTATATGCATAGCCATTAGAATGTTTTGATTTTGTGTCCCCCTCTTACATTAAGTTGTTGTTTTGATGTATGTGGCCTTGGCCTCTTCCTCTTTGTCATCCTCTAAAACCACCTCTTCTATTTAGATTGGAGAAGCAATCCCTGGCATAATGACCAACTTTATCACAATAGTTACAAATAAAGTTACCTTGCTGATTTGATTAATTTTGCTGACCTTGCTGCATTGTTCTTCCTCCTCTAGTAGTATTAAAGCTTCCTCTTTGACCTTGTGTACTTTAATATGTTCCTCTTGCATTGTTGTTGAATATTCCTCCTCCTCTCCAATTTCCTCTACCTCTTGCACTATTTGATGAACTATAAGGAGCTTCTCCTTGACTACCTCTTTGAGAATGATAAGAATTACCACTTTCTTTGTTGATCTCTTCAATCATCATGAGCATATGTAAATTTTCAAACAATGGTAGATTATCTCAAGTCATGTCAGATGTAATAAAGAATTTCATCTTTCATCTTCTCTCAAGCCATTTAACATGCTATTAAAATGTATATCCTCACTAGGAGATGCATCAATAGAGGCTAATGCTTCAATAAGAGATTTTGCCTCAAGAAAATAATCATTTATTGATTTTCATGGCTTCTTTTTTACTCTAGCTCACCAATAAGTTATTTTTTCCTTGTTTTGTTGGTAGTTGCAAATAATCTTTTTAAAGACTCCCAAGCTTCACTACAGGTATTCAAACCTCTTATATGTTCAAGCATAGTATTTGAAACTATTTGTGATATAATAAATAAAAATCCTCTATATCTTTCGATCCATTCTTGCTCTCTTGTTATATCTTCTTGTGTAGGAACTTCTAGTAATATTGGCTTCACTTTTGTACCTATTATTAATCTCGAAAAACCTTTAGACATGAGATAAGACTCCATTCAAAACTGCCATATGGTATAATTTCTCCTATAAGATAACTTCTCAATAGATGCACTCAAATCTGCCATGTTAAATTGCTAATCACCAAGAAGATAACCCAATAATATTTACAAAGATATGATAGCACAATAGCTCTGATACCACAATGTCAAATTTACAAACTTTAAACATGAGAGTGAACAACTAGAAATGATGAAACCTCACAAGATCTTCAAAAGATCAAATATATGTTGCTAGACTTGTAAGATCCAACTTGTCTACAAAGTGTCAATAAAATATAGATTGTTGACTATAAAAAAGAATTAAAAAAATTAAAAAGTAATTTGAATTTAGGGTATAAAAACCTCGTCCAAACCTTCTACAACAAGATGTGCAAAATTGTCTCACTTGAGGATTGAATTATAGTAGATGTAAAACTTCAAATTTGATGCAAAATTCTAGTACAAAATGAAAATACAAAGATAAAGGATCAGCTCCAAGTTAGATCACTCAAAAAGACTTCATATTGGGTGAGATATGGAATTATGAAGAGAGGTATGTCTGTGGCAAGAAAATGGATACCTTGATAGAGAATCCGTGTGAGAAAATGCATATTTGCATGAACCTTGTGATTGAACTTTGTACAAAAATTGGTCTAAATATAGTACATGTCTTAATCTTCATAGAGTAACAATAATCACTCAATTTGACCACCTACACTAAGAGAACCACTCTTTTTATTGAGAGGTTGTCAACACAAGCAACTAGCTCTTGAAAAAATAAAGACCATTACTTTCATCCTAACTTTTAACTACTTTTTTTTCTAAGTTTGAGCATGTATATGCCTTGCACATCTTATTTGTAGTAAATAAAAAAATCCACAAACCTAAAAACAAATTTAGATCTTGTATTTATGTAGTCTTCTCCCATTCAAAGGAAGAAATGAGGTTCATATAGAAAGCCACTTCAAAGAAGAAAATCCCCATCTAAAGAGCCACAACATGTAGTCAACAAATTTGGATACCTGAGACTATTAGTGCCACAAAGAAATAATTCAATCAAGTATGGGTTCCAAATTATTTACTTCATGCTAAATTTATATGCCACACCTCAAAAACATCTATCATGGAGGACAAAAAATAGGGAGGGGGGAGTACGAGGCCAAGATTTGCAAGAAATCTATTTGCCTAGAGCCCCATAGGGGTGCATAGAGGCCCCAACTTACACACTAAAAGGAAGTTTAAAAGTGTAAATATAATAAACTAGGACAAAAATTGTTGGATTTTGATGTCTGCAAAAGCATGCAAACAACACAAGGAAGAAGAAGAACCTTGGAGAACAACACACAATACTAAATGTATTACCAAGAGAATGTATGAAGATAAGTGGCCCATTAGGGTTATAGGTGTATATACAAGCTGGGAGAAAATACCTCCTAAAGAGGGAACAAAGTGCCCCAGTGGTCCTAGTGGGTTCACACACATCACTACCAAAATATATGAACAAATCCCCCCTAGGAGTGTTGATGTGAACAAGGATCTTGCAATCATGTATAAGGAAGTACCAAGCTATGTGGAAGTAAGCCCAAATCTTAGAGAAAAGCTTCAAACTTCTCCCTGGGCAGAGCCTTTGTGAAAAGGTCTGCAATGTTCTTCTGTGTGGGCACATATGCCAAATTGATCTCTCTAGTAGAGAACATCTCCTTGGCATAATGATAGTGCACCTCAATGTGCTTAGTGTGAGCATGGAACACAAGGTTCTCACAACTGACAATGCACTCTGACTTTCAATGAAGATGATGGTGATAGAAGACTAACCAACACCCAAATCAACCATAAGACATCTAAGCCACACACACACTCAACAATCACTTTGAAAGCTTACCTATATTCATCCTCACAACTAGAAGTGGCCATAGTAGGCTACTTCTTGCTCAACCAAGATATGCATGAGCTACCAAGCATGAAGCAAAAACCATTGGTGGACACACAAGTGTCATAGAAACCAACCCATTCAGAGCTAGAAAAAGAATGTTAATCTGGTGGTAATGATCCCCCCCTTGGGATAAAACAATCCAAGTAACCAACTACCACTCAAGTAGAAAAAATTGCACTTAACCACCTACCAATGCTTGACACATGGGCAATGCATGAACCTGCTCATCTGTGAGACAACAAACTGAATATCAAGCCGACTTATGCATAAGTAAATCAAGCATCCAATAGCTTGATGATAGAGAACAACATCAAATGCATCTCTAACATCATGAAGACTTAACGACCATAGGATTGGCAATAGTTTTGTAGTCGTCAAGGCCAAAACACTGCAATAATGTGTCAATATATTTGGTTTGATGCTATTCTACAAAACTTGCATAAATTGAATGCTCAAATAATGATGCAAATGCCCCAAATCTGACATCTCAAATGAGGCATGCAAATCAGCCTTAAAATCAGCAATATGCTTCTCATGAGGACCATTGAGTAGCATGTCATCAACATAGAAAACAATGATCAAAAGCACATCATTTGCACGCTTAACATATAAGGTGCTCTCAAATGGAGTAGGAATGTATCTTTTCATACCAAGCAAATGGTGCTTGCTTCAAACAATATAATGCCTTTTTCAACCTGCACACTTTGTTTTCATGACCTTTCTGTACAATGCCATGAGCCTAAAAAACATACACTTCTTCATGCAAGTCACCATTCAGAAATGCATTTTTAATGTCCAACTAATGTTCATTCCAACCATGATGAGATAGAAGTGCACAGATGCTATGAACAGTAGTCAATCGCCATGTAGGAGTAAAGTTCTCATCAAAATCAATGCCTCTTTCTTGAGCATAACCTTTCGCAACAAGCCTAGCCTTATATATGTCAACTGTTCCATAGCACTTAAGCTTAAGCTTGTATACCCACTTAGAGCCAATGGCCTTCTTGCCAAGAGGCAAGTCACATAAAGACCAAGTATAGCATCATATTCTGATTCCTTAGTAGCCATCCAAATTTTTCATAATAGCATCATATTCTGATTCCTTAGTAGCCATCCAAATTTTTTAATTTTGTGCTTCATCAAGCAAAATAGGCTCATTCTCATCACAAAGACTAGAGGCAGCCATAGCATAGAAATGTGATGCAAAAGAAGCACTATGAGAGCCGAAATGAAGTACAATATGACAAAGATGCATCTTATTTGCACCCGTCATTTAGGCATATATTTTTCCTCCTCTATATCAGAACTCTCATCAACAAGTGCATCATGTAAATGGAATGATTGCATCATCAGGTGGAAAACTACAAAGGATGAGAAATTGCCTCATTGGGACCACCACTAGATTTTCCACCTATAAAAAGAGGCAGTAAAGTTCTATATAGATCTTTGGAGCTAACTCATGTCTCCTTAGTACATGGAAGTAATGCTTGAATTGCATCTTCCACAAAAACAACATCACGGCTAACCAAAAGGCATTTATTTTATCGATGATACAAACAATAGCCTTTGCGTTCAAAATTGTACCCAACAAAAAATCATTTCACTACTTTATCATCCAATCTCATGCGTTGTTGTTTACGCACTAATGCATATGCCAAACAACCAAAGACACGCAGGTGAGCAACAGATGGCTTGCAACCATGCCAAGCCTCATATGGAGTGATAGACTGCAATGCTTTAGTGGGACACCTATTAAATACTGCACATATAATAGCCTCAAGCCAGAAACTATGTGGTAAAGTGTGACGCTTGACCATACACCTCACCATCTCCATGAGTGACTTGTTCTTCCTTTCTGCAACTCCATTCTATTGAGGTGTATATGGCCTTGTACACTGATGTTTTATCCCACATTCAACCAAAAATACATTAAAATCAAAAGAAATATATTCCCCCCTTGATCAAAATGGAGGGTTCCCATTTTACATGCTGATAGATTTTCAGCCAAAACTAGAAATTGTTTGAAGCACATAAAAACTTTAGACTTTACTTTCAATGGATATACCCATGCATTCCTAGAAAAATCATCAATGGAAGTCATCAAGTCAAGGTAGTTCCCAAAAGAAGGTGTTTGCATACGACCACAAACATGACTATGAAAAAACTACAATTTCTAAGTAGCTCGTATTGAACCATCTTTTGGGAAGGAGGAATGTTGCATTCTACCCAAAATATAGCCTTCATAGACATGTTTACCAGGTGCCTCAAATTTGGGTACAGAGGACACCATTTCAGGAATCTACATGCATAGCAAACTAGCAAAATTCAAATGATCAAAGCATGAATGCCAAAGCTTTGAATCTGATATAGCCTAAGAATCTTGAACTGCACATTCTAAATCACTCGTAGATTTCGCATAATCTATGAGCTTATGCAACAAATGACATAAGATGCTAGAAGCAATAATGACATTGCCATTTGAGAAATCATGAACTCTATATATGTCATCAAAAATTTTCACAACCAAGCCAATCTTGGCTAATGCTGAAACTAATAACTAATTTTTCTTGATCCTTGGCATAAATAAAACATCTGACAATGTAAAAAAACTACCACTAGTAGTAGTCAAAATGATCTTACCAACTCCCATAACACGATAAGAGGAGGTGTCGGTACATGTGACAGCATTCCTTATAGGGGCAAGCTCAAGTGAAGTAAAGAAACTATGCTGCGAGGTAATATGTTTGGTTGCACAAGATTTGCAGGCTTTGATTTGGGCATAGAGGCCTCTGCAACAACCATTCTAGCCTCTTTCTTCTTTGCCTCTTTTGCAGCCAATTTTGGACAACTCTTTATGACGTGATCATTTCCTTTATAGTATTGGCAAAACAATTTTTGCTTTTCTATTTTCTTCTCATCTTTGTCATCCTTCTTTTATTGTGTAGAATTAGCATATTTCTACTTACTAGTCGATGAGCTCCATTTACCTTTGCCCTTCTGATTAGCCAAGAAAGCTTGATCTGCAACACACATAATGGACTTGTTCTACCTAGATTGATCTTCCTACAATGGAACATAGACTAACTCCTCAAATGTTAAGGCATTTGGATTTCCTTTCATCATCAATCAAAGAGTAGAAGAAAAACTCTGATATGAATGTGGAAGTCCATTCAGAACAATCTACACAAGTGAACTGTCTGGCAAGACTTCATCAGTACAAATCAAGTACTCCTTCAAATCTTTGATTTTTATTAAGAATTTGTCCATGGAATCTCCTTCATTCATTTGCTCACTCTCCAACTGTTTTCTGAAGTAAGTAACACGAGCCTCATTCCTTTCCAAGCATAAGGTGGTAAGTGTATCCCAAGCATCCTTTGTTGTTTTGCAGGAGCAAATGTGAGGAAAATGGCACGTTTGACAGAGAAGGCTATCAATGCATGTGCTCTAGCATCTCTGTCATTCCAACAAAGTTTCTCTATAGTAGGTTCAACAAGAACTACAAAATAAATAGGAACCTGAAGAACATCATCTTCAATGTCATCCGCATCACCTTCAGTAATTGTATTTGCAGTTGGAGTAGGATTTTTTTCAACACCTTGCACAATATTCCACAGTGCTTTTTCAACCAATACATGACGCATCATATATGCCCATAATGGGTAATTGGTACCATCCAACTTATCCTCAATAGGCAACATACAGAATACTTCACTCCTTTCAGCCATGGCCATTAACTAAAATACCTTGATGCAAAAAAATGAATGTATCTCAAAAAGTTGAATAGAACTACCCTATCAAGTTCTACTAAACTTGTAGCAGACTTCATGACACTTATACTAGTGAACGAAGACATGTATATATGTTTGGCACAAAAGTATGAAATTGCATGCACAAGCACTGTGATAGTACATTCAGAGGGTGAAATGAGCTCAGATCGTGTTTTTGACACAACAAAGCAAAGCCATTTTGAACTTCTAATCGCCTTGAGTATGCTCACCAATTTTTGTGCAATTCTGAGATTATGATTGGAGGGTATCAACGATGCCCTAGATGATGTGGCAACCTTATTTGATACCAATTGTTGGAGTTTAATTTCTGCAAAAGCACACGAAGAACACAAGGAAGAAGAAGAATCTTGGAGCACAACACATACTATTGAATGTGTTATGTACAAAGATAAGTGATCCGTTAGGGTTATAGGCATATATATAAGCCAAGGGAAAAAACCTCCTAAAGAGAGAAAAAAGTGTCGCGACAGTCCTAGTGTGTTTACACACATCACTACCAAAGTATATCGACAAAAAAGAACCTGGGCTCATATGGAAGTGGATCTAGAAGCAATTAGTGCCACCAAAGAAGACCACAACAAACACTACATTGGTCTTGAGGAGATGTTCCATCCCTTCTCTAGATCTCTTATTCACCCCTTCAATGGTAGCATAAACCTTGGCTTTACTCTGTTGATATATTTAGGTAGTGATGTGTGTGTTGTGCTCCAAGCTTCTTCTTCTTCTTCTTCCTTGTGCTGTTCGTATGCTTTTGTAGACCTCAAACTCCAAGAATTGGTATCAGAGTAGGTCCTTGCTTCATCTAGGGCATCCTCAACACCCCTCCCATCACAATCTCAGAATCCCATGAAAATTGATGAGCATAGTTAGCATGTCAAAATCATGATCTAAGCTCGTTTCGGCCTCCAAACACACTATCACAATGCTTGTGCAAGAAATTTCAACTTTTTGTGTCAAAGATATATATAGGTTTAGGTTCGCTCGTATAAGCGTCTCAAAGTCTGCCACAAGATTAGCAAAACTTGATAGGGTAGTTCTGTTCAACTTTTTGAGATACAGTCATTTTTTTGCACAAGGGTATTTTAGTCAGTGGCCATGGCTGAAAGCAGTGATCTATTTTGTATGTCAGTTGTTGAGGATAAGTATACCAATTACCCATTATGGGCTTTTATGATGCATCATGTATTGGTTTCAAAAAGATTATGGAATATTGTGCAGGGTGTTGAAAAACATCCTATTACACCTACAAACACAGTTGCTAAAGGTGATGTAGAATGAAGATGACAATATTCTTCTCTATTCATGATACGATTCCTATTGCACCTACTATAGAGCAAATTCCTTGGGATGGTAGAGATGCTGAGGCACATGCATTGATAGCCTTGTCTATCAAACGTGCCATTATTCCTCACATTTGCTCTTGCAGAGCATTTAAGGAAGCTTGGGATACACTAACCACTTTATACCAGGCAAGGAATGAGGATCGTGCCTCATTCCTCACATTCGCTCTTGCAGAGAAGCTAAGGATGCTTGGGATACACTAACCACTTTATACCAGGCAAGGGTTGCTGAAGGTGATGCAACCAACATTGAAGATGACAATATTCTTCATGTTCTTGCTCGTGTTGCAATTCTTGTTGCACCTACTATAGAGAAAATGTTTTGGGATGGCAGAGATGTTGAGGCACATGCATTGATAGCCTTGTCTATCAAATGTGTCATTATTCCTCACATTCACTCTTGTAGAGCAGCTAAGGATGTTTGGGATACACTAACCACTTTATACCAGACAAGAAATGAGGCTCGCATTGCTTACCTACGAAAATAGTTGGAGAGTGAGCACATGAATGAAGGAGATTCCATGGATAATTTTCTGACAAAGATCAAACATTTGAAGGAATAGTTGATTTCTACTGATGAAATCTTGCTTAACAGTTCACTTGTGCAGACTGTTCTGAATGGTCTTCCTTATTCATATCGGAGTTTTGATTCTACTCTTTGTTTGATGATGAAAGGGAATCCAAATGCCTTGAAATTTGAGGAGTTACTCTCTGTTCTATTGCAAGAAGATAAGTCTAGGCCGAATAGGTCCTGCATGTTGTAGATCGAGATTTCTCGGCTAGTCAGAAGGGCAAAGGTAAATGGAGCTCTTCTACCAGTAAGCAAAAATCTGCTAATTCTGCACAATCAAAGAAGGATGATAGAGATGAGAAGAAAACAGAAAAGTAGAAATTGTTTTGCAAATATTGTAAAGCAAATGATCATGTCATAAAGACTTTTCCAAAATTGGATCCAAAAGAGGCAAAGAAGAAAGAGGTTGGAATGGTTGTTGCAGAGGCCTCTACATCGAAAACAGAGTCTGCTAATCTTGTGCAGAATAAAGAATGGTTGTTTACTATTGTTTGCAATTTTGATCCATCTTCTCATGAGCAATATATGTCTATACTAGACTCCGATGTTTGGTACTTTGATAGTGGGGCAACAAAACATATTACCTCGCAACGCAATTTCTTCACTTCACTTGAGTGCCAACAACCCCTGTTATCCTGTCATGGGAGTTGGTAAGATCATTTTGACTATTGCTAATGGCAATTCTTTTATATTCTCAGATGCTTTATTTGTGCCTGTGATCAAGAAGAATCTGTTATGAGTTTCAGCTTTAGCCAAGATTGGCTTGGTTGTGAAATTTTTTGATGAGAGATGTACAGTTCATGATCTATCAAATGGTGATGTCATTATTGCTTCCGACATTTTATGTCATGGGCTGTATAAGCTCATAGACTATCAAAAATCTGTGAACGATTCAGCATGTATAGTTCATGATTCTTAGACTTTGTGAGATGCAAAGCTTTGGCATGCACACTTTGGTCATCTAAATTTTGCTAGTTTGCTCTAGCTGCAGAAATCTGAAATGTTGTCCTCTCTGTCCAAACTTGAGGCACCCGGTAAACTAGTCTATGAAGACTTTATTTTGGGCAAAATGCAGCATTCCTCATTCTCAAAAGATGGTTAAATTTGAGCTAGTAAGAAATTGCAGCTTGTTCATAGTGATGTTTGTGGTCCTATGTAGACACGCTCTTTTGGAAACTATCTTTATTTCATGACTTTCATTGATGATTTTTCCAGGCATGCATGGCTATATCCATTGAAAGAAAAGTCCGAAGTGTTTATGTGCTTCAAACAGTTTCTAGTTTTGGCTGAAATCTGTCAGCATGTAAAATGGGCACCCTCCATTCTGATCGAGGGGTGGGGAATATATGTCTTCTGATTTTAATGCATTTTTGGTTGAACATGGGATAAAACATCAGTGTACAATGTCGTATACACCTCAACAAAATGGAGTTTCTGAATGGAAGAATAGGTCACTCATGGAGATGGTGAGGTGTATGGTCAAGAGTCAGGATTTACCACATACTTTTTGGCTTGAGATTGTTATGTGTGCAACATATGTACTAAACAGGTGTCCCACTAAAGCATTGCACTCTATCACTCCATATGATGCTTGGCATGGTCGTAAGCCATCTGTTGCTCACCTGTGTGTTTTTTGTTGTCTCGCATATGCATTAGTGCCTAAACAACAATGCAGGAAATTGGACGATAAAGTAGTGAAATGTATTTTTGTTGGGTATATTTTTGAAAGCAAAGACTATTGTCTATATCATCCACAGACTAAATGCATTTTGGTTAGCCATGATGTTGATTTTGTGGAAGATGCTATTCAAGCATTACTTTCATGTACTAAGGAGACATCAGTTAGCTCCAAAGACATGTATGGCACTTTGCTACCTCTTTTGCAAGTGGACAATCTAGTGCTGGTCTTAATGAGGCAACTTCTCAACCTTTACATGTTTTATGTGATGATGCACATCACTCCATTTCTGATGTAGATTTACATGATGCACTTGTTGATGAGAGAACTCATATTGAGGAAAAACTATGCCAAAATGGCTAGTGCAGACTTTGCATGATAGCAAATTAGATGCATCTCTATCATATCATGCTCGTTCTGGCTCTTGTAGTGCTTCTTTTGCATCAGATCGCTATGCTATGGCTGCCTCTAGTCTTTTTGATGAGAATGAGCCTGTTTTCTTTGATGAAGCGCAAAATTCAAAAAATTGGATGGTTGCTATGCAATCTGAATATGATGCTATAATGAAGAATGATACCTGGTCATGTGACTTGCCTCTTGGCAAGAAGGCAATTGGCACTAAGAGGGTATACACGCTGAAGTGTAAGCTTGATGGAACAGTTGACAGGTATAAGGCTAGGCTTGTTGCAAAGGGTTATGCTCAGGAAAGAGGCATTTATTTTAATGAGACCTTTGCCCCTACTTGTCGAATGACTACTCTTCGTAGCATCTGTGCACTTGCAGCTCATCATGGTTGGAATGTACATCATTTGGACATAAAAACTGTATTTCTGAATGGTGACTTGCATGAAGTGTATGTTTTTCAGCCCCATGGCTTTGTGCAAAAAGGGCATGAAAACTAAGTGTGTAGGTTGAAAAAGGCATTATATGGTTTGAAGCAAGCACCACGTGCTTTGTATGAAAAGATACATGCCTACTTGATTGTACATGGTTTTGAGAATAGTCCAACTGAGAGCACCTTATATGTTAATCGTGCAAATGATGTGCTTCTGATCATTTTTGTGTATGTTCATGACATGCTGCTCACTGTTCCTCATGAGAGGCATATTCTTGATATTAAGGCTGATTTGCATGCCTCATTAGAGATGTCAGATTTGGGGTGCTTGCATCATTATTTGGGCATTCAATTTATGCAAGTTGATGGTGGGATAGCTTTGTTTCTATTGGGGGATTCTTGGACAAGAAAGGATTTGAGTGTTTGTAGGAGAAAATGGAAAGACAAGAAGAAAGATACACACTGGAAGCCTCTGTCGATTGATTATAGGAAGACAAATACAATGGTGATGCACAATACAATCCAATAATACAACCCAATGCTTCTGTGCAAAATCCCACAGAGTGCTCAATCACAAAATACCTACAAAATCTAGCCCCCACTTCTCAAATGGTTGCCAAGAAGTGGAAATAATCAAAGGGTTGTGCCTTTGCTTTGTTGGCTTGGGTCCACACCGCTGGCAAACATCACATGCCTTCCCCCATTCATCTGCATCTTTGAATAATGTAGGCCACCATAAACTAGCATCAAGGATCCTCTGACTCATAATATGTCCTGGAAGGTGCCCACCACCTGTTCCTTCATGTGCAGATTGAAGGACTTCCCTCACTTCTTCTTGTTCCATGCATTTCCTAAACCGGTTGTCCTTTCCCTATCTATATAATTTATCTTCAATGAAGGTATAAGGTCTGCTCTTGATTCTCTTTCTTTGCATAGCACTTGCCTTCTCTGGATACACTCCAATTTTAATGAGATTCTTGATATCATAATACCAACCTTGAGCTTGTACAGTGAATAGATTAGCATCTGGAAAATCGTCATTGACTCCGATTGCTTGATCCATTATATTGATCCTAGATAGGTGATCCGCCATGACATTTTCTTTACCTAGTCTATGGACTATAGAAAAATCAAACTCCTGGAACAAAAGTAGCCACCTCCATATCCTCCTAGTTGCTTGTGGCTTGTTCAATAAATACATGAGTGTTTGATGATCAGTGATGATAACAAACTTCACACCTAGAAAATAATGACAAAATTTTTGTACTGCGAAAACCATTGCTAGAGCTTCCCTTTCTGTTGTGCTATAATTTTTTTTCAGCTTTCGTCAAAATTCGACTAGCATACTGAATAGGCCTGTCAAGTTTGAATTCTTCACTATGTTGAGCCAATAATGCACCCACTACATATGCACTGGCATCTACATGCACATGAAAATCTTTTTACCAATCTAGGGTGATAAGAATTGGTGTAACCACCAATTTGGACCTTAATCTCGGGTAAGCATTCTCTTCTTCCTCTTCCCATTTAAAGGGCACTTCTTTACCTATAAGTCTAGCCAGTGGCCTGGCTATCTCTGGATACATTTTGATAAATCTTCTGTGGTACCCAGTATGCCCCAGGAAACTCTGAATCTCTTTAGGAGATTTAGGTTTAGGCAACTTTAATATAGAAATAATTTTATCAAGATTTGGGGCCATACCTTTAGCCGACACCACATGTCCCACGAGGGTTCCTTCTATCACAAGGAAATGACATTTGTTTGGGTTTAGCTTTAGTTTAGTCTCCCTGCATCTCTTAAAAACATTCTGCAGCTGTCGCAAGTGATGGTCCAAGCAATCTAAGGGGGTCTCTTTGTGAGATCCTAAAAATGAAGAAAAGTCATCCATGAAAATTCTAAGTGTTTCCAGCAATAAGGGTCCGAAAATGAGGTTGACAGTTCTGTTAAAGGTGGCTGGAGCATTTCTGAGTCCAAAGGGCATTTTTACATACACATATGTTCCCCAAGGTGTGATAAAAGCAGTCTTTTCACGATCTTCTGGGTGTATGGATATTTGTTTATAGCCACTAAAATCATCCATAAAGCTATATAATGCATGTCCAACCACTTCTTCAATGACCTGCTCTGCAAATGGCATGGGGAATCCATTTGGAATGGTCACCTTGTTGAGTGCTCTAAAGTCAACATAAATTCTGATTTTGTTGGTATTCTTCTTTGGTACTATAACCATAGGTGAGAGCCATTCTGAATGTTCCACAAGAATGATGATTCCTGCATCCTCCATCTTCTGTATCTCCACATAAATAGCTTCAGCATATTTTGGGTTAAGTCTATAACTCTTTCCTCTTATTGGTTTGGCTCTGGCCTCAATTTGCTTTGATCTGCTAAGGTAACAGTGAAATTTGTAGGCCTTGAAGGGTGTAGTCCAATATTTTCCATTGTGTGTTCAGGCATCAAGTTAATGTCAGAACCACCATCCACAATAACTCCTTGAAACCCATGACCTTTGATAGATACTGTCAGCCAAGGACTCGTATAATCTGTGGGTGCTTCCCCTATAATTTTACCTTTATGCATAACAGCAGTCTTTGCCAATAAACTTGTGGTGGAAGCCTCATCAATTATCTGCAAGAGTTCTGACCTGAATTTCCCATCCATTTTTATTAAATAGAAAATACTAACCTCCTTTTTCATGGAATTGAGTAGTTTTGAAGCCTCTGATTCCTTCAAAGCATGGGCTCCAATTGACTTATCAAGCTCCTCATGAGCCCTGTTGAATGCATGCCCAATGGCATCACTGTTACATATGAGATCTCCTTTCAGTCTTGTGTCTACACATGTGGTGGCTTTGTCTTCAGATGTCTCTTTGTCTTTATTCAATCCATTAATTCTTGATTCTTGACCTACTTCTACTTGAGCCTTCCCCTTGCTTCTTGTCTACACTGTAAAAGATTCAATTTCTTCTAACTGCACCACCCTGGTAGATGGTGATGGCCCATTGATTTGATCTAACATTTCTTCTTTGTGCAGAGAAATCATTTGAATGTGGGGCCTAGATGAAGAGGCTTCATTCTTAGGACAACAATTTGTATAGTGGTCTCTTGCCTCTAGGCAGTTCCTGCAAGGAGGGGCATTTTCTGGTAGAGTGCACCTACTTTAGAGTGCACCTACTTTGATAGTGCCCACATTCTCCACATCTGAAACAAATGATTGGCCTCCTAGGCCCATTTCCAAAGTTATTCCTCTGTCTAGGGTTGTAATTGTTACCTTGATTGGGTGCAGCCACCATCACGTTTGCTGGTGGTCGGGGTCCTCCTTGGGTCCAATATGTTGTTGCAGGCATTCCTCTTGATTGGCATTCCTGGGCCTCATGACCAGCTTTCCTGCATAGTTGGCAAGTCACACTTAATAGAGGACATTCACTTACTATATGACCTTGCTTGCTGCACATGGTACACCAAAGTCCACTCTTGATGCCACCCCCTTTGAGTTCCAGCAACTCCTGTCGCAGCTGAGCCAATTCCTCTACTTGGGCTTCCTCCTCCTTTTGGAGCTTTAATGCCTCAATCTCCCTCCTCAACTGAGTAACAACATTCTCCTCCTCTTTGTGGAGCTTATTCCTTTTTAAGCCCTCCAGCTCTTTCCTTAGCTGGATTACTGGATCCTCCATTTCTGTAGAGTAGGGTGGTTGAGAAGAAATTGCTCCATAATGTTGCCTTATCTGCTCCAGTCGTGTAGCTGTGTTGATGAACTCCTCTATGGAGGATGTGGGTAACACTAATTCCTTGATTTTACATTGTGTGGTTACTGGAAGTGGCTTAGCTAACCATTTCTTAACAAAAAAATCATGTGGGGGATCTGGCAACTTAGCCATTAGTGCCTTGGCCCTAGTTACAAACTCTGGAAACTTTTCACCTGGACCCAGTCTCAAGTTTTCTAATTCCTCTATGATGATCTCTGTAGTATTTCCATGCTGGAACTGAGTTTTGAATGCATCTTTCATTAAGTCCCAAGTGGTAAAATGGTTCTCAGCAAACTGGCTAAACCATTTATTTGCTAACCCTTCTAATGTGGCAAGGAAGAGTATCAAAAAGGCATCCTCTCTTCCCATTAAGCCTCTAGTTTTGCATAGTGCTAAAAGCCTTCTAATATGCTCGTCTAGATCTTCCTAAGCTAGGCCTTTGAAAGAAGGAAATTTTATATTTAATCTTGATAGTAGGGTTTCTAAGTCTACCTTACCTGCCATGATCTTTACTGATGAAGTTGAAGAAAGTGGACTAGAGGATCTTCTAACAGCCTTCCTTCTTGTTTGCTTGCAGGTGACCCTCAATGTTTGGGATCGGGTTGCGGTTATGGGATGTTCATAGTCCTCTTAGTATGAGATAATTGACAAGAATATTTACCTCTTAGCTCAATGAAGTAGCACTGTAGTACTTTTGACACTTGACCTCTTCCACACTTTGCACTTGGATTCTCCTATGCTCAAATCTCCTTGGAGTCCCACTGGGCATGCCAAATTTTGTTGGGGGATTCTTGGATGAGAAGGGATTTTAGTGTTTGTAGGAGAAAATGGAAAGACAAGAAGAAAGATACACACTGGAAGCCTCTATCGATTGATTATAAGAAGACAAATACAATGGTGATGCACAATACAATCCAATAATACAACCCAATGCTTCTGTGTAAAATCCCACAGAGTGCTCAATCACAAAATACCAAATACCCAAGGGTCTTGTTGCTGCCGGCCTTCTCTGCACTAGACCTCCACCTTCTCCAAGCCTGCACTTGTGCACACCTTGCACCAAGCTTCCAATAAGGGGGAGGGATGGACACCTACTGTCTGCATGCTCACAACTTCAATGGGACCTTGGGATCCTTGGGGAACTAGCTTAGCACTTCTCTGCACACTTCCTTAGTCACTCTTCATGCTCACCTTGCACTCCACTTCTCTGCGTCACACATTGTGTGTCGCTTGCAATTCTCTCTCTTGCCTAACTTAGACTATGCTCACCTTGCTTAGTCTTGCTTAGTCCTCCATGAATAGTCCTTGCCTTGATTTGAGTGTCGATTCATGTACGCTTCTAACTGCAAGAGTATCTTGGTGCTCACTTTGATGTCCCAAGATTGTCTCCACAAGTGGGCAGCCAATGAATCCCTGTTTTGTCCTATAGTGACTTTAGACTAAAACAAAAAATTTAATTGGGGGGGCATACTTTCACTTCTGCGTACGCTGCCGCTTCACATACCTTCACATTTTTCCTTTTAATTCTTTACTTGTGCACATAAGGGAGGGTTCACTTGAACCTTCCAAAACACTTTAAAAAACACTTTGAACCTTGGGAAATTAGAGAAATACCTCTGCAACCTGCAACCAACTCTCTCCAATTTACCCTTTGTGAACAATTAATTGTGCACTACCTGGGCACTTTGACACGTGAACTTCGAACACCTTGACTTTTCCCATGTTAACTTTGACCTTGACCATGTTGACTTTGACTAATTTGACTTTGATCTTTTGACTTTAATGTGGTTGACTTTGCCTGCAGTTGACTTTGACCAATATGACTTTTATGGGCTCAACAGTTTCAAACAAAATATATTGACACATTATTGCACCGTTTTGGCCTTGAAGATGGCAAACTTATTGCCACTCCTATGGAGATAGTTTTACGATTGAGCCTTCATGATGTTGGAGATGCATTTGATGTTTTTCTCTATCAGTAGGTTGTTGGATGCTTGATTTACTTATGCATTACTCGACAAGATATTCAGTTTTCTATCTCACAGATGAGCAGGTTTATGCATTGCCCAAGCGTCAAGCATTGGTAGATAAATAAGCACATTTTTCGCTACTTGAGTGGTACCCAGTTACTTGGATTGTTTATCCCAAGGGGGATCACTACTGCCAGATGTACATGCTTTTTTTTTTACTCTGATAAGGTTGGTTGCTATGAGACTCATGTGTACACTAATTGTTTTTGCTTCATTCTTGGTAGCTCATGCATGATGGAGAGTGTTAATCTCCAAAAGAACAACCTACTCTTGAATTTAGAACACCTCTATATCAAGAGTAAGTCAAAACCTTCACTAAATTATAGGTCCAATCTCCAAATTATCAAAATTAAGAAAATCTGTGAAGAAGATGAAAACACAGAAAAGTCTGCTGCAGAATTTCTTCACATTGACTTATCAAACATGTAAAGTTTTTGATGAAACTTTGTATGAATCATCTCCTAGGGATTGCGCATCACCTCCAAGTTAAATTACTTCAAAAGCTATAGTATAACTTGAGAAATCAATTTCACAAGTTACCTATGTCAGAAACTGTTACTCAGAACAGTCGATTCTACACCCCTAACTTCTTAACTTTGGTTCTCACAATGTCGAACCCGTTTTGCCAAATCCTTTTGACTGAAGATAGCTTATCTCTCAACTTAGATTTTAAGCTATCATATGTGTAAAACTTTACACTGTGCACTGAGCACTACTCATTTCTTTGGACTCGAAATGTGCGCCTGTTTCAGAGAGCTGTGAACACTCAATACATGTGAATGTTCCTATCAGCAATTCTCTTCACCTGTTCACAATTAGACTCTAAAATTCAAACCACAGACTCATTAACTAACAACTTAGATATCCTCAAAAGGATTTCACAAATGATCTACCACAGACGGAGTAGACGCAGAAACATCGGGCGCAACATTTCCTTCATTTCAGGAGAAGACTACAACTAAAAGTGAGAGAGACTTCAACTTCTTTCTCAACTGTCTATTGACATTTACAATCACTAATTTCTCTATTCCTATGCTCATACATGGTCTCTCTTTGTCTTCTCTCTTCTGCTCTCTATTTACCCGACATTTTCCAAAAGTATTTATAGACATCTATGTACAAACTCTCATCAAAACATAAGTATATGTAACCTATGTTATAACTAATGTACATATGTGTACATGTCCTTCACTCTTGTGAATGTGTCCATTTTCTTCACTCCAAATCTTCAATTGGTGATTGATATGCACCAACAGCTCCCCCTCAATCATCAATTGAGGTTTCTCCTTTCTTCTTTATACCTGCCATGTCCTTAAACTTCTGTAGCTTTGGTCCATCCAAGCTTTTTGTAAGCATATCAGCTATCTGATCCTTTGTTGAAGTATGTATGACTTCAATCTCCTTATCCATCACTTTCTCTCTTAGAAAGTGATACTGAATCTCAATGTGTGTGGTCCTGGCATGAAAAACAGGATTAGCAGCTAAATACAATGAACTCATGTTATCTCCATATATGATTGGTATCCCATGCATAATATCAAGACTCTTCATCAATGTCTTGACCCAAATTACTTCTTTTGCAGCTTCAACCATGCCTTTATACTCTGCTTCTGTAGATGATAAAGCAACTGTATGTTGCTTCTTAGAACACCATGAGATAAGTTTATCTCCCACATAACACATATATCCAAATGTAGATCTTCTATCATCTGGATTACCTGCCCAATCTGCATCACTATAAATTTTGATATTTGTATCTGAGGTAAACCCATAATACAAACCTTCATTGAGTGTACCCTTAATGTACCTCAACACCCTTTGTCCTGCAATCCAATGTTCTTTCCTTGGGCAATGCATAAATTGAGACAAAACCCCTACTGCATATGATAAATCAGGTCTAGTTAGAGTAGCATAGATAAGGCTACCAACCAAACTCTGATATTGTCTCATGTCTTTGAATTCTTCACCTCCATACTTACTCAATTTGTGATTCACCTCCATTGGTGTAGGTGCTACCCTGCAATCATCCATTTTAAACTTGATTATCAAGTTCTTCAAATACCTTTCTTGGGTCACAAATACTCCATGTTGAGTATATGTAATCTCCATGCCCAAGAAGTATGACAAGTCTCCCAAGTCACTTATCTTGAACTCCTTTTCCATTTGCCTTTTGAGCTTTTGTATTCCTTCTTCATCTGTACCTGTAAGAATTATATCATCAACATATATGCACATGTATATGAAACCATTTTCACTTGCCTTGACAAGCAAGCTACTATCTGCTTTAGACACCTGAAATCCAAGTTCTTTTAGGAACTTCACAAGTCTATAGTTCCATGCCCTTGGGGCCTGCTTCAAGCCATACAAAGCTCTCTTGAGCTTGCACACATGATCTGGATACCTTTTATCTCTGAACCCTTGAGGTTGCTCCATGAATACATCATCTGAAATATAACCATTCAAAAAAGCATTCTTCACATCAAGTTGACATAGCTTCCAACCTTTACATGCAGCAATAGCAATAAGTGTCCTTATGGTTGTCATCTTTGCCACAGGACTATAGGTCTCATCATAATCAATACCATATGTCTGAGCAAAGCCTTTGACCACAAGTCTAGCTTTGTATCTAGACACACTTCCATCTGCAAACCTTTTTGTCTTGTAGACCCACTTGCATCCAATAATCTTCTGACTATTTGGTTTAGGAACCAAATCCCAAGTTTGATTCTCCAATAGTGCATCATATTCTTCCTGCATAGCACTCTCCCATTTTTCCTTACCTTTTGCCTCTTCATATGTAGAAGGGTCTTCATCTGTATTCACCATATAAGCATAATCTTTTGTGGCTAGAAATGAAGTATCATAACTATACCTTGTAGGTTGCCACTTATTTCTTGTTGACCTTCTGAGCTCTCCACTCCTTGAGGTTTCTGGCTCTTCACATTCAGGATCAAATCTTGGTGTTTCTTCCACTTCAACCTGCACTTCATTATTCTCTTGCTCATCAAATATTTGAACTTTTGATTTACCTTTTCTTTGACTCACTTCTTCTTCATCACCTGTATTGATGTTGATTGTACCTGCATACCAAGTGCTTTGTTCATCAAATGTAACATCCTTAGAAACCATAAATTGCTTTGTTGATGGACTCCACAATCTATAGCCCATCTGCTTATCATCATAGCCAATGAAAACATACTTTTCAGCTTTGGGTTCCAACTTGTGCCTTAATTGTGATGGCACATATGCATATGCCACACACCCAAATACTCTACAATGATCTAAGGTAGGTCTCTTACCCCACCAAGCCTCATATGGTGTCATACCCTGCAAGGCTTTACATGGTAACCTATTGACCAAATAAGTGGTTGTATTTACAGCCTCAGCCCACAAATAATTAGGGCAATTTTTCTCCTTCATCATGGATCTTGCAAACTCAACAAGAGTTCTATTTCTCCTTTCTGCAACACCATTTTGTTGAGGAGAGTACCTGCAAGTAACTTCCCTTTTTATACCTGCATTCCATAAGTAATCACTGAACTCATTTGAGAAATACTCTCCCCCTCCATCTGACCTTAGTCTCTTCAACTTATGACCTGTAATTCTTTTTGCATATGCATGATAGTGTTTAAATGTATTAAACACTTCTGACTTATCTTTGATCACATAGATAGTGATCCACCTAGTAGCATCATCAACATAAATCACATAATACCTTGATCCATTTATACTGAAATCTTTTGATGGTCCCCACACATCTGTGTGTACCAACTCAAGCTTCTCTGAGTGCATAAAACCATGCTTGGAATAGGAATGTTTATGAGCCTTACCTAATTGACATGCCTCACATTTGTATGTCATATGTTGACCTGCAACATTAGGCAATCCAAGCACTGAACCATTGTTAACCATATCTTTAATACCTCTTTCATTGAAATGTCCAAGCCTCTTGTGCCAAAGATCTAACTCAGAGATCTTATGTCCTCCATATGTGAACATTGCATGACCAATGTTACCCTGAATCTTCAATGTAAATAGTCTTCCTTCTTTTTTCCCTGAAACAATCTGTTTATACCCTTGGCTAGGGTCTTCCACATATACTCCATCATTAGTGAACCTTACTTCATATCCCTTTTCAACAATTTGACCTACACTTATCAAATTCTTAGGGATTGTAGGAACATACAAGACCTTACTCAATAAGGTGCTTCCATCCTTGGCCTTCACTGATCCTATTGACTTCACATTGTGCTTTGTGTTGTCACCTGTTTGAACAACATGATTAAAAACTTTACTTTCCAAATCAGTCATCAAAGATATGTTACCACTCAGGTGATTGCTACACCCTGAGTCAATGTAGAAGACTCTTTGATCTTCACTCTGCCTTTCACAAGTTGCATTCATTATCAATGTTGAATCTTCCTTTTGATCTGAAGCATAATTGTAGTAGGTGTTGTTGTATTGTTGACTTTGGAATCCTCTACCTGCATTTCTTCCAAAATAATTTCTTCCACCTCTACCTCTGTAATTACCTCTTTGATTTCTGCCACCTCTTCCTCTTGCATTATAATTTTGATTATATCCACCATTATTCTGATTATTATGCCAACAATCATTAGCTAAATGATTTATCTTACCACAAATCCAGCAAGCTTTGCCTCCATCTTTGTTATTCCTGCCTCTTCCTCTACCTTTGCCACCTCCTCTTCCTCTTAGGAAGTTGGCTTGAGTAGTTGTTCCTTCATCTTCACCTGCTTGTTGTTTTCCTTTGCTATTCTTCTTCTTATCCTTTGAGTACATTGCATGACCTGTACTCTTGTCACCATCTCCTTTAACATCCTGCTCAAATGTTAGCATATGACCTAACAATTGATTTAAATCAGGAGTGAAATGGTCAAGTGATAGTTCTGTAGACAAAATAAATGGCTTCCATTTGTCATCACCTCTCAATCCTGTAAGGATTTGCCTTACCAATTTATCTTCCTCAATGTCTTCATCAATAGCTCCTAAAGCATCTGCAATATCTTTCATCCTTGTCACATAATCTGAGATGGACTGAGAGGCCTTCTTCTTGAAGGTAGTAAACTCTGCCCATAAGGATGCCTTCCTTGACTTTGTAGTGTTCTGAAAATGCTCCTCCAAAGCATTCCATATGTCAGTTGCACTTTCAAGACCTCTAATGTGAGGTAACAAGTAATCATTGACTCCCATATAAATAATGCTCCTAGCTTGAGCATCTTTCTTCATCCAATTTTTCAAATCTGCTAACTCTTCCCTAGTTGGAACACTAGGATCTCTGAACTCTGGCTTCTCTTCTTCTCCTGTGATGTAACCAATTAAATCTTTGCTCATAAGATGAGCTTCCATCCTCATTGACCATGCAGGATAGTTTTCCCTATCCAATTTCTCTATCTGTAGAGCATCTCCCATCTTGTTTCCACCTGTGTATTGAAAACTTCAAGCTTTACAAGCAATGTATGTACCTTTACTTCAAGTTAGACTCCTTTTGCCTTTCTTGATGTCGAGTAGTCTTCTCCTTAGGCTTTTGACTCCAAGCTTTCACTTCTTAGTTCTTCAAATGTTGAACTTCTTGAATCTGCAGCAGTCGGGACCTTCCTTTCCTTGATTTTGATGTCTCCTGCTCTGATACCACTGATGGAGAGTGTTAATCTCCAAAAGAACAACCTACTCTTGAATTTAGAACACCTCTATATCAAGAGTAAGTCAAAACCTTCACTAAATTATAGGTCCAATCTCCAAATTATCAAAATTAAGAAAATCTGTGAAGAAGATGAAAACACAGAAAAGTCTGCTGCAGAATTTCTTCACATTGACTTATCAAACATGTAAAGTTTTTGATGAAACTTTGTACGAATCATCTCCTAGGGATTGCGCATCACCTCCAAGTTAAATTACTTCAAAAGCTATAGTATAACTTGAGAAATCAATTTCACAAGTTACCTATGTCAGAAACTGTTACTCAGAACAGTCGATTCTACACCCCTAACTTCTTAACTTTGGTTCTCACAATGTCGAACCCGTTTTGCCAAATCCTTTTGACTGAAGATAGCTTATCTCTCAACTTAGATTTTAAGCTATCATATGTGTAAAACTTTACACTGTGCACTGAGCACTACTCATTTCTTTGGACTCGAAATGTGCGCCTGTTTCAGAGAGCTGTGAACACTCAATACATGTGAATGTTCCTATTAGCAATTCTCTTCACCTGTTCACAATTAGACTCTAAAATTCAAACCACAGACTCATTAACTAACAACTCAGATATCCTCAAAAGGATTTCACAAATGATCTACCACAGACGGAGTAGACGCAGAAACATCGGGCGCAACATTTCCTTCATTTCAGGAGAAGACTACAACTAAAAGTGAGAGAGACTTCAACTTCTTTCTCAACTGTCTATTGACATTTACAATCACTAATTTCTCTATTCCTATGCTCATACATGGTCTCTCTTTGTCTTCTCTCTTCTGCTCTCTATTTACCCGACATTTTCCAAAAGTATTTATAGACATCTATGTACAAACTCTCATCAAAACATAAGTATATGTAACCTATGTTATAACTAATGTACATATGTGTACATGTCCTTCACTCTTGTGAATGTGTCCATTTTCTTCACTCCAAATCTTCAATTGGTGATTGATATGCACCAACAATGCATATCCTGGTTGAGCAAGAAGTAGCCTACTGTGGCCACTCTAGTTGTGAGGCTGAGTATAGGGAAGCTTTCACAGTGACTCTTGAGTGTGTGGAGCTCAGATGCCTTATGGCTGATTTGGGTGTTGGTCAGTCTTTTGCCACCACCAACTTCATTGATAGTGAGAGTGCATTCATAGTTGCGAGGAACCCTGTATTCCATGCTCACACTAAGCACACTGAGATGCACTATCATTATGTCAGGGAGAGGTTCTCTGCTGGAGAGATCAGTTTGGCATATGTGCCCACACCTAGAACCTATTTTTTAACTATGTCGGATGCTAGGTTTGAAATCGACCAAAATCACTAGAAACTATAAAAAGACCTAAAGAGCTCTAAAATGGTCATTTGTCCCTTGTTACTAGTCCAAATTGAGTGTATCATGGCTCCTTTCAAAAGTAATGGGAAGATCTACAAGCTGCACTATGTAGAACTAAAAAATATCATTTATAACATTGTATACATTTAATAGTTGTAGCCTATCTATACACATGAAAAGTTAGCACAACACAACTTGTAATTACAAGAAAAGACCAATAACACTTATTCTAATGATAGTAGACACAAATGGAAATGAGTGGCAAGTGTTGCACATCAGAAATCAAGCACGAATAAGTCACCAAGAAGCCATGAAATCTTGTGCAATAATTTCGCAAGAAGAAGGAATCTCTTACTCCCACTAGAAAAAAGTCTTTACAAGTGAGGATTTTGGTCTTTTGATAGTGGCTTCCTCATAATCACTCCTTTTTTATTTTGAAAACTAGTAAAATAAAAAAGAACCTACTCAATATTTCTCTTTTTTGTCGATTTTTTGAGGGGAGTCTGTCCCCTATGATACAAGGTTTAACAAAATACAAATCTTGCTTCTATATACAACTCTTCTATTTATAAAATCTGTGGAAAATGGTTGAAAAACTTGAAGATTTTTATGGGGTCTACCACACAGTGTAATGATCTATTTCTACAAGGAATACCATCATATGTGCTAAAAAATCCTCTTGTCTTGTTATGGAAATTGGGAAGATTTTTCTTGTTACTACAAATGGTATCACATTCACTTTATCAGATGTTTATATGTATCAAGTATAAAAACAAATCTATTGTTCATCTCAACATTAGCAAAAATTGGCTTACTAGCAAAATTTGTTGATGATAGATGCACAATTCATGATCTCTTTGATGGTCACAAAATAATTGCATCTAAAATGCTATGTTGCGGGTTGTATAAGATCACAAATTATGCCAAATCTATTCATTATTTTGCATGTGCAGTTGAAGATTCTCAAGCTATTCATATGCAAAATTTTGGCATGAACATTTTATTTATTTGAATTTTGCAAATTTGCTTTGCTTACAAAAATCTAAAATGGTATCCTCTTTACCCAAACTTGAGGTGACTTCTATGCATGTTTATGAGTCTTCATTTCCCAAACATGGGACAATACAAGCTGGAAAAAGAATGGTAGGTTGTTTACAATGATATATGTGGTCCCATTTAGATACTTTTACTTTGTGGATTTTAGAGATGATTTATCTAGGAGTGGATGGGTGTATTTGTTGAAAGAAAATTCCTAAGTGTTTATATGCTTCAAACAACTCCTAATTACAGCTAAAAATTTGTCAACATGTAAAATGGGCACCCTCTATTCTGATTGAGGGGGGAGTATATGTATTGAGTCTAATGCATTTTTGGTTGAGCATGGAATATAACATCCATATATAGTGTCATATATACCTCAAAAAAATGGATTTGTTGAGAGGATAATACGTGTCTCATTGAAATGGCGAGATGTATAGTCAAAATTCAGGCTTTATCACATAGCTTCTAGCTTGAGGTTGTTACGTGTGCAATATATGTACTTAACATGTATCCCACTAAAGCATTGCAATCTATCACTCTTACAAGTTTTGGCATGGTTGCAAGCCATGTTGTGCTCATCTTTGTGTTTTGATTGTTTGGCATATGCATTAGTATTTATGCAACAATGCAAAAAATTCTTCTCATACTCTTTCGACTTCCTCTTTGCTCTTCTATGATTTGAGAATTCCTTCCAAGATGTCATCTGTATTGGCTTGTTGTAAAGCTTTACTCTACAATTGTTGATGTAGTTTGGAAAAATAACTCCATACAAAGTTGCAAGATTGATAACGCTACTTGTTGAAATGTCATTGATGATGAATGGTCCATATTTACACTTTTGTATCTTCTTTGCATGTTGCTTCAAGGTGTAGTAGAGGACTAGATCTCCTTCCTTGAGTCCTTTGTCCTTGATATGGTTGTCATAGTATGACTTATATCTTCTTTTTAAAACATATATCATTGATATTTCTCATAGTTTGGTTTTCTCCAAATTCTTCAACTGGTACACTTGCTTTGAGAGCTCATGGTCATTCCATTATTAGCTACTCATAAGATTGGAATGAGAAAATCTATATGGAGCATTTCGTTTTGTCCATACACCACATTGAATGGTGTTGTGCTTAGAGCAATCTTGTAGGCTACTCTATATTCCCAAATAGTGAGATGAAGTTGTTTCTCCCAATCAAGTCTACCTATTTACTAATTTTTCTAGCACCATGCAAAGAAATTTGTTAGTCCTCTCTATATAACCATTGGCCTATAGGTGATATGGTTTAGACTTTTTGTGAGTGATGGATAATTCATTTAACAGACATTGAATCCCTTCATTGAGAAAGTGAGTACCTTGATCATTGACAATCTCTACTTGAAAATCGAATCCTATGAAGATGTTTTCAAATAATAACTTCATTGTGGTTTGTGCATTATTTCAGTGAGTAGCTCTTGATTCTACCCATTTGGTTAATTAGTTTTTTGCCACTATGATGTATCCATCATGAGGCCCTCTAACCAATGGGTTAATCGGTCTTATGAAGTCAATGTCCCACTTGGCAAAAACTCGACTTCCTATCATGGGCCTAAGAGGCATGAAATCCGTTTTGAATGGATACTTCATTCCTTGACATACCCTACATTGTTTCATGGAATCTTTTGCATCAATGTGGAGTGTTGGACACCATAATCTTGCAAATAGTACATCTTTGCCATCCTTGCAGGAGCAAAATGTCATGTAGATGGAGTTTGTTCCTGAACAAAGTCCAAATAAGATAGATCTCATTTAAGTTGATGAGGAGAGGATTGAGCTTGCATATTGTTTAAACATGGGGAAAGTTCTTTTTGTTGTGAAAGAAGATGCAACTACTCCACACGGGTGCAATATCCACGAAATTTTTGGATGTCAACCACTGCCTCCCACGAGTTTTAGAAAGAGAGCTTTTTTGCACAAAAATCAAGAGAGAGAGAGAGAGTAGAGCATATATGCTTCAAAAATCCATGGCTTTGATTACCAATGTTGAGAGCCCTCCAAGATGGTAGCTTCCACCTTGTGAGAGTAAGTTCACGTATCCACCCATCCAACTCCATCCATATTTATACCACTAGGTCAAAGGGTTGCATGTCATAGGACACATCCAAGTCTCCCTCTTGGTGTCCCTCATGTGGACACTTTCCCAAGGTGAGTTGTGTGGCTTCTAATTCAATTGAGGCCTTCCCTTCATGTACGTATCACGATGGCACTTGGGAGAAGCTTCCCTCGAGGCTAAGGTTCTTGCACCTTAAGATAATTAATCATAAGGGAGAAAACCATTCAATTGAGGCTCTAATAAAATGAATACGCTAATGATCCACTCTAGGGTTAAATCCAAAAATTGAAAGCTAATATTTGAGGGTCTAGCCCAAAAAAATAAACCAAGGGTTCTCAATGATTAAAGCCATTATCAAAAGTTCTAAACCAAGGGTCTCATTATACAACATCTTATCATACCTAGTTTTAGTTTCCCTAGAAATATAGCACCTATGAAGCATGGTATGTAAAGGATAAGACCAAAGGTTCAATATAATTACATGAAGTACCCATTTTCAATTATCCTTGAAACATATCACCTATTTTTCATGAGGAAGGACATAAGGAAGAGAGCTCACTCGCACACTCTCACATTCAAAGAGGAGCACATACATAGATTGAGGCAAGGAAGAATGATCTTCTTCTTCTTATTCTTATTCTTCTTCTTCTTCTTCTTCTTCTTCTTCTATTACATAAAAGGAATATACAAGAATGACCTAAAACAAAAATAGATCTAGTGCAATATATAACGAATAGTACATAAAGAAAATCCTAATGTTCACGAATGAGTGAGTTGGCAAGAAACAAATGTGCCATCACTCTCGAAAGATAATCTAGCAAAGGTCAATGAATATTCATGACATATACCAGTGTGACTACTATACATGTCAGAGGTATGAAAAAGTGATATGTGTCATCCTAGATTATCACATGTTGAGCTTGATATATCAACACTCCTCAAGCTCAATGTCATGTCCTCTAATCCAAGCACTATCTAAAACTTCTTCAACTTCTCAACTCCAAGTGCTTCAGTGAAAAACTACTCATCTGTCCTCACATAAACAAGGTCAATATCACTTCCTAATACCTTTTCCCTTATGAAATGATAATGCACCTCAACATGCTTTGTTCTAGCATGAAAAATAGGGTTCCGTAGTAACTATATGCTGCTATGATTATCACAATAGATGATGATAGGCTTTTGCGATTCCACACCTAAATCTGCAAGTAGCACCTCTAGCCATGATGCTTCACATGCTACCATTACAACATCTCTATACTCAGCCTCTCTACTAAAAAAAGCAACAGTGGGTTGCTTCTTATTGCTCCATGTAATGGTTGCACTTCCAAGTGAGAATAGAAAGCCAGTAGTAGATCTTCTATCTAGAATACTACCAGCCCAATCTACATCGATGTATCCATGAATGTGCAATTCTACATCAGCTTCATAAAACAATGCATAATCCAAAGTAGCACTCACATATCGTAGAGTGCGGCTCAAAGCATCTAAGTGTGGTTTCCTTAGATGTGGTTTCTTGGGAACTTAAATAAATTGACTTTCAAGTCCAACAGTGTAGCTTATATCAGGCCTTGTAATTGTGAGATATATCAAATTTCCCACAATTTTCCTGTACATAGTAGCATTTTCTAGTGCTTCACCTGATGTAGTATCCAACTTCAAATTCTAATCTAATGGCATAGTAATTGGCTTACAACCAACCACACCATACTTTTTTAGCATACTCAAGGCATATTGCCTTTGCAACATCCATATACCTATTTCTATATGTATAAATTCACTGCCCAAGAAATAGCACAACACACCAAGATCTTTCATGTCAAATTTTGCATTAGGAGCTATTTTACCTCTTTAATGCTTTCTTCATTATCACCACCTACAATCAAGTCATCAACATAAATAGCCACAATCGTGATGCCATCATCACCCTTCCTTGCATATAATGAATGATCTACATCACACATAGAAAATCCAATGGTGGTTAAGTAATCAACAATGCTTGCATGCCAAGCATGAGGGGCTTGCTTAAGCCCATACAAAGCCTTTTGCAATGTGCAAAAATATTTTGGGTGCTTTGAATCCTCATATCCTTGTGGTTGGTCCATGTATACTTCTTCCTGCAACTCACCATGTAAGAAAGCATTTTTCACATCCATCTAATGCAAAGTCCATCCTTTAGATGTAGCTGATGCAACAAGTGCTTTGATAGTAGATAGTTTAGCGACATGGCTAAATGTTTCTTCATAATCAATGTCATATGTCTGTGCATATCCTTTTGTTACCAATCACGCTTTATACATGATTATGCTACCATCAGCATTGTGCTTTGTCTTGCAAACCCACTTGTAGCCTATCGGTTTATTTCCTTGTGGAAACATAACCAATTTCCATGTTTCATTTCCATAAATTGCAGTTGTCTCCTCATCCATAGCTTTCTCCCAATCTGCATTTCCACTTGCATCTTCAAAACAAGAAGGTCCAGCATCTTGTATGATTGAGAGTATTCATCTCCAAAAGAACAAGCTATTCTTGATGTTAGACCACCTCTATATCAAGAATAAATTTAAACTTCAACCAATTTTGGAAGACAATCACCAAACTATCAAGAAATTAACTAGCTGTGAAGAAAGTCACTTCACAAAAAAGTCTGATGCACATTAATCACTCATTGATTAATCATTTGTGTAAAGTTTCTGATGAAACTTTGTAGAATGTGTCGCCTAGAGTATGCGCACCTCCTTCAAGTTAAAACACTTCAAAAGCTTCAGTAGATTATGAGAAATGCTTCAAACAATTCAGCTATGTCTGAAACTACCTTCATTGTAGAATCGACTTTGACACCTGCATCTTCTAACACATAGTTCTCCCAATCTAGAACCCGTTTAAGCAAATGCTTTTAGCCATAGATGGCTTACCTTCCAACTTAAATTTTCACTCCTCACTTGTGTAAAAATTTACACTGTACATTAATAACTGATCATTTCTTTGACCATCAAATCTGCGCATGTTTCAGAAGACACTCAGCACTTTCTCACATATAGATGTTCCTACACAAAATTCTCTCAGCCTGTTTGGAATTGAACTCTCAAACTTTAACCATAGATAGATTAGCTATGGACTTAGATATGTACAAAAGGATTTTTGATAAAAACAAACACAGAAGGAGAACTAGAGAAAAGATCGACGCACAATTCTCTGAACATTCTTTCTATTCAACTCTTCATACATATGATGGATGATACATCCAATACACATCATCTATTCATCTATGCTTCATCTCATCCTTCTATTACCACCATCTACACGTATATATATACATATGAGTATTGATTCATCATTACTTTAAGTATATTGAAGTATTTACAAAGCTAATGTACATATGTTCTAAAGAACTTTGCTATCTGAATCTTCTCTTTACTTCATGAAGTTGGACTTCAATCTTTTCTTCATTTCTTCACTTCATAATCACCAATTGTTGATTTCCCTGCTCTAACAGCTCCCCCTCAATCATCAATTGTGATTACCTGCATCTTCTTTATCCCTGCCATATCTTTAAACCTCTGCAACTTTGGTCCATCCAAGCTTTTTGTCATCATATCTGCAAGTTGATCTTTTGTAGGAGTATGCATAACTTCTATTTCTTTATCAACAACCTTCTCTCTCAGAAAATGATATTGAATCTCAATATGTTTAGTTCTAGCATGGAATATAGGATTTGCTACCAAATATAAAGAACTCATATTGTCTCCACAAATGATAGGAGTACTTTGAACAATATCAAAACTCTTCATAAGAGCCTTTAACCATATTACTTCCTTTGCAGCTTCTACCATGCCTTTATATTCTGCTTCTGTAGATGATAAAGCAACTGCATGTTGCTTCTTCGAGCACCAAGAAATCAGCTTGTCTCCCACATAACACAAGTATCCATGTGTTGATCTTCTATCATCAGAATTACGTGCCCAATCTGCATCACTGTATATTTTGACTCTTGTATCAGAAGTAAATCCATAATACAATCCTTCTTTAAGTGTGCCCTTGATGTACCTAAGTACTCTTTGTCCTGCAATCCAATGTTCCTTTCTAGGACAATGCATGAATTGAGATAGAACTCCAACTGCATATGATAAGTCAGGTCTTGTTAATGTAGCATAAATCAAGCTACCCACCAAACTCTGATAAAGCTTCATATGTTTGAATTCCTCTCCTCCATATCTACTCAATCTATGATTCACTTCCATTGGAGTTGGTGTTATCCTACAATCTTCCATTTTAAATTTGATTAGCAAATTTTTCAAATACCTTTCTTGAGTTACATATACTCCACGTTGAGTATATGAAAACTCCATTCCCAAAAAGAATGACAAATTTCCCAAATCACTGATTTTGAATTCTTTCTCCATCTACTTCTTAATCATGTGTATACCTTTGTCATATGTTCCTGTAAGTATTATGTCATCAACATAAATACAAACATAAATAAATCCATCCTCACTTGCTTTGACTAGCAAGCTACTATCAGTGCCTTTGATGCTTGAAATCCAAGTTCCTTTAAGAACTTTACAAGCCTATAATTCCATGCCCTTGGGGCCTGCTTCAACCCATACAAAGCTCTCTTGAGCTTACACACATGATTTGGATACACTTGATCTTTAAAACCATCTAGTTGTTCCATATAGATTTCATCTGAAATAAAACCATTCAAAAATGCATTCTTCACATCTAATTGAGATAATTTCCAACCTTTGCAAGTAGCAATTGCTATGAGAGTTCTTATGGTTGTCATCTTTGCAACAGGACTATAAGTTTCATCATAGTCCACACCATATGTCTGTGCATATCCCTTTACAACAAGCCTGTCTTTGTACCTAGATACACTTCCATCTGCAAACCTTTTTGTTTTGTAGACCCATTTACATCCAATGATCTTCTGACTATTTGGTTTAGGAACCAAATCCCAAGTCTCATTTTCCATCAATGCATCATACTCCTCTTGCATAGCTTTTTCCAAATTCTTCTTTCCTTTGGCTTCATCGTATGTGGATGGATCTTCATCTGCTTTTAACATGTAAGCATAATCTTTAGTAGTCAAGAATGAAGTATCATAGCTATACCTTGTAGGCTGCCATTTGTGCATAGATGACCTTCTGACTTCTCCACTTCTTGAAGTTTCTTGTTCATCACATTCTGGATCAAACCTTGGCACTTCTTCAATTTCAACATGTACTTCATTGTTCTCCTCTTCATCAAATATCTGAACCTTTGATTTACCTTTCTTTTGACTCACAACTGCTTCAACATCTGCATGAACATTAAGTGTACCTGCATACCAAGTACCTTGCTCATCAAATGTAACATCCTTAGACACAAAGAATTTCTTTGTGGATGGACTCCACAACCTATAACCCATATGCTTGTCATCATAACCAATGAATACATACTTCTCTGCTTTAGGTTCCAATTTATGCCTCAATTGAGATGGCACATATGCATATGCCAAGCATCCAAATATTTTACAATGATCCAAGGTAGGTCTCTTACCCCACCAAGCTTCATATGGTGTCATACCCTGCAAAGCTTTACATGGTAGCCTATTGACCAAATATGTGGCTGTGTTTACAGCCTCAGCCCATAAATAATTAGGGCAATTTTTCTCCTTCATCATGGATCTTGCAAACTCAACAAGAGTTATGTTTCTTCTCTCTGCTACCCCATTTTGTTGAGGAGAGTATCTGCAAGTAACCTCTCTCTTTATACCTGCATTCCACAAATAATCATTGAACTCATTAGAGAAATACTCTCCCCCTCCATCTGACCTTAGTCTCTTCAACTTTTGTCATGTAATTCTTTCTGCATATGCATGATAGTGTTTGAATGTGTTAAACACTTCTGATTTGTCTTTGATCACATAGATTGTGATCCACCTGGTAGCATCATCAACATATATGACATAATATCTTGAACCATTTATACTGAAGTCCTTTGAAGGACCCCACACATCTGTATGTACCAATTCAAGTCTTTCTGAATACATAAAACCATGCTTATTATATGGTTGCTTATGAGCCTTACCTAACTGACATGCTTCACATCTTTATGTCATGTGTTGACCTGCAACATTAGGCAATCCAAGCACTAAACCATTGTTAACCATATCTTTGATCCTCTTTCAATAAAATCTCCAAGTCTTTTATGTCAAAGATCCAATTCAGACACCTTTTGCTCTCCATATGTAAACATAGCATGTCCAACATTACCTTGTATCTTTAGTGTGAAGAGCCTTCCTTCCTTCTTTCCTGTAACAATCCGTTTATACCCTTGACTAGGGTCTTCAACATAAACTCCATCATTAGTGAACCTTACCTCATATCCTTTTTCCACAATTTGTCCTACACTGATCAAGTTCTTTGGAATTGTAGGAACATACAGAACCTTACTCAAGAGAGTACTTCCATCTTTGGCTTTAACTGAAACAATTGACTTTACTTTGTGCTTTGTATTATCACCTGTTTGAACTGTATGATTGATTGCCTTATGATCTAGGTCAGTCATCAAAGCAATATTTCCACTCAGATGATTGCTACATCCTAAGTCAATATAAAATACTCTCATGTCTTCATGTGAGGCTTCACATGTTGCATTCATAATAAGAGTTGAATCTTCTTTCTGATCTGATGCATAATTGTAGTAGGTGTTATTATAGGATTGATTTTTGAAGTTTCTTCCTCCACCTCTTCCAAATGAATTCCTACCACCTCTACCTCTGAAGTTTCCTCTCTGAAATCTGCCACCTCTTCCTCTTTGATTAAAGTTCTGATTAAAATTACCATTGCTTTGATTATTATGCCAACAATCATGAGATAGATGATTGGTCTTACCACATATCCAACAGCTCTGACACTATCTTTGTTATTTCTGCCTCTTCCTCTACTTCTGCCACTTCCTCTTCCTCTTAGGAAGTTTGTTTGACTTGGAGTACCTTCATCTTCAACTGATTGTTGCTTTCCTTTGCTAGCTTTCTTCTTGTCTTTAGAATACATTGCATGACCTGCACTCTTATCAACATCTCCTTTGATATCCTTCTCAAAAGTTAGCATATTTCCTAACAATTGATTCACATCAGGAGTGAAATGATCTAATGAAAGTTCTGTAGACAAAATAAAAGGCTTTCACTTCTCATCTCCTCTTAGCCCTGTGAGAATTTGTCTTACCAACTTATCTTCTTCAATATCTTCATCAACTGCACCTAAAGAATCAGCAATGTCTTTCATCTTTGTCACATAATCAGATATTGATTGTGAAGCCTTCTTCTTGAAGGTAATAAACTCTGCCCATAATGAAGCTCTCCTTGATTTGGTTGTATTCTGAAAATGCTCTTCCAAAGCATTCCAAATGTCACTTGCACTTTCAAGTCCTCTGATATGAGGAAGCAAATAATCATTCACTCCCATGTAGATTATGCTCCTTGCTTGAGCATCCTTCTTCATCCAAATCTTTATATCTGCAAGCTCCTCCCTAGTTGGAACACTAGGATCTTTGAACTCTAGCTTTTCTTCCTCTCCTGTGATGTATCCCATCAGATCTTTGCTCATAAGATGAGCTTCCATTCTTATAGACCAAGCTGGATAGTTCTCTCTATCCAACTTCTCAATTTGGAGACTATCTCCCATCCTTTCTTCACCTGTACTATCAAATCTTTAATCCTTATAAGGAATGAATGTACCTTAGCTTCGAATGTTGCTCCTTCTGATCTTTTGGATAACCTTTATGTGTCTTCCTTTAGTCTTTCTTCCACACTTTATCCTTTTGAACCTTCAAGGTGTGAAATTTGTATCTGTAGCAGTCCGGGTCTTCTTTTCCTCAATTTTGATACTTCTTGCTCTGATACCACTAATGGAGAGTATTCATCTCCAAAAGAACAAGCTATTCTTGATGTTAGACCACCTCTATATCAAGAATAACTTTAAACTTCAACCAATTTTGGAAGACAATCACTTTCCACCTCCTCCCAGATCTTCTTGCTCTTGGGTCACTTCTCCTTGTATCATCTGTATGTGCCTTTCTTACTCATGGATTCTTCACAAAGGGCAAACCAAGTTCCTCATCAAGGCTCTTTTTTGAATCGCTTGAATCTCCATCAATGTCTTCAACTCCTTTGTCATTTGAGTCAAGATTAAGTCCTTCTTTGGCATCTGCATAGAAGCTAGAACATGTACATATGCAATACAACCAAATACTTTCATATGTGATAAGTTTGTCTTTTTACCTATAAACTTCTCTTCAGGTTGGTGTACAACAACAGTTAGAGCTTTGTTCATGATGTACATAGCGGTGTGCATAGCTTTTGCCCAATAACAATGAGGCATTTTCTTCTCATCCATCAATGCTCTTGTTATTTTTGCAATATGTTTATTTCTACATTCAGTAATTTCATTCTATTGTGGTGTGCACCTACATGAAAACTATCATCGCATTCCATGAATTTTTAGAAAGTGACTAAACTCATTTGACAGGTATTCACCTCCTACACTAGATCTTAATGTCTAAATATACTTTCCTATTTACTTTTACACCATAGCCCTAAAATTGTGGAAGTGACTGAACACCTCACTCTTCTCTTTCATGAAATATACCCATACTTTCCGTGTATGGTCATCAATGAAAGTAACATAAATCCTACAACTACCCATAGATGTTGTCTTTACAGGACCCTAAACATCCGTATGTACTATTTCTAGCACATTCTCACTAACGTGTTTGTCATGCAAAAATGATGCTCTTGAGTGCTTACCAAATTGACATGTTGCATATACCTTTTACATCTTTGCAACCTTGAAATTTGGTATTCCATTGACAATCTCCTTTGATAGCATCAATCAGCCTCTGCGAATTTTCATGTCCAATTCATTTGTGTCAAATCTCTATATCAGCAATAACTCTTCCACCTTTTGCAAACATGGGTGCATTTCATTTCAGGAATTTTTTTATTTAAGGTGAACATCCTACCCACTTTGTTTCCATTGGCAATCAATCTTCCATCCTATTTGTACTCTTCTACATATAACCCATCAGCATTGAACCTAACTTGTTTTGCCCAACAAAAACTAGAGTCTTTGTTATTTTCAAGACATGTAGCATCAACAAGATGTTTTACCTTCCTATCCTCCATAGATAGTTCTATGTTTCTTGTATGCTCTATAGGATGTGATGTGTCGTCACCTATTTCAACATATCTAAGAATTGGTAATTTTTACAAACTACTAAACCATTCGACATGACTAGTCATGTGGTTTGAAGCACTTTCCAATACATTACCTTTTGTGCTCCTTGATTCCATTCTTCATATGCTCTTAACTAGTCCACAGTTCGATTCCTTTTTGGTAACTATGGAGCATTTTCATTCTCTCCTTCCATGTACTTCAAGTATCCTTTTCCCATCAAGAAATTTGTCATTTTGAATCTCCAAGCATGGAAGTTGTTCTTATCTAGCTTATCGCTCATAAGCTCACTCATTCCATCAGTGTTTGCCATTTCTATAGCAGTTCACAAAACTCCAAAAGCACTACAAGCAGTACTTTTGCTTGAATATTGTCACACTTTGAGGTGACAGTTTGATCTCAGAAAAAACATTATTTTCGTGTATCAACAGTACATGGAATCACTTGAAATTTAGGATCTCGAATATTTGAGTGTTGCCAAAGAGGACACAAGTTATAGTTTTGCAAACTGACGTGGTTTCTTTGTGGGCCCCATCTTGTAGGCTTGAAACAAAAGTCAAGATGGCTCCGAAACAAAAATTGGAGAAAAACAAGTGACCATAAACAGATAATTCTCAAAATATTTTGACACCTTCTACCTTCACGCCAATTTTCATAGCAATCTAAGTTCGTTTGTGAATCACGCTTTCTCCACACCTTCTCGCATACTCTATACCCTCGGCCTTCTCCACAAGCTCTCTACAACCACACTAGCTCTGATACCATGGTACGAGGAAGGAGATAAGAAAGAGAGCTCACTCACACATGCTCACACTCAAAGAGGAGCACACACACAGATTGAGGCAAGGAAGAATTATCTTCTTCTTGTTCTTCTATTACATAAAAGGAATATACAAGGATGACCTAAAAAAACAATAAAACTAGTGCAATATATAAAGAATAGTACATAAGGAAAATCCTAATGTCCACGAATGAGTGAGCTAGCAAGAAACAAATGTGCCATCACTCTTGGTAGATAAATCTAGTAAAGCTCAATGAAGTATCCCTGACATATACCACCATGACCATTATACATGTTAGAGAAATGAATACATGTCATCCTGGATCATCACATGTTGAGCTCGATATCTCAACACTATTGATCATGGTTTTGTAGAGAACAAGGTGACAACTGCAACAAGACCACATGAAGATTGAGTATCGCATCATATTAACAAGGTTATATTGCAACTTCAAGAGGTTCCATGTATCTTCCTCAAATTTTTTACATATCTATCTTTCATCTTCCATCTTTTCTCCATGATGTTCATTATGTTGGAGTCTTTGAATAACAAAAATATAGAACCAAAGAATGCAACAAATTTTAAGAATACTTACTTCCTTCTAAAGTACTTAGTTAATAGATAGATGCTAAGGTGAGGGAGAAAACCTAGTTATAATAATTGAGTATATTTATTCTTTGGTTCCTTATGGCAATTTAGTATAAGAGGAGACCACCCACTTCCAAGTTCAATGGAAGTATCCATTTGCCTATAGTTATATAGTATGCCCTTTATCTAGGCCCTTAAGTCAATCTCATCCTAGAGGAGACAAAGAGCTCTACAAGAGGAGACCAAGAGCCTCCCACATTAGTAGGTGTTCTAGAGTTTTCCAATTCAACAGAAATATCCATATAGTATGACCTTTACCCCAATTCTTAAGGGCTTTGGTGTGGTGAACAAGAGGAGCAAGGAGGAGATGGAGGGAGAGAGAGAGAGAGAGAGAGAGGAACATATGCATGGGAGCCTTGAAACCCACATAATGATCTCTCTTAGGAAATGCTCTATAAATGATGTATATATATCAACATAGGGGTAAGGTCACATGATCCTTACATCCCGAACAATCTCCCACTTAAGGCTCTATATGCATGCAACATGATCGGTATCTTTCACATTACCTATTTGCATAAACACAATAGTTCTCTCATACACACACACTTTACATCACATAACAAAGCAATAGCCACTCTTTTTGTGTGTTGGTAGTAAATGGTAGAGAATAGACAAGCCAGATATAACTAACCATTTCATTTGATACATTGGCAATCATCCTTCACCCTCAGTGTAATGCATGAGCAAAGGGAAGTCCAGAATCACATAGCAGACTCATGAATGAAGGGGGGTCTACCTTTTCCACATGAGAACCAATCTACATCCTTTTCATGCTTCTCCCTTCCTTCCACTATTAATTTGTTGTTGGCCTCTACTCCTTGGCTAGTAGCTCATAGAGTGGCTTAATGTGAACTCCAAGCATCCTTGATATATATCAGCCTTTGGCTAGAAATTTGATTCTCCTTGAGATGATTTCTTTGACTAAATTGGGGATAAAACAAGAGCCTCTAGTGGCTACAAATAGTGATGCTCCGATGGTCATTGGCTGGTAGGGAAACATAACAATTGGTTAGCTAGATCATCATGGGCTGATGTAGTTGCACTTCAATAAAAGAGAACAATGCAACAAGAGTGCCATCCTTTTCCACATTGCATGGCTGAAAGAAAATACCCTCCAATATTCCATGTTTAATTCTTTCTCTTCATTGAAGTCCCCACACATATATGGCCTTCTATAGATTCAAATAGTGGCCTTATTGAACAACATTCGAGGTTTGTATCCTCACAAGATAGAGTATCCAACCCCATCGATGGCAAGGGGGAGCAGCTCCATACTATTTGGTGTGCATCCAAGATCTCCCTTATAGCATCCCTCCATCATTCAAAGAGTTCTCAAATGGAAGAGAGCCACTGTTAGATTTTTAGCATCACATTTTTTAGCCCATTATAACTGCTCCACTTCAAAGATCATCTAAATCATGATGGCAGAGCATTTTAAAACTCCACCCTTTAGCTCTTTTCCTTTTCCCTTTGAGACAAATTTAGCATTATCTCTCATTCTTCTCATGCTTCGATGCCCACTCTGATTGCTACCAGAGTATATACCCAATATATGTTTGCTTCATTGAACTCTATGCATGAGAGTGAGTGTTGTCTCTTTGTGTCCATGAAACAAGTACAATGTCACACTTTGAGGTATAGCAAGTCCAAAGCAACAAGATGCTCTTTATGAATTCCTTGTCATAATTGTAGCAGATCTTTGAAGAAAAATTAATACCATGCTTCTCTTTGCAAATGCTTTCCTAAGAGGCCGGTCCAACAACATTCTTTTGCATTTGACAAGAAGCCAAGTCTCCTCCCTCTTCTTCAGCTACAAGATACCTTCATTTTGGTTGCATCCCCCATCTATACATCACCATGAACTTCAGTCGACTACTCTTTTCGATCCTCTTCTCTTTGAGTCACACCCTTGCATGAACTTTCCCCATGATTCAACTCATCGTATATATTCTTCACCAATCGCAAAGACAATGTCTCCAAAACAAGAAAATGCATGAGGCTTAATAGAGAAGTGCAATTGATTATCAAAAAGGTTCTACAACAAGTGTGCCATTATTTCATCACAAAAGGGCAAGATATTATTCACAGGAGGAGCAATTTTTTCCCTCTTTCAGAGGTTTTTTCCCTTGGCTTGTATGTACGCCTATAGCCCTAACGGGTCACTTATCTTTGTATAGTCTCTTGGTAACACATTCAATATTATGTGTTGTTGTCCAAGCTTCTTCTTCTTCCTTGTGTTGTTCGTGTGATTCCACAAAACTCAAACTCCAACAATTGGTATCAGAGCGGGTCCCTACTTCATCTAGGGCATCATCCACACCCCTTCAGTCACATTCTGAGAATTACACAAAAATTGGTGAACATACTCAAGCTGATTAGGAGTTCAAAATAACTTCGACTTATGGTGTTAAAAATCCCGATCTAAGCTCATTTTGGCCTTCAAATGCACTTTTGTAGTGCTTGTGTAGGCAATTTCATCTTTTTGTGCCATATCCATATATATATATATATATATATATATATATATATATATATATATATATATATATATATATATATGTGTGTGTGTGTGTGTGTGTGTGTGTGTTTTGGTTCAGTAGTATAAGTGCTTGGAAGTCTGCTACAGGTTTAGCAGAAATCCATAGGATAATTATGCTCAACTTTTTGAGATACAATCATTTTTTCGCATCACGGTATTTTAGTCAGTGGCCATGGTTGAAAGTAGTGATGTATTTTGTATGTTGGTTGTTGAGGATAAGTTGGATGGTACCAATTACCCATTATGGGCTTATATGATGCATCATGTATTGTTTCAAAAGGACTTTAGAATATTGTGCACAGTGTTGAAAAACGTCCTATTACACCTACAAATAGAGCTATTGAAGGTGATGTGAAGGGCACTGAAGATGGTGATATTCTTTAGGTTCATGTTTGTGGTGCATTTCCTACTGCACCTACTATAGAGCAACTTTGTTGGGATGGCATGGATGCTCAAGCACATGCCTTGATAGACTTGTCTATCAAATGTGCCATTATTCCTCACATTTGCACTTGCAAAATAGCAAAGGATGCTTGGGATACACTTAACACTTTATACCAGGCAAGGAATGAGGCTTGTGTTGCTTAGCTCCAAAAATAGTTGGAGAGTGATTATATGAATGAAGGAGATTCCATGGATAGTTTTTGCACAAAGATCAAAGAAATAAAGGAGTAGTTGATTTTTGTTGATGAAGTCTTTCCAGACAATTCACTTGTGTAGACTGTTCTAAATGGTCTTCCAAATTCATGACATAGTTCTGCTTCAACTCTTTGATTGATGATGAAAGGCAATCCAAATTCCTTAAAATTTGAGGATTTAGTCTCAGTTCTATTGCAAGAAGATCAATATAGGAAGAAAGTTCCATTATTCGTGTTGTAGATCAAGCTTTCCTGGCTAGTTAGAAGGGCAAAGGTAAATGGAGCTCATCTACTAGTAAGCACAAATCTACTAATTTTGCACAATCAAAGAAGGATGACAAAGACGAGAAGAAAATAGAAAAGCAAAATATTTTTTGCAAATACTATAAAAGAAATGATCATGTCATAAAAAGTTGTCCATAACTAGTTGCAAAAGAGGCAAAGAGAAAAGAGGCTAGAATGGTTGTTGCAGAAGCCTCTACACCCAAATCAGAGTCTGCAAATCTTATGTAGAATGAAGAATGGGCATTTACTACTGTTTGCAATTATGACCCATCTTCTCATGAATAGTGTATGTCTATAGTAGACTCAAATGTTTGGTATTTTGATAGTGAGGCAACCAAACATATTACCTTGTAGTGTATTTTCTTCACTTCACTTGAGCCTACCCATATAGAAAATACTATCACATGCACCAATAACTCCTCTTATCCTATCATGGGAATTGGTAAGATCATTCTGACTATTGTTGATGGTAGTTCTTTTACATTTTTGGATGCTTTATTTATGCTAGGGATCAAGAAAAATATGTTATCAGTTTCAGCATTAACCAAGATCAGCTTGGTTGTGAATATTGTTGATGATAGATGTACAGTTCATGATTTGTCAAATGGTGATGTCATTATTGCTTCTATCATTTTATGTCATGGGCTATATAAGCTCATAGATTATGCAAAATCCATGAATGATTCAGCATGTACAGTTCAAGATTCTCAGGCTATGTCACATGCAAAGCTTTGGCATGCACGTTTTGGTCATCTGAATTTCGCTAGTTCACAATGCCTTCAGAAATCTGAAATGGTGTCCTCTCTGCCCAAACTTGAGGAACCTTGTAAACATGTCTGTGAAGCTGTATTTTGGGCAAAATGCATCATTCCTCCTTCCCAAAAGATGGTTCAGTTTGAGCTACTCAAAAATTGCAACTTGTTCACAGTGGTGTCTATGGTCCTATGTTGACACCTTCTTTTTGGAACTACCTTTACTTTGTGACTTTTATTGATGATTTTTCTAGGCATGGCTGTGTATATCTATTGCAAGCAAAGTCCGGAGTGTTTATGTGCTCAAACACTTTTTGGTTTTGGATGAAAATCTATCAGCATGTATAATGGGCACCCTCTATTCTGATCGAGGGGGGGAATATATGTCTTTTGATTTTAATGCATTTCTAGCTAAACATGGGATAAAACTTTAGTGTACAGTTTCATATATACCTCAACAGAATGGAGTTCCTAAAAGGAAGAACAGGTTGCTTATGGAGATGGCAAGGTGTATGGTCAAGAGTTAGGCTTTACCACATAGTTTTTGGCTTGAGGTTGTTATGTGTGTAGCATATGTACTTAATAGGTATCCCACTAAAGCATTGCAGTTTATCACCCCATATGAGGCTTGGCATGATCACAAGTGTAGCTCAAGCGTAAGCATCACCTCCTTTACTTGTCAATCCACGGAGACGTGAGGACTGGTATGAAGACCATGAACGAGTGAAGGCACAAGTGCATGAGTGAAAGCACACAAGCATGCACACACATACACACACACACACGCACAAGGTAAGAGCAAAGAGAGGAACAATGGAAGGACTTCGATTGCAAAAGAGTTCTCTTACAAAAGCTCAAATCTACAACAAGCTCACTCTCTCACAAGCTAACCTCAAAAATGAGCTCTCTAGCTCTTTTTATAGTTTTTTGAGTAGTTTTGGCCCTGTCCAGACCTAGTGTCCGACCTAGTTAAAAATTAGGTTCTAGGGCTTATTTGAGGTCTCAAACGGAGTCTACAAATTATGGAAATTGGTAGGATGATACTTCTAATACTCCTCAAGATTGGGGACTCCTTGGATTGAAAAAAATGGAGCTAGAAAAATGTGAAATGGTAATTTACAATGGTTTTTAGTGATGAAAATCACTAGTTTTCCCTACATGCTCCTTCTTCTTGTGTGTCCACTTCTTTGAAGCATTCCTTTGCCTTGTGCTTGACCTTGAGTGCCAACACTCCCCCCCTCCTCGAGTCTATCGTCCCTGATAGACCCTTGTTGTAGTGGTTGTTCCATGTAGTGCTTTGAGAGGTTGTGTCCATCCAGTATGAACAAGACTTGTCTATCTTCCAAATGTAGCATGGTTGATTGTCCAATTCTTCATTTGTCACTGCTAGCTGTTGTAAGTCTTAGTTCCTTTGTATGTGTTGCTTCCTTGGATTCCAGCGAGAGTCTATCGTTATGAGCTTCCACAAACTGCTAGTTGCTCAAAAGAGGTTGTCAAGGTTGATTTGGAGCAACTACTGGCTTTGAATTGCTTCCTAGGTAGTGATGTTGTCCCTGTGATGTACTCTAGATCGTCCAAAGATGATGTTCATAGTAGTCATGCCAAGTACTCATAACCCATCGTGAATGATGGTAAGTGTGTTAGTGCATGGGTTGCAGAAATTATGTGCCTTGTGCATGGCCTTGTAATGTGGCCCTATGCATGCTTACTTGGAAAATGCATTGGAAGAAGTATGGTGCAAAAATTGGAGGTCTTGAGCTAAGTGCTCAAGGGCATGCTGACAAAGAGGGTTCCTAATCTATCATGGTTATGGTGTTGCTAAAGTAAGGATTCTTACCATGGTCAATGGTCGATCGATATTTATCTCTTAGTTGTACACCTGGTGTTGTGATGGACAATCAGCTAGTCTTTCATTATCGATGAATGTCCGTGTTGATGGTCAATTAATGAAATTCTTTGAGTGTCTGGTCCTATCTCCTCTCATAAGCAGGAGTCTTCTCACCCAACATACATACAAAGATTTGTAGGGTACCCAAACTTCTCCTTGTAGATATCTCCTTGGATGTTCTCATACATATAGTAGTTAAGCATCGCTCAAGTTGCAGACCTTCAAGCTCTTCCTTCCTACAATGGTAAGGGGGAACAATAGTTATGGGTGCTATGTTCATGCCAAGTTCTGGACATCTACTAGATAAGGTAGCCATAATATTGTCTGCTAGCTGAGACACGCTTCTATCCAAACTGATAGTGCCCAATCATCAATGGTTCCACCTTCAACTAAGCATGAATCATTCATGTTCCATTAGCCAAACCTAGGAACAAGCTCTCTCTTTTTTTTGGGGGGAAGAATGGCACAAAAGAAGAAGAAAGATGTTAGAAATAGTAAAAAATAGTTGACATATGTCAATGTGCTCTTGTGCCTGGGACTCTCAAATGTGTCTATGCACGGTCGTGTAATGTGGCCCTATATTAATGCATACTTTGGAAATGCATGACCTGAATGGTGCAAAAGATAGGGTTGTGCAAGGAGCACATGGTTGTCACTTGTTGAGGTTGTCAATGTTTCTTGCAGATGCTGAGGTAGCCTTTGTTGGAGGTATCCATTGGATCCCCGAATGGTGATTGATCTTTCCTCCTTATAGGGATCTATTTTAGAACTGTGTGTGGCTGCATACGGGTCACTTTTGACTTCTTCATCTTTGGGTGGTTGCTTAAAATCTATATCCCACGTGGTTGGTTCTTTGGTTCTACGTGGGCTACAAGTGCTTTTGGCTTCCATACCCATATTGTTGTTGCTAGTTTTCTGACTCTTGTTGAAGAGATGAGTTGGTCTGCTTTTGATCTTGGTGTTTGGTTCTGACCCTTGCCTCGCCCTGGCTTCTTTGTTGAGACTTTTCTCATGTGGGAGAGCATAGGTTGTTGTGTATGTAAGAGCGTCTTGGGTACCCATATTTGTAATTGTCCTTGTTGAGCTACAGCTAATTTCTTAGGCACCCAAACTTGTCGGATACCTTGTGGTTGAGCTTGTCCTAGCTTCTTCGTTCGTCTTCTAGCCTGGTTGGCTTGCCTGGATGGGAATTGTGGGGGCAAGGTCAGTGGTTGGCCTCCCTTTTGTACCCAGATTTGCTTCATGCCTGGAATTGCTTTCTTGTCAAATGGTGTCTTTCTATTTGATATAGCAGTTGTCTTGAACTCTTGTGCTTACCGTGGTGATGGAACTATTGTAGCCACATGAGTCTTTGAAGAAGAAGAGAGATCCAGTCACCTTCGAGCCTGCTCTTCCATGATTGACTCCTTCTGCATCATAGAGCTTTTGACACATACAACATCTTCTTCTATAAGGTTAGTCTTAGAAGAACTAAGAAGATGTGTGGCACCTGGATTTGTGAGCATGCAGTTCTCTACTTCTATTGTAATCCATTGGTCATGTACCCAAACTTAAAGAAGTTGATTTCTTAGGTTTAAGTTGATTGCATGGTCATAGATCCAATCTTGACCCAAGACAAGTGGTTTCGTAAGATCCTCATCTTGACACACTAGCATTTTAACTCTCATTGGGACACCTTGAAGGTAACTCGAAAGCTCCACCTCACCTAAACAAAATAGGTTTCCACACCTCTAGCCCTATGAGATAGGCTTCTATGGGATTGATGCTCAATTGAAAGTCCTAGTAGTATGAAAGTCTAACTGCACTAGTTGTTGCACCTGAGTCAATCAATGCTCTCACAGGCCTTACATTCTCTCTGTGTCCTACCTCTAAGGTCACAAAAGGACGTCGGTCAACTATTCGAGAAGCACTTGCACCTGATGTTTGGACATGGCCATGTGATATTGTGGGGCTTCAGGATTGACATCTAGGCCTGGTCACCTTAACTTATTTTTCCTAATGCGCTCTCTGGCCTCTTCCTGTGCTTCTCCTCTCACCCTTAACTCTTCTTCTTTTCGCTTCTTAGCAGTGTTGAGTCTCATTAGCGTATCCTCTGTAAGAGGTTCTTGATACAACTTGACTTTACATCCACTAATATATTTTGGCAAGATGTCACCTTCTAGCATGGCCAATTGAATCGCACCACTAGTGGAAATTCTATTAATGATCATGGGTCCATATCCTCTTTTTTCTAATTTACAGGCATGTTGCTTTATTGTGTAAACCAACACTAGGTCTCCCTCTTTCAATCATTTATCCTTGATGTGTGCATCAAAGTATGCCTTTTGTCTTTTCTTTGCAGCATAGATGCTTGCAGCCGCTCGTAGCCTTGTCTCACCTAAGCATTCTACATCAAAGATCCTAGAGGACAATTCGTGTCCATTCCACTCGTGCTCTTATGCTAATTTTAAATCTAGGATTAGGAAGTCCAACGATAGCATAGCATTCTGTTCGATATGAAATGGGGTGGCATTGAGTACTATTTTATAGGCAACTCGGTAAGCCCAAACAACATGATGAAGTTGTTTGTCCCAATCAGAGCATTTATTGTTTACCAGTTTAGTCAAGACATTACATAGGATCTTGTTTGTGCTCTCGGCTTGTCCATTAGCTTGTGGATGATAAGGGGCAGACTTCTTATGTATCACCAAGAATTCTTGGAGAAGCTTTTCAATGACTTCGTTCAAGAAGTGCGTACCTCTATCATTTACTAACTCTATTGGTAGTCCATATCTCGTGAACACATTCCCAAATAAGAACTTAGCCATTGTCTAAGCATCATTCTTTGTATTGGCTTTTACTTCTACCCACTTTGTAAGGTAATCTGTGGCTACAATAATGTACTCTGCATGGGAGTTTCTGGTTGGGGGGGGGGGGTTAATAGGACCTACGAAGTCTATACCCCACTTTGAGAATGCATGTCCTCCCATCATTGGTCTCAGAGGCATCTCGTCTTTTCTTATCGGATATTGTGCATGTTGGCATGTGTTGCATCTCTTCACATAGGTATGTGCATCCATATGAAGAGTGGGCCACCAAAGTCCTAAGAATAGAATGGTCTTAATTACTTGATCAAGACCAAAGTGTCCACCTGCGACGCCACTGTGTGCAGTTTCTAAGACTTTCAAATAGTCGGATTCATGAACGCACAATCTCAGGTAACCATCCTTGCCTCTTCGGTATAGGTTGTCTCCTACTAAGGTGTAGTCCTGAGCCTCTTCCTCCATGCTTCGTTTTCTTGCTAGACTAGCCTCATTGGGTAGTGTTCCCATTCTCATAAATTCTACCAATGGAGCACTCCAATCTAGAGTTAATGACACATGATAAAGGGTAGCATGCTCCACTGGGGTTCTCTCTTTGCATCTCGGAAAATTCTTAATCCACTCATGAATTTCTTTGTCCATACTAGGCCAATACACTCCTAAACATTTTAGATTCTATAATGTTCGTTGTTTAGAATAGTGATTTCCTAGCAATCCTTCATGAGCTTCTTGCAACTAACTACTATGTTCATCATCCTCGACACAACAAGCTAGTAGACCCTCCGCATCTTGTTTGTACATACTTCCTGCTTGTGGGTCCAAAGGTTAGGACAGGTACCAACTTATTTGCCCATTTAGGAACAACTTCTAAATTGAACAGATAAGCATCAGGTAATTCATCAAACACTCCTTGCGGTGACTCTCCTAAAGTGATGTGAGAAAGGTGATCTACCCTTAGGTGGGTTTTACCTTTCCTGACAACAACTTCAAAGTTGTATTCCATTAGTAAGAGGAACCATCTTACTAAGCCTCCTATATTGCAAGGTTTATTGAACAAATATAATAAAGCTTGGTGATCAGTGAAAAACTTGAACTTGTTGGCCAATAGATAGTGTCTAAACTTCTTCACAGCATATACCATGCCTAAGCCTTCTCTTTTAGTTGTTGTATAGTTTCGTTCAGTTGTGTTTAGTTGTGTGCTAGCATATGTTATAGGCAAATCTAGATTTCCTTCACTTGTGGGTTGTGCTAGCACACATCCTATTGCATGATTGGACGCATCCACATGGACAGGAATGGTTTATTCCAATCAAGAGTGGTCAGTATTGGTGTTGTGCACAAATGTCTCTTCAACGCATTGAAGGAATCTTCACATTTGTCGTTCCACTGGAAGTTTGTCAGCAAGGCATAAAGAGGCTTAGCTATGATTGCATACATGTGGATAGACCTGCAATAATATCCACAATGGCCCATAAAGGCTTATACCTCTTTCAAATTCCTTGGCCTTGGCAGCTCTGCTATGGCTCTAACTTTGTCCTCATCTGTTGATATTCCATTCTTAGAAACAATGTGACCTAAGATTTTACCTTGTCGTACCATGAACACACACTTTTCTGGGTTCAAACAAACTTGATATTCTCTACATTTGTTGAAGATTTGTCTAAGCTCAGGGATATGGTATCTTCTTTCTTGGGAATGAGCACATAAATCGTCCACATATACTTCTGAGATCTTTCGCAAGAACTCTTTGAACACATGACACATGAGCCTTTGGAATGTTGTAGGTCCATTGGTGAGCCCAAATGACATCACACGAAATGCAAAGATTCCCGTTTTGTGTTGATCTTCTGGGTCTATGGCTACTTGATTGTAACTTGAAAATCCATCAAGGAAGCTATAAACTTCCTTTCCTGCAACATGCTCCAATAAATGTTCGGTGATTGGAAGCGGATAGCTATCTCTAATCATCACGGCATTAACTTTTTTAAGGTTAATACACACTCGCAACTTTCCATTCTTCTTGGGCACCACTACAATGGGGACACCCATTCAGTATGCTCAATCTCATAGATAAATCCAGCTTCAATCAGCTTGTCAATTTCTTCTTTTATTTTAGTTGCATAAGTGTCATTATATGTGTAAGGCTTCTGTTTGGTGGGCTTGGCGTCAGCTATCATGGGGATCGTATGAGAGCATATTTTTGGATCTACTCCCTTCAAGTCTCTATAGTGCCATGCAAGCACGTCCTTGTATTCCCTTAGTAAAGCTACAACCTCTATTTCTTCTTTTGCACTTAGGTCTTCTCCTATGTACGTATATCTCTCTTCGTTTCCTTCAATGGTTGCTACAATTTTTTTGGTCTTTTCTTTATTGTCATATGCTTCTCCTGTGATGGCCTCTCTCTTAGGCATTCATACCAAAAATTTTTGGTCTTCAACTTCATATTTCTTGAAATTCTTTGGTACTTCAAACAATGATTCTTCCTCTTCTTGTTTCACTGCTTTTCTTAATTTCTTTTTCTTTTGACTACCTTCACTTCCTTCCTTTGAATTTACGGTTTTAATGGTTGTGAGAGGTTTTTCTTCTTTCTGGGTGAATACTCCTATATCTTCTAGATAGTGCCGCTCTGAGTTAAAGCAACTATCCATCACAAAGGACTCTAGATCATCGTCATCCTCTTCATCTTCCATAACATCACTAAGGTCACACTCTTCCAGCAGAGGTTGACACATGAACACAGAGATATCATAACCCTCCTCATCACAATGAGGTGTCCACTATTCTTGATTGACAGCAATGTCCATGGTGGCTAAGATTTTTTCCCAACCATGAGGCTCGAATTCCTCATCTGGAAAGACCATCGATGTGTAGGTTGGGTCTCTAACCAGTCTATCTCCTTGAGAAGTTCCTTCTTCTCTTGCTTTTAGGCGTCTTTCCTCTTCCTCTGTGAACCTGCACATCCATAAGTGAGTATCTTCATGCATCCAGGATGGATCAAATGAAGCTTCAGAATGCACAGAGATTGAATCTTCTTGCACCTTGTGGATTCCATTGTAGGGGTGGTACATCTATAAACGTATAATCCTTCAAATTGACCTTGGTTGTGACCCCTAAATGCTACAAGTACAAGGAGTTGGTTCCCCAATCTTGTACTATTTGCAGTTGTCGTAGGAAGGGTCTTCCTAGGATCATCTCATAGACATTATTTTTGCCAAAGTCACATATAACAAAGGTGTGTTCAAACTCTACACCACATTTGGTTAGAGTTATCCCTTCAAGCAATCCTAGAGGTCTTTCAATATGGTCGTAAGCCATTTGAAGCTTCATTCTAGTTGGTCTTAATGCGGGTTTGCCCCATTGCTTCCGCAAGGAGGTGGCCGCAATTGCAACACATGCTCTTGAATCTAAGATAGCTTTGGTTGTGTAACCTTGGTAGGTGATTGGAAGATAAGTATTACCTTCTCTACCTTCACTCATATCTCCTATTTTGTCGAGAGGTATCTCTGATACTTTTTTCTTAGAGCCTGGTTTTGACACATTGGAATCGAGTTCAGGAACCTCATTTGCCACATGCTTCCATAGCTCTGGCTTTACTTTGAGCAGCTCTTCTACGGTGAGATGGCACTGAACCTTAGTGTTCTTCACGACATCAGTGTTCCTTGGAACCACTGAGTCTTCATGTTTTACCAATATTGTGGGAGCTCTGATCTGAAGAGATTCAGATTCCCATGGGCCTGTGAATTGTGGCAACTCTTGTAAGGAGTTAGATTCAAAATCTAATCTTTCACCTTCTTGTTGCTCTACTTGGTCTCCATAAATAGATGGAATATCTTGGGAAAATTGATCATGAAGATCATCAATTTCAGGAATAGGAGGGGGATTATCCTTCTCCTTGGCCCGTTTCTCCTCTTGTATTTCTTACAAGAACTCTTGAGAGTACTATTGAATTGAAAGAGGTGTTTTCCCATCCGTGGAATGAGGAATATAAACTCTCGTCAGTGGTGAGATTTCTCTTTCAACAATTGGTTGAGCTTGTGTGGAGGTAAAGAAACCTACGGCTTTTTTACCAACTGCTCTAATCTTTCTAGTAAGCCCTAGAAATGCAAATCCGGTTTGATAGAGTTTGTCTGATTGAACATTTGACTGGTCTCAAGCATAGCCTGAGCTAATTCTACCATTTTCATGCACATTTTTGTCTGTTCAATCTCTAAATCTTCTCTAGGGTAACTCTTGTCTAGGTTTGCAACAGTTGGCCCTTCTTGAAGACGAGCCTGGTAGGCCTTGAACATCATGTCCAAGCCTTCTGGGGTTGGATCTGCAAGAGTAGACCCTGGTTGTGGTCTATTTACAATGGGTGGTGGGGTGGGATGAAGTGGAGTGAATTGAGTTTTGGCATGTGAGGGATTTTGAGATGCAATGTCTTCTATTTTTGTTTTCGCTTCTTTCAAGCTTTTTTCTAGTTCCGATAACTTTTTATTCCACTTGTGATTGGCCTTCTCCCTGGTATCCTTCCATGTTCTTGTTTTCCTTTTACTAGGCTCTCTAGATTCACTTGACTCTAATTTTTTAGTTGGTTTTGCTTGTTGTGAGGCTTGTGCCCTAGTAACTGCCTGTATAGGAGCCATGTTAACACTACTTGAAGTTGAATCCACCACTAAGCCTACCACATTAATGGGTGTAACCTTGGTTGCACTAGAGGGTTCCTCGGACAATCTCTTGGAAGATGCTCTTTGCCATAGTTAGGACAAAAGCCTTGTATTGTGATGTTCTGCCCTTCTCCCGGAGTCGGTGGGTGGGGACATTCACGAATGAAATGGTCGCCCTGACATCTAAAACATGGTCCTCTAGGGGCTTGTGGTCTTACTTGTCTCACTTGGGGCTTGGAATTAGGATTCGTGTACATGACATTGGAGTATTCTGACTCCCAATTTGGTTCCATAGGTGGTGCCTCGTATTGATATGGGTAAGTCTCACTATGCACAAGTGACTCTGTGTAATAAGCTTGTGGACTATCTTCATAGGAGTAGTCAGAACTCTGAGCATGATGGTCATTGTCTAAGAACAGTGGGGTCATTGGCATCAATGCTCTATCAAGGTTCTCTTCTGCCACTACATACTTAACTGGAATTACATTGGCAGGAGTTGGTGGTTAGTTTCCTAGGACTTGTTGTGGCCTATATGGTGCCTGATATTGTTGTTGTGGTCTATAATATGGTTGTTGGTATTGGTTCTGATATGTACCCTATGGGTAAGGTTGGTGATAATTCTATCTAACAGCCTACCTATTGTATGGACAATCTTGAGCTGTATGGTTCGCACATTTTCTCTCAATAGTGCAATATAGGGCATTCCTTTCTCTCATGTTCTGGTTTTGCATTGGGCAAATGTTAGCCATGTGGTCGCCTCCGCAAGTATAACATCACTTCAATGATGTGATCCTTGGTGTTTGTCTATTTTGAACTCCTAGCTTCCTGGCAACTTGCTCAACTATCTCATCAGTAGAGGTCCTGGAGGTATGATTAGTAGAGCTATCAGAATCCTTATAGAGTTTTGATAATTCCAATTCCTCACCCAAATTATCTTCTATGTCAATGCATGTCCTCACACACTCTTCTATGGTTCTAGGCTTTTTCAAGTACACATATGATGTTAACTTTGTGCTTAGTAAGCCATCTAAAAACAAGGCCACTTGCTTGGCTGGTGTTGTAGTATGCCCTTGGGAGCCAAGACCCACACCACCTTGCATGGAAGCAAGAAGGAAGGCTCAAGAAGAACTCTCCTTTCATCCACCCCATCCTCCAACATGTTCAAGCCATTGGCCATCAGCCCGCAGCTATGCCACATGCTTGAAAACATGGAGAGATGGGAGTCAAGGATCCTACTCACATATGTAAAATACAAGAAAGTTGCAACACTCTACTTACACACATAGGAAATGCTAGCATGCACACACACCTCACTCTCTCACACTCCAAGACTAATTCCATATATGCACAAAGCCTTAAGAGAAAAGAGAGTTCTTCCATTGAAAGGATTTTACATGAGACCACGTCGACCAAAAGCTCCCCCTTTTACAAGAAATGAGCCTATATTTATAGGCTAAGCACATTCTCCCATGTGCTCTTTTTGACTAGTCAAAAAGGAGCACATGCTCATTTCTCTCTAAATCTTTGTAGATATTCTCTAACAACCACCCACGTCAAGACAAATATAGGTGTGGGAGTTTTCTACGTGGGGAATATGGATGTGTGAAAAAAGGGGCTTTATTGATAAGGCTTCAATACAATAGTCTAAAGGAAATATCAAAAAAAGGGGCTTAGGAGAGTGTTCATATGGACATCTCTTAAATACAAAAAAAGGTATTTTTATGAGGGCTAGAGGGTGCCATTGCATGAGGAAATTGTGGGCAACCCTTATAACAACACCTTCCTCCTCCTAGACTTTGTCGTCCTCGACAAAGCTAAGAAAGGAGAAGCATATAGTGCCGAACTAGTCCAAGTTCTCTTCAAATACTCAGCAGCTCAAGTTTGGATTTTGCAAGGCTACAAATCTTTTGAATCAGCAAGTCGTCCGCCTTCAAATCTTCATCCCAGCAATGCTGAGCGACACAATCCCCTTGGGGGGCAGTCAGCCCAGCCTCCATCCAAGGTGCAACACCTCAAGAAGCTCCAATACCTGAAATTTAAACATACATAACAAGTAGACTGAATTTGAAAAGAAGCAGCCATAAAATGTTAATTCCATTTTTAGTTTCCACGTCAAGGAGCATCCATTGCTGCAAGACTTGCTCTACTAGAGAGAAGTCTGCATGAAAATCTTCTTGCTCCTGCAAAGAAAAGAAAAACGAGAGCCCCAAAAAACAAGGAGCCCAATCAAGACCAAGAGTGCCTATCCCTTATGTGTCAATGATTCCATACTCTGTTATTTTCAAATGAGAGTGTGATATTTTGCAATGTAAAGCATGAGATGAATGTATCCCATGGTCCTGCCATCAATTATACTATGCGCCTAGACAACAAGCTTGCAATTTTAACATGCGTGGTGTGTGCTCATAAAATGAATAGACATTAGTGCAACAAGATGACTTCTATCATTCTACAATCACAGTAGCAAATCATCTATAGGAGGTAAGAAGGATCAATGCTGAAGTTCTGAGTGTGTTGACCTGCAATGCATTATGAAAAATAAGCCTTAAATGAGCATTGTGAAACTAGAGAGTTACTTCCCTAGCAAAAAAACGATCACTCATTCAGTGACTTCACACTTAATTTAGTTCAGGTCCGAATAAAAAATTTCAACCTCCTATGTGCATGGTCACCTGCAAATATCCTTTAAAGAATATGTGCTTACATCATGAAGAACAGTTTGAAGCATTATGAACCCAACCCAGGAACATTGTGACTCTTGTATCATACAAGGATATAAGCAATCTATCCATTTTCAATGATTATGACAAGCATGCAATTGAAGTTTCACAAGACCAGGAAGCACCATCCTCTTTCTTTCAAACCTGCAAGCTTTTCCATCAAGCAAAAAGATCATATATATTATAAATGGACAGATATGAGGTGGTTAAAGGGTCAGCAGTCTTCAAATCCAGTATGTGCATCACTCCTTGGTGGGGCTATAAAACCTGCAACGCCAAGAATTATTAGCAAGCACATGTGGCACTCGAAACAATCAGCAAGAAAAGCATGGAGCATCCACAAGCTTCCACCGTGTCATAACAGAATAAAAACATGAAGGTCACAATTTCTTAGAAATGACTAGGTCCATGGGCGGAATCCCCCACGTTAGGCCAACTAGAAAACCCAGAGTCCACAACCTTCAAGGACCACAAGGGAGTGTGGTGCCTGCTTCTTAAAAGAACACCCACCTAGCACAACAGTAGTGAATTGTAAAACATAGGGAAAGGCACCACAAAGGTGTGTTACAAAATCTCCTATCTTTAAGTGAGTTGACCCAACCAATCAACTTGTACCCATGCCCTTCATACAAAATTCAAGAAGCAATTGTTAGCTCTGATCCACCAATCCTTAATTCAAGACTTTTAATCGTTAATCATATGATGCTTTTATCCAAGTTTCCACTACAAGTTAATATTCAAGGAAGCAGTTTGAGCATGGTATCAACTTCCAAAAGTCATGGTAGTAGCCCAAGGGCCACCATCAGACTTCTTACATGCCTGCAACATTCAAATGACGACAAATCTTAGTAAAATCATGATATGGACAACCACTCACCACATCATTCCATCTTGTATAGCACATGAAAAGCAGTTCAGTTTATAAAAAGTACTCAAGCTCATTTCTTTAGAGATCAAGAGCATTGGATCATATAGTTATTCAATTATCTTCCATCAAGCACACTCGCATCTAGTAAAATATCCACAAACAATCCAAAGTTTGGCTTGTACACACCCAAGAGACAATCACAAAAAGAAGTTTGAGTGAAGGGAATATAATTTCAACCCCCAAGTATGGCATCATAGATCTTGTAGTCGTTTTCAAGAGAAAATCCCAAAAAGGTATTTACGGCTTCCACTTAAACACAAGAGGACAAAAAAAGAAAAGAGGGGAAATTCAGATTAGCACAATAAACATAAAATGTGTACACCCCCCAATAAGTTCCAAGTGGGTTTCCCATTTTTGTATAAGTTTTATATTGTCTTTCTTGGAATATTGAAAACACCACTCATAGGTACCTCCCTATAGTACTAACCCATCCACCTCAAAGTAGGTTGTTGTTAGACTAGAATGATTACAAATCAGGAGGGAGAGTGAACCCGAAAAACCATAAATCCACCCTTGCTTCAAAATGTAAGGAGAGAATCTTCAAGAGAATTAATCAGCAAGAGGAAGCAGCCATGTAAGACATAGATTAGACTTCACAAGGATTTCAAAGATGAACCAGTCATTGAATCATGGGCCCATAGATTATGTCTTCCCGTAGCTTTGTGCTCACGCATGTAACACTAAAATCTGGAGTATGCCAACATATAGTGGCTGGCCCAAACCCTATTTGTAGTCGTTAGATGGATAGATCTCATGTAGAAGACCCTAAGTCACCTTCCCAGCTCTAGTTCCTGGAGTCTTATGGCTTGATGTCAGCCTCCACTCTTTTGCCCTTCAAGCAACCTCGGATAGAAACAAGATAGAAGAAGAGTCATTCAAATATAGGAAAAGGTACCCCTTAAGTTCGACTACACACCTCCGAGAGATCCGATACATACACATCAAGGGCAAGAAATCCCCAACGATTATGCAACCTAAACAAAGTGGTTTATGACGCTTTAAAGGCAAAATGTATTAAACATGGTGTCACATAGCTCTTTAACTTAAGAAATAATCACAAAGCCATAGTAACACATAGAAGAGAGGATAAGTCATGGCTCGAGAAAAGTGGACGTGAAACCAACAAGGAGATCAACTCAATCCTTTTCATACTCCCCAAACAGAATGGGAATGCACATACTAAATCAATGTTAGCCAACTCCTATGTGCATAAACATTTTTCTTAGACTTCAAAAAACAAGAGCTAGACTTGACAGGTTTGAGCATCGAAACAATTTTCAAGTGACCCTTAATAAATCCGATCCCTCAAGCCTTCTTGCAAGTTGATTTTTGGATTTGATGCATGTTAATCAAGCCAGGTAGTGTGGTGAAGCAAGCAAGAGGTCTAATGTCTTTTAGAATCCTTGTGGGAAGCTCGAGCTTGATGTGTAATGAAAAAGGTGGAAGAATCAAAGAGGTGATAGCAAGAAAAAGCATCGCTTGCAACTAACACATGAAGATCATTCGAATCCGTTCACTAGTGCCTGCAAAACAATAAACATGTTTATTCAAGCATCATACAAAGCTCACATCAAAGTACTTTGGGGTTTTCATAATTACAAAACTTCCGCCAATCAAGAGTATAATACGACTAGCCCATGGGTATAGAAGGTTCCTTGCAACACACAACAACATGAACAAAAAAAAAGACCTTTTATAAGGTTGATCATATCCACGCACGAGGCAGCATGCAGAAAACCAGGGCATCGACTCTTAGGTTTGAGTTGGTTTTAGCGAAGATTTCCAGCTTGTATACAAAACTGGGGAAGTTTTGAGGATGCGTCCCCTTTCAAAAATGTTGGACAACCACATCTGTTCATCACCAACGAAGTGTGACCGACACAGCATGTCTTTGATTTGTTGAGCTCGATCAATTACCAAAAGGAAGGTTTGAGATGAGTAGGTATGTGGAGAAAAGCACCGCCCCTCCTGCAGAGAAAGCTCAAGGCCACATGTCCTTCTCTTATAGAGAGCATACACAACGTGGAGGTAACACCGACAAAAAAAGCGGGGAGCTTGTGGAGATCTCAAACAACTGCACAAAACAAATGGTGAGGGGGAGTTTGAGGCAACTCAACCCCCAAGGCACCATACTGAATGAATCTTCATGAAATTGAACCGAGCTTAAGAAGAGGGGCCATGCATGGTGTGTCCGCCATAGCCAAAAGGCATGGGGAAGCCAGAGAACCAATAGTGTTTCGGGGAAACATAGCTCTTCACAGAGCCCGAGCAGGGAGTCGATGAGGAGAACCGCGAGCCACACACCGATGCCCAAGCTAAAGCGATAAGAGCCCAAACTGGAAGCGAGAAGTTGAATAAGATATAGGGAAAGCGCCATTCAACCACGAAGAAAGTGTGGCCAGGGCTACAGTGAGTACCACCATATCCCAGACCTGAGCAGATGATGGAACGAACAAACCCCAGCACTAAAATTCATCAAGGTAGCAGGTCGGCATATTCATAATTCAAAAAAAAGCTCAAAGCAGCGATGCAGATCATCTATTCAAACAAGGTGGCACCCATGCTGCCTCGTTCTTGTGTGCAATGGACACTGATGGGGCACGAGCGCACAATCATTCCCAACTTCTCGGACTAAAGAGGGCACGAGCTCAACCTTGAGCACAACAAAGATGGGGAGTTTGCATCTAGCTCAACTCCTCAGCATAGAAAGCGCAGAGACGGTGAAGAAGCGACATCTATGCCCCCAGGATAGAGGGAAAGAAAGAACGCGAAAGGGGGGAGTTCAATATACGATAGAGGATAGGTTCTCAGTCTGACTGGAGAGAAAGTGGAGAAGTCCCCCCCCACTAGGTAGCACGTACGAATGCATTTAGAATTCATAGAGGAGAGAGAATCATGAGGGGCAATAACTCCACCTCACCAAACCCTGCATGCATGGCTCTCATAAAGGAGAGAGAAGGCTCGTAAGTAATGCCTCCTTATGAATGCATAGGAAAAGAAAACGGCTATTTCTTCGAAATCAACTAGCATGCTTAGCTTTGATCTGCAACTCATGTGAAAATGAGGAGACTTTAAGGGGGCATAGAATCCCATGGAGAATCCAACGCTTTTTGAAAGAAATGCATGGAAATATACCCTTCTCAAAACAGAGAACTTACTTTATTTTGTCTTTTATATATATATTTTTTTTGAAATTGGAGAGAGGGAGGGATAAAAGAGGTACTACCCACCCCACTTCCCAAGGAAATCACTACAACGGAGGTGACAGAGGTGGATAGTGATGCCCATTGTGTGTGTGGAGATGTGTGTATATGAGAGAGGGAGAGAGACAGAAGGGGGTTAGGGGTTGTTCTTGTGCCACAAACAAAATTCAACTAAACTATCCTACTAAAAACAAGAAAATGAGGATCTAATAGCCCAATGGAAGGGTGACAGTACCATGCCAACACACATATCCTAAGTGAATAAGTAGAAAAAATGCAAATCAATATCTTAGCACATGCTCTTGAGCACTCCAAATGATGAAAGGCCATTCTCCCCGGCAACGGCACCAAATTTGTTGTTGTAGTATGCCCTTGGGAGCCAAGACCCACACCACCTTGCATGGAAGCAAGAAGGAAGGCTCAAGAAGGACTCTCCTTTCATCCACCCCATCCTCCAACATGTTCAAGCCATTGGCCATCAGCCCGCAGCTATGCCATTTGAAAACATGGAGAGATGGGAGTCAAGGATCCTAGTCACATATGTAAAATACAAGAAAGTTGCAACACTCTACTTACACACATAGGAAATGCTAGCATGCTCACACACCTCACTCTCTCACACTCCAAGACTAAATACATATATGCACAAAGCCTTAAGAGAAAAGAGAGTTCTTCCATTGAAAGGATTTTACATGAGAGCACGTCGACCAAAAGCTCCCCCTTTTACAAGAAATGAGCCTATATTTATAGGCTAAGCACATTCTCCCATGTGCTCTTTTTGGCTAGTCAAAAAGGAGCACATGCTCATATCTGTCTAAATCTTTGTAGATATTCTCTAACAACGTGAACAACTTCGATTATTTTGGCAACCTCCTCATCAGTTAGGTCTTCTAACGTGAATCCGTGAGGAAACTCTAGGTCGGTTGGTACAGGTGGGAACACCAGATTCGGTCCATCAGTGCTGTGTCTTGGTAATCTGATAGTGAAGGTTTGTACCCGCCTCGGAAGTCGTGGAGTTGTCTCAGGTGTCAGCGTTGCACCACGGGGTTGTGCACAGGGCATCTGAACTGTGCCTCTCATTTTCTTAGATGGCGGTCCTGCAGTTGATAGTCTACGTTGGAATTCCTGTACCCTGGTCCAAATTAATGCCCTTTGAACTGGCACATCATAAGCCAAACATCTATACACAATCCGGGTGAGAGCACAGCATCCATACAGTACAGACTTTTGTTTTTTATACCACCTTTGATGAGCCAAGTGGATTTGGTCGATAATCCAGTGGGGCATATTGATTGTCAAATCGAAGGCGTCGGCCAAGTATAGACTAAACCATATCTTCTTAGGTGGCATTGTGAACCTCTCTTGAGCGAGAAATGCAAAATGCTGCATGACCATTCGCAAGTGAATGGAAATTGTAGGTGTCATTGCCACCATGTCCTTTAATTTCATCAGATTCCTGTTCTTCATATTGTCGGGGACCATAGTCTCTTTCTCCGTAGGAATGTGCTTACCTTTCATGTCTAGAGCTTCCCTTACCAAATTGATAGTCAACCTGAAGTGCTTCAGCTCATTGCCCCTTGTGAGAGATGGGAGGACAAAGGTGCTGTATCCCTTTTTGTCTTTGCTCGGAGTGAGGGTGCTAATCAAATACGAGCATCTTAGAAAGTCGGGCTTTGGCAATTGGAATTGGAAGTAATCATAGAGTCCCGCCTTCTTCCATATAGATTTCAGTCCTTCATTATTCTGCAGTTTCTCAAATTCTCTGGTGAAGAAGTGATACCTGCCCCAGCGCCCATTGAATTCTATCTCGGCCTCCCACATGTAGGTGCCTTCACCCAGAGATCCTACCACATCACTAAACCAATGTGAATTTTTGTTGACCGGCATTATGTGCCCTTGTGGAGGATTCTGAATCGGTATGGCGTGTAATGCCCTCAATGCCACTGGGCGTTCCTTCAATTCCTCCTCAATGGGAAGACTTTCAATGTCCACAACTTGGGGGCTGGTGCCTGCCTGGGAGCTAGTTCCTACCGTATCTGCCATGTTACTTCTTGCCTCTTGACTCTGTGAGAATATAGAAACAGGTGTTAACATTGTAAAGGACAAGATAGAACCATTTTTGTCCCCATTACAACATTAACATGAGGTTCGGGAGAGATTATTAGGTTATTAAGTGCTCGGTGCTTGTGTGTGTAGTTAGGAATTTGGTAGACCTAGGAGCTAAGTGGAATGATGTAGTGAGAGAGTGATGTAGTTAGTAGGTGGGCACGGATTTACAACTGGGGTCCGAGGGTTTATTACAAGTTTTAGGTTGCCAAATGCAATGGATGGGTTTTGATCTTGATTTTGTGGAGACTCTAGAGAGTTTGATAGGGGTATCTACTTGAAAATGAGGCTTTTTAGGGACCCATTTACAAGTGATTCTACTTGTGCTCATGGAAGAATATGTGTCCGCGCATGATGTATAAGAATGGGCATCTAATGTTTGAGTGAGTGACACATGCTGTACCGGGTGTGCCCTCGGTGTAGCTATTTGAGCCCGCAAGCAAGCCTTAGGCACCCAGATTTGTCGTGATTGTGGGCTGGCCTTCATTGACTTCTTGGGTACCCAAATAGACTTTACTTTCGCAGAAGAATTTATGAAAGACTTATTATTAGTGTCGTGTTGTTGATTACTAATAAGAGGTTTTGGCCGTGGGGTTGGCATGGTCGCAACAGGGTGTTCGCCTTTCGGCACCCACACTTGTTTCAACGGCTGAGACATTCTGCATCGCACGTGTTTTTGGCCTCCAGTATAGGTAATACTCTGCTCCTTCTGTATTTGATCTACCTTTGGTTCCTGCATCCCCCTGGCCTTTGGAAAAGTAGGGAATGTCGTCTTATCCTTGACTCCGTTGTTGAGACAATCCTCTTTCTGCATCATACAGTTTTGGACAAGAATAGCATTGTCAATTTGGTAATCACACATGATGGCACCTAGAGTATCAGACGGAACTCTTGCTCTCATAAGACTTTTTATGAGAGTGAGTTTTGCCTTTCTCTCTCTACTAGGATCCATAATACCTAACATATAAAACAAAATGGGTTAGAAATCAATATATATACGTGTACATATGTATGTGTGTATGCATTAAGTATGTGTATGTATGCATGTGTGTGTATGTATGTGCATGTATTTGTGTGTGTATGTGTGTATGCATGTGTATGTGTGTGTATGCATCATTATGTGTGTATGTGTGTATGTGTGTATGTGTATGTGTATGTGTATATGTGTGTGTGTGTGTGTGTCTATGTGTATGTGTGTGCATCTATGAGTGTGTATGTGTTTATGTGTGTGTATGTGTCTATGTGTGTGTATGTGTCTATGTGTGTATGTGTATGCATGTATGTATGCATATGTGTGTGTATGTGTGTGTATGCATTATGTATGCATTATATATGCATATGCGTGTGTATGCATTATGTATGTGTATGTATGCATGTAAGTATGTATGTATGCATATGCATATGCATTACGTATGCATTATGTATGCATTATGTATGCATGTATGTGTATGTGTGTGTATGTCTCTCTATGTGTGTGTGTGTGTATGTGTGTGTGTATATGTGTCTGTATGTGTGTATGCATGTGTATGTGTGTGTATGCATCATTATGTGTGTATGTGTCTATGTGTGTGTGTGTATATGTGTATGTATGTGTGTGTGTCTATGAGTGTGTATGTTTTTATGTGTGTGTATGTGTATGCATGTATGTATGCATATGTGTGTGTATGCATGTATGTATGCATATGTGTGTGTATGCATGTATGTATGCATATGTGTGTGTATGCATGTGTATGTGTGTGTATGCATCGTGCACCCCTAGAAGGACCAGGAGTTCGTGCCTTACCTAGTTCCTTGAGTGCCTCATTTTCCAATTCAACTGTAATTCGATTATGATTTCCCCATACCTGAAGAAGTCCACTCCTTAGGTTTAGGTTGACTGCATGATCATAGATCCAGTCCTGACCCAAGACAAGAGGCTCAGTGAGGTCCTCATCTTGACACACTAGTACTTTGACTATCATTCCTTCATCTTGAATGTAGAGGGGAAGTTCCACCTCGCCCATGCAAGGGGTTTCCACACCTCCCAATCCTATGAGATATGCTTATATAGGATTGACGGTTAATTTCAACTTTTGATAGTAAGAAAATTTAACAGCACTAGTGGCTGCTCCTGAGTCAATCAAGGCTCTTACAGTTCTTGCACCCTTTCCTTGTCCTATCTCTAAGGTTATAAAAGGACGTCGATCAATAATCCTATGAGAGCTGATACCTGAAACTTCACACATAGCCACATGATATCCTTGATCTGCATATGTATCTGTCCTAGGTTGCTCTCTACCCTGTCTTCTCAACTTCATTCTCCGTATGCGTTCCAATGCTTCTGCTTGAGCTTCCTCTCGAATTCGTTTTTCTTCTTCTTTGCATTTCTTAGCAGTGTTGAGTCGACTTAGCATCTCTTCTGTCAGAGGTTCTGGATATAACTTGACTCTGCACCCGCTTATATAGCTAGGGAGAACATCACCTTCCAGTGTAGCGAGTTGAACTGTTCAACTGGTTGAGATCCTATTTATGATCATAGGTCCATAGCCACGTTTCTCTAATTTTCTTGCATGTTGCTTCAAGGTGTAGACTAAAACTAAATCTCCTGCCTTCAAGCCTTTATCCTTAACATGGGCATCAAAGTACGCCTTATGTCATTTCTTAGCTGCATATATTCTTGCTGCAGCTCTTAGTCGGGTTTCACCTAATCGTTCAAGGTCAAAAATTCTCAAAGAGAGTTCATGACCCGTCCACTCATGCTCCTGTGCTACTCTCAATGTGGGAATCAAGAAGTCCAAAGGTAGCACCGCATTTTGGCCAAATACCATCTGAAAGGGTGTGGCTTGGAGTACCATTTTATAGGCCACTCGGTATGCCCAAATAGCATGGTGTAGCTGTTTGTCCCAATCAGAGCGTTTATTATTCACCAATTTGGTAAGCACATTGCATAGAATCTTGTTTGTGCTTTCGGCCTGGCCATTAGCTTGTGGGTGATAGGGGGCAGACTTCTTATGTACTACCAAGAACTCTTGGAGTAGATTTTCAATAACTTCATTCAAGAAGTGAGTGCCTCTATCACTTACCAGCTCTATAGGTAGCCCGTATCGTGTGAACACATTCTCAAATAGGAACTTAGCAGTTGTCTGAGCATCGTTCTTTGTCGTAGCTTTTACCTCTACCCACTTTGTTAGATAGTCTGTCGCAACAATGATGTATTCAGCATGTGAACCCTTGGCTGGGGGATTAATAGGACCTACAAAGTCTATTCCCCACTTAGAGAATGCATGTCCACCCATCATAGGTTTCAGTGGCATCTCATCTTTGCGTATAGGATACTAAGTTCTCTAACAAACATCACACCGTTTCACATAGGTATGTGCATCCATGTGAAGGTCGGCCACCAGAAGCCCGCAAATAGTATTGCCTTGATCACCCGATCTGGTCCAAAGTGTCCTCCTGCTACACCTTGGTGAGCAGTTTCCAAGATCTTGAGATATTCACTCTCATGGACACATAATCTGAGGTAACCATCTTTACCACGTTTGTATAGATTATCACCAATGAGTGAGTAATCTAGGGCTCCTTGTTCTAAACTCCTTTTCCTAGCTAGAGTCATGTCTGGAGGGAATGTTTTCGTCCTCAGGAAGGATACTAGGGGTTCACTCCAATCTGGCACTATGGACACTTGATAAAGAGTGGCATGCTCCACAGGTGGTTTAGTGCAGCAGATTGGGCATTCCTTGCACAACTTTTGGACATCAGCCTCTATAGTAGGCCAATGCACTCCGAGTCTCTTTAGTGTCTGTAGGGTTCGTGGCTTTGAGTAGTGTTGCTCTAATGCACCTTCATGTGCTGATTGCAACCATTTAGCGTACTCATCCTCTTCCACACAACAAGCCAAGATCCCTTTATCTGTGTGCTTGTACATACTTCCTGCCATGATGTGATACTTTTGGGCTTTGACTACCTCTCTATCCTGTGTGTTTATTACTAGGTGGTTAGGTCCGTATGTCAATACTGGCACTAATGGCTTAGCCCACTGCGGCACCACTTCCAAATTAAACAAGTAAGCATCAGGAAGGTCATCTGACACTCCTTGTGGGGCTTCTCCCGATGTGAGCCTAGAGAGATGATCTGCTCTCAAATGAGTCTTCCCTTTCCTTACCACAACCTCGAAATCATATTCCATTAGCAAGAGAAACCATCTTACTAATCTTCCTGTATTGCATGGCTTGTTCACGAGATATAGCAGTGCCTAATGGTCAGTAAAAAATTTAAACTTATTTGCAAGCAAGTAATGTCCAAACTTTTTAACTCCATATACCATGCCTAGTCCTTCTCTCTCCGTAGTGGTATAATTTCGTTCAGCTGCATTCAATTGTCTACTAGCATAGGCAATTGGGAGATCCATATTACCTTCACCGGTAGGCTGTGCGAGTACACACCCAATAGCATAATTGGATGCATCAACATGAACATGGAAAGGCTTATTCCAATCTGGTGTGGTCAAGATTGGTGATGAACATAAACGCCATTTAAGCTCATTGAAGGAATTCTCACATTCATCCGTCCACTCAAAGTTAGTCAAAAGTCCATATTGAGGCTTTGCTATGATGGCATACATGTGTATAAACCGTCGGTAATAACCACAATGCCCCATGAAAGCTTGTACTTCCTTGACATTCTTTGGCCTAGGTAGCTCCGCTATGGCTCTCACTTTCTCTTCATCAGTGGATATGCCATTCTTTGACACTATGTGTCCTAGAATCTTGCCTTGCCTGACCATAAAAACACACTTTTCTGGATTCAGGCAGACTTGATATTCTCTACATTTGTCAAAGATTTGTCTGAGTTCAGGAATATGGGTTTGTCTAATGTTGGAATGAGCACAAAGATCATCAACATAGACTTCTAAGTTCTTCCTCAGGAACTCTTTAAATACATGGCACATCAGCCTCTGGAAGGTAGCGGGTGCATTGGTAAGCCCAAATGGCATTACTCTAAAGGCAAATATGCCCCATTCAGTGGCAAATGCCGTCTTATGCTGATCTTCTGGAGCTATGGCTACTTGATTGTAGCCCGAAAATCCATCAAAGAAGCTGTACACTTCCTTACCTGCTACTCTTTCTAAGAGATGCTCTGTGATAGGAAGCGGATAGTTATCTCGAATTGTGGCTGCATTGACCTTCTTTAAGTTAATGCATACACGAAGCTTTCCATTTTTCTTGGGCACCACTACGATGGGGGATACCCACTCAGTGTGCTCAATTTCATAGATGAATCCAGCTTCAACCAGTCTATCTATCTCCTCTTTGATCTTAGCAGCATAATTATCATTGTATATGTATGGCTTTTGCTTGGAGGGTTTGGCATCTAAGGTCATGGGGATAGTGTGTGAGCATATGTCTGGGTCCACGCCTTTCAAATCCTTGTAACTCTGAGCAAATACATCTCTGTATTCTCTTAGCAGGGCTATCAATTCGTGCTCTTTGTCTTCCGTGAGGTCATGGCCTATGTATGTGCATCTCTCTTCTCCTTCTTCCACGGCTACCAATATTTTCTTGGTAGTTTCTTTGTTATCATAGGCCTCCCCCGATTGTGCCTCTCGTTTAGGCATTCTGATCATGACTCTCCTGTCATCTATCTCATACTTCTTAAAATTTTTCGGGACCTCAAACAAAGATTCTTCCTCTTCTGGTGTGACTTCTCTCTTCTTTCTTTTCTTTCCTTCATTCTTGGTAGTCACATGTGTGGTTAACCTCACATCATTTATAAGTTCTCCATGTCTCTGAGGATAAGCTTCCACTTCGTAGAAGTATTCTTCATCTGATGCAAAAGGTGGGTCCATAATGATTGACTCAAGATCGAAGTCACTTGCATCTTCAAATGCATCAGGGCTAGGTTCGCATTCTTCTAAAGTTGCATCTCCCATGATTGGCTCTATGGAGAAGATAGAAATTTCATAGCCATCCTCATCACAGTGAGGTGTCCATTGTTCTTCATTGATGGCTACATCCATTGTTGCTAAGATTTTTGCATAGCCGTGGGGTTCAAATTCTTCGTCAGGAAAGACTACCGGTGCATAGGCTGGGTCTTGAATTGATCTATGTGTTTCCTTCGCACCTACCTCTCTGGCTTCTTCTCTCTTCTCTTCTTCTACTGCTACTTTGCACATCCATAAGTGGGTGTCTTCATGCATCCATGAGGATCCTCATCCTATGGAGTGCACCGATTCCGTATCATCTTTGGCTCTATGGAGGGGATTCCATTGGATAGGAGGGACATATCTATGAGAGTAATCTTTGAGATTCACTTTGGTCGTAACACCCAAGTGTTGCAGGTACAAGGAATTGGTTCCCCAGTCCTGTACCACTTGCAACTGTCGCATAAAGGGTCGTCTCAAGATCATTTCATAGGCATGATTTTTGCTCAAATCACATATAGCAAATGTATGCTCGAACTCAACACCACATGTGGTGAGAGTTATTCCTTCTAATAGCCCTAAGGGTCTCTCTATGTGACCATCGGCCATTTGCAATTTCATCCTCGTGGGCCTGAGTGTTGGCTTGCCCCAACGCTTCCATAGGGAAGTGGTAGCAATTGCAACTCCTGCACCTGAGTCTAAAATGGCTTTGGTGGTGTATCCTTGATGGGTGATAGGAAGATATGTGTTTCCCTCTTCGCCCTCGCTCATGTCTCCTATCTTGTCCAATGGTATTTCTGGCACTGTTCTCTGGGATCCTACCTGGGAACGAGGTTTTGCTATCTCTGGTACTTGTTTGGCTACATGTTTCCATAGCTCTGGCCTTACTTTGAGTAGCTCTTCTAAGGTGAGGTTTCACTATACTTTAGTGTTTTTCACTATCTTTGTGTTCCTAGGTATGACTGAGTCCTGATTTCGTATCATCACCGTGGGTGCTCTCATACAAGTAGACTTAGCTTCCCATGGGCCTGTGAAGTGGGGTAATTCTTGTAGAGAGTTAGACTCAAAGTCTAATCTTTCATGAGATTGGGTGCTCTCCTGCTCCTCATAAATGGATGGGATGTCTTGTGGGAATTGGTCGTGTGCATCATCCACAAGTTCAATGGGAGGTGGGACTTCACTCTCTTTAGCCCATTTGTCTTCTTGAATCTCTCGTAGGAATTCTGGTGTGAACCGATTCATAGAAGATGATGTGTCTGGCTCCGTAGAGTTAGGCACATAGGCTTCCTGGGTAGGAAGACTTACTCTTTCACTTGCCTTGTCCTTGTCTTGAGAGGCGGGTTCCTTTTCTGATTGTGCAATCAGCCTCTCTATTCTTTCTAACAGTCCTTCAAAGTGCAACTGCATCTTACCTGAGCTAGAGATGTTAAAGAGGCGACTGGCTTCAAACATGGTTTGAGCCAACTCCACCATCTTAGCACAAATTTTAGTTCGTTCAAGCTCTAATTCTGCTCTAGGGTAGCACTTTTCATGATCAATTACATTTGGCCCTGCTTGGATTCTAGCAATATGCTTTGAGCATCATGTTTAGGTCCTCGGGAGTGGGATCTGCTAGGACTGATCCTACTCTAGGGGGTGGTGGGATTAGGTGAGGCCGATTGGAAGGTGGCGGGTCGGATGGAGTTGGGAATGGTGGAGGTGGGGTAGTGTGAGAGGGAGTTTGAGATGTGAGTTCGGTTATCCTAGCTCTCGTTTCTCTTAGGCTTTCCTCAAGTTCCCTCATTTTCTTTGCCCATTGTCTTTTCATTCTTTCACGACTATCTCTCCAAGCTCTAGTCCTCTTCTTTGTCATGCTCTCCATTTCACTAACATCTGGGCTCTTTTCCTGGCCTACGCTTTGGTTCTGTTGCAAGGCTTGGGCCCTCGTGATCACTTGCACTGGTGTAGTGGACGTCACACTTCCTGTGGAGTCTACAACTAACCCTACGACATTGATAAGAGTGATTTTCGGCATATTATTAGGATTCTTTGGGCAGTCTCGTAAAAGATGCTCCTTCCCACACTCCTGGCAGTAGCCCTAGATCGTCACTGACTGGGGTTGTGTAGGTGGAGGTAAGGGACAATCACGAATGAGATGATCTCCCTGACATCTGTAGCATGGTCCTCTAGGGAATGGGGGTCTTACTTGCCTAGGTTGAGGTCTAGCGTTGGGGTTTGCGTACATGATATTAGCATACTCTGGCTCCCAAATAGGTTCACTCGGTTCCTCACTGTAGTAGGACTCACCATGTTCAGGAGACTGCATGTAGTAAGCCTGGGGACTATCAACATGCGTAGAATCAAAGCTATGGTCACTGGGATCACTTTCTGAAATTAATGGTGTTACTGGGACTATAGCTCTATTCAGGTTTTCTTCTGCAGCAGCATACTTTACCGGACTCACATTAGTAGGAGCAGGTGGTTGTTGCACTAGCACTGGATGGGGTCTTAGTTGGGCTTGATATTGCGGTTGGTAATTTTGCTGGGGCCTAGTATACTGTTGTGGTGGGTATTGACTTTGGTATCTGCCTTGTTGAGGGTATGGTTGAGGGTAGGTTTGCCTAACAGCTTGCTTATTGTATGGGCAGTCTTGTGCGGTGTGATTTGTGTATCTTCGTTCTATGGTGCAGTACTGGCTACTAGGATTTACTTGGGGTTGAGCCATAATGGGACATACATTCACCATATGGTCACCTCCACAAGTATAGCATCTTTTCACAGAGGCAAATCTTGGGATCTGTTTGCTAGTGACACCTAATTTCTGAGCTACTTTCTCTGCTAATTCCTCAATAGATGTGGATTGTCTGGAAGAGAGGCTAGAAGAGCTATCAGTATCTTTATAGATTTTTGAAAGCTCTAATTCCTCCCCTAGGCTATCCTCGATGTCAATGCACATGTGTACACATTCTTCTATGGTCCTAGGGTCCTTCAAGTACACATATGATCTCAATTTGGTACTTAGCAATCCATCCAAGAATAAAGCCACTTGCTTAGCTCGTGTGGGTAACTCAGGGACAGGGCATCTCTCTAGGTATTGCCTAAATCTTCTTCTGGCAAGTCTCACAGTTTCTTGAGGGGTTTGCTTGAAGCTGTGAATCAGCGAGGAAGTGTTATGTCTTATGCCACTTTTAGAGAATTTGATAATGAATGCCTCTAGAAGTTGGTCTATGCTCTTGAACTGCCTCTCGTTTAGTGGCTGAAACCATGTCAGGGCAGTGTTCCTAAGGGTTAGACCAAAGGCATTGTACTGCGTGAACAGATCTTCAACTTGTTCAGCTCTCAAGACTTGCCTAAACTCAGCCACATGATCGTATCGATCTCTAGTGCCATCGAAGTAGTTCTTCATGGACTTAACTAGCTGAGTCAGTCTCAAAGTCCTTGTGTGCTCTCTAGGTCTTGGTAGAGGGAACTCATCCGCATTTCTTTGATTCCTTGGAGCTCTAAGTACCTCAGGTTCCACTCTATTTGTTTCCGTTCTCATTCTTTCTCTGCCCCCTCGGTTGGCAAAGCTTACTTCTGGCCTATCTCTACTTCTGTCTCTTTGAGCTCCATGAGCTTGGGATGCTCCAGCTCTCGGGTGACCATAGGACACGTTCGATCTAGGTTGGGGAAAAACGAATTCACCCTTCCAAGTATAAGCATGCCTGTCATGTTCTGTAACCACAAAGATCCTCTCTAAAGCGTGATCTAAGTAGGTTACTTTGCCTGGGCTATCAGGATCTTTGAACTCATAGATCATGATTGACCCTACATCATTTGGCCTATTTGATTTATACCTCCAAAAGGCTTCATCTGTCTCTTGGTTTAGGAGCAGATCTATGCTCTTATTATCATGGGGAATCCACTGGGATTGAGGATTCTAGTAAGAACAGACTTCCCTCGAGGGGTCTTGGGCTCTCCTCCTACGTTCCCTTGCTCTAGGTCACCTATGTCCATCTCAGGGTTCACATTCCCGAATTCATCTGTCCTGTCTGGGTGACTAGTGACCACATATATGGTTCCTTCTTTGTCTAAGTATGCTCCGTTTTCAAACTTGAGAACTGGGTGTTCTAGTCCAATGGATTGGTCCGGGTTTTTAATCTGGACCACGGGTCTTCCTAGGCCGTCCTCATAGATGCTAGCACCTAATCGGTTGGTCCTAAGGTATTCCAGCTGTGTCTTGTAGGGGCCTTCCACCCTATACAAATATGGCACACCTGTACTTCCTCTAGGTCTGTCCATACCTTGGGACATCTCTGATTCACTAGTCTCAGAGCTAGGGTAATGCGAGTGGTGGCTCAACTGCTGGGCCCAAGACCTAGCAGTATGATTAACGCTGGCCTCCGAAGACCTAAGACTTTGTCTATCTCTTACTAGATGTCGTCCTGATCTAAGGTTCATATGCCTATTTAAATAGCCCAATTTTTGCCCAAAGTACAACCTTGTTGCCGATCAATTGGTGTCAGTCACTTGATTCCTTTTTTTAGTGTGTTATCGTGTTTATGATCTTGTCTAATATCGCGTCGTCAAGAATATTTGAGTTAATTTTCCGCACTTAAGTTGATCGTCCCACGTTAAGTTCTTTTCCTTTAAAGTTCTCGGTCACACACAGGTTATCTCTTGAACTTGATTTCTTAGATAGTCTTTGACTTGTCACGTGCCTATCGTTGTCCTGACTTACTCCTAACACTACTCGAACTTAGCCTAAGCTAAGAATTGACAAAGGGAGTTGAGAATATTTCGACCTTACTTGTTGATCCCTTGCTTTATGATGCTCTCAATTGCTCTCAACGGACCTGTGAAAGTCCCAAAATTTAGCTTAAGACTTAAATTCACATGACAGACAGATCACGTTCATGCATGTAATTTGGGTATCAATTATGTCCCCTGCCTCTATTGCAAACAATTCTAGAGATCCCTTGGTTTTGTTCCCCCTAGATATGGTATTTGATACATAGGATTTTTCTCAAGACACACTTGTAGGGACCTCACAAATCACTAATTGCTAGACCAATGTGCCCAAAAACTATCCCCAAAACTTGGAATAAAACCCTAATTTTTTTGGCCGAAAAGCCTGTCAATCGCGATCGACAGGTCTGTCAATCGCGATCGACAGAGGTGTCCGTCGGGGCCTTTCGGTCGCGATCGACACGTCAATCACAATCGACACGTCAATCACAATCGACACGTCAATCGCGATCGACAGTGTCAATCGCGATCGACAAAGTCGATCGTGGGTCCTGTCAATCGCGATCGATGGTGTCAATCGCGATCGACACGTTTTTCGGGATTTTTGCCGTAAATTCAGTCGATCCGGACTATGTTCGTCGCGATGGACACGTGGCAATGCGTGAAATTCAGTCAATCGTCACAATTCAGTCGGTCGCGACCGACGGTGTCAATCGCGACTGACAGAGGTATCGGTCGTGGCTGTCGATCGCGATCGACAGTGTCAATCACGATTGATAGGGTCAGTCAGTTGTCTCTGTCGGTCGCGATTGACAGATGTTGTCGATCGTGGCTGTCGATCGCGATCGATGGTGTCAATCGCGATTGATAGAGAGACTCGGAATTTTTTAACTGTTTTTAGTGATTTAGAATGTGCTCATCATGTAGATTATGGTGGTGCTCTTTGTTTTACCAAATGGGAGATTTTTCTGTCGATCGCGATCGACAGAGGTCTGCGACACAGAGACAGTTTTGAGCGTGTCCGTACCTGCTCAGCGTGCTGGAGGGGACGATACAGCTGTACCTGCAAGAGTGCTCAAAAAACATGCAAAAACACAACACACAAGTCGCTCTCTCGCTCTCTCTCACAAGTGGAATGAGGGAAATGAGATGCAGAAGGTGATATGATCAAAAAACTGATTTTTCTTTTTTTTTTTGCGATGATGGAGATGGAGATCGGATATGGTGAGGATGATGATGGTGATGATGGTGGTGAGGTAAGAAAGAGAAAATAAGAAAAGTAAAGAAATTACCTACAATGCCAACGTCTCAAATCTACGTCTTACCATCACACGCTCGTCCTCAAAGCTCGATCCCCGACAACGGCGCCGAAATTTGGTGTAGCTCAGTGATGAGTAGCACCTCCTTTAATGTCAATCCGGGGAGACGTGAGGATGGTATGATGACCTCGAGCAAGTGAAGGCACAAGTGTGTGAGTGCGAAGCACACTAACATGCACACACATACACACACACGCGCACACAAGGCAAGACAAAGAGTGAGAGGCAATGGAGTTCTTTAGATTACTTTCAAAAAGCTCATACAAGTTCAAATCAATTACAAGCTAACCCAAAAATGAGCTCTCTAGCTTTATTTATAGTTTTTGACTAGGTTTTGGCTGTGTCCAGACCTAGTGTCCAGCCTAGTTAAAAATTAGGTTCTAGGGCCTATTTGAAGACTCAAACGAAGTCTAAAAATTATGAAAATTGGGCCAAGAATTTGATGTGTTAGACATATAGTGGAAAACATTTTGCAGGTTAGGTTCAACAAATATGGAGCTGTTGTGGAGGATCCCCAACATGGATTCAAGAGAATTGCCAAGGGAGAAAAAACACGTAGACTATTTATATTTGAACTTGAGGACACTAGAAATATTGCACTTTACAATTACAAGGATCAAACATTATCAGAGCTTGAGATTTGGCATAAAAAATTAGGGCATATTGGTGAGAGAACCTTGAAAAAAATATGTAGGGATCAATGTGTGCTTGGGATACCTAATGTATCCAAGCAACACATGATCTATAAATGTGAGCTTGAGAACCTCTTTGCTCTGCAACACTCTCCCCCTCTTTGTCTCTGTCATCCCTTGACAGGCTTTTGCTTCTCGTTTGTAGCTTGTCTAAGGCTTATGAATACACACACCCAGTGGTCAAAGAAGCGATAAGGATTGTCAGAAAATTTGTTACTTTATTCGAGGTATTTCCTTTACTTCTGTTTGCCCCTTGGTATTCCTTATTTCACAAATCCGGGTTGTTGTATTAAGTCGGGCTACCACGCACGCCATCAATGGCTAAGAATGTGATGTTCTTAGTCATTGTCTTCAACTTTTCAGCCTCTGCCTCTTTCTAGCTTTTGTTCTTCTGATATGTCTTTGTCTTCACAAATCTGACCCTGTTGTATTGCTTGGAGCCTGTTTACTTTCTTCCACCGCACACCTTAATTTGCTGACCTCTACTCTCTTTTAAGAGAGCATTACGTTTTAGAGGTCCTATTCTTTAATCTTCTTTGTCATCCTCTAGGACCTGTTCCATTTCTTTCCACCGCACACATCCAGTGGACGAGGAGGCAACTAGGACCTTCAGACAATTGGTTATCTTATCCGATGAAGAGTCCTTCGTGTGTTGTCTCTCTCCTCGGCTTGTTTTGCTTCACAGCCTGCTCCTAGTGGATGAGGAAGCTGTGTGCAACCTCCCATGAAATGTCCTGGTTGTTATCTTTCTTTAATTCCACTCCTCAAGACTTGGATCTTTGGCGTTGTCGCCTGATGCGTGCCCCTGCGGGGCTTTGGGTAGAGAGTTGTTCTTTTCCTTTATAATCTTCATTCTTTATTGAGCAGTTTTATTCTTTGATTTTCTTCTTCTTCTCTTTTTGCTTGATTCCCCTTCCACACGTCCCTCCTCCTGAACGTGAGTATGTCTAGATGACTTGTTGCTCTCGTTGATTAAGCCGATTGGCATGACATAACATGAATTCTTTCCATTTGCTCGACTTGACCCCGTCTTCTAGTGCATGTCTATGATCTGAAAAGAAACTCAATTCGTAGGCCACCATCCTAGCATTAAGATTCGAAGACATTTTTACAGAAATCTCGGAGTCTATTTCAAAAAATCCGAGGAAAAATGCTTCTTCAAAAGTCCGCATGTAGGTACTTGGCAAAAACATAAGCCTTGAGTATATAGCCATAAGCGCTAGTCGGCTTGGTATAGTTGAGAGATAAAAAATGAGGGCGTCTGATCCCTGATTTATGTCGATGAAGTTCAAGAAAGTAAATTGAGCGTGCTGAAACACTTTTATTACCATTAGTAACATGCTCAAAAGTTTATTAGTCATCTTGATAGCTAAATCTGGTATATTTGCATATCGAGCGATCCAAAATTCAATGGTCTTGATCATGTATTCTTCTGTAGGTAGATAATCACGAGGTGGACTTGGCAGTAGTGGATAGTTGAGTCACTGATTATAGATGCTTCCCTGGCACTGACCTTCCCAAAATTGCATCTAGGAGCGTCTTTGGGGTACTAGGTAAAAAGATGGCTTTACCTGAAGTATATACGGTGATGATTCCCATTGTATCCTTAGGGTCGGATTTTTCTTCAAAAATCTCCTCCTCTATATGGGATCAGCTTTTTCGAATTCCTCTTGAGTGTAGGAGAATGTTTGCATGCTAAACTGGAGGTTGCTATCAGGGTCTTTATTTGTTGTATTCTTTATATATTGCCGTGTTTTCTCTTTAAGTAAACCATATGGTACATTGAATGGTCTCATTATCTATTCCAGATTTTTGCTTTCGATCTTTGCTTCCTTCATGAACTTTACCACTTGATCTTCAAAATCTTATGTAAGCTGGGACACCAATAGTGCCCTCTCGTGCCGGCTTAGTTCTGCAATATCCCGATGATGTCTTTCAGAGTGGATCTTCGTTTCCTCCCTTATCGGTAAATGATGTAAGGGGGAGAGAGAGGACATACCCCAGTCTCCTCAATAGCCGCTGTGGAGTGTGGAACTACTGGTGTCCCCTCTTTTACCTTCTATGCGATTTGATCTTGCAATTGCTTGATTAACTCATCTTTTTCTTTCATTGTTGTTGTTACTCTTGTAACTTCTTCTTTATTCTTGAGGATCTCCTCCTATTGCCGCGAGTTGGTCTGCATCTTCCTTGCATTGTTCCAACAATCGATTTTCTGCCAATTTCCACTTCTTCTTGAGTGCATTAGTGTCATCCATGTATCTTTTCTCCCATTCTGTGATGATATCTTGCTCTTTCTTCAGCTTACCTTCATATTCTACTATTTTTTCTTCCAATGCTTTTGTGTCCTTTTCTGTTACTTCAGGAGCTTCTATCGGTTGATTACATAGAATTGTTGTCATCAACTCCTTGTTCCTATTTCATAAGTTATCTGCTTTGTCCATGTATACTTTTATTTGCGATTCAAGGATTTTGCTTCTAGTGTTCATACGTGTTTTTTCGGCCTTGCTAGCTTCAAATTTGCTTTGCAAATCCTTTAATTGTGCTTTTGGTTTCTGATTTTTTGTTTCTAGTGTGTTGCATTGCTGCTTGGCTTCTTGGATTGCTGTCTCTTTCTCTACTATGCTCTTTTGTGCTCGAATGCATTGGGCAGAAAGATTCTCACCGATTTCTTGGAAGTTGCATTTTTCCTCCATTGCCCTCTCATAGTCAGCATCAACTTCAAGCATTAACTGTTGAGAGTCCATGGCAGTTTGTATCATGTGTTGCACCACTAGCTTGAGCTGAGCGACATCCACATTTAACCAAGTCTTTAGGATGCTTGGAGCTTCCCTTGTTCTTACATATTTTCCTTGCTCCACGTGTAAGGTCTCGTTATGTGGTTGCCTAATTTGAAGTTGTACTTCTTGTTCTTTTCTTTCATCTTCTTTATTTACAATCTTCATGGCACTCCCTTGAACTATGACATCCATGGGAGATGGTTTTGCCACTACCCTTATTGGTGTAAATGGTTTTGATTCTTCCACAGTATTTGCCATTGGTTCTTCCTTGGGATTCTTGAATAAGACCTCTCCCACAAGTAGAGTCTCTTGGATTTGAATATTAGAAGCTTCATTTAACTTAATAACATGTAGCCGTTCTTGGGAAGCTTCCTTCCTCGTCATATCTTGGCTGGAGTTGATGGGCGTTTGATCTGCCTTCATTCCTTCCACTTCTACATTCTTGTTCACTTCATTTAACTCCTCCCATTGTCCATCATCCTAGGAATCACTTTGAATGTCCACATTCAACATGGAGGTGTCTGGTTCTTCTTGTGCATCTGATGATGAGCTTGAATTTACTAAACCCAATTCCCTCTACTTATGCACCTTGGTCAACCTTTTTCTTTGTTCTATATCTTGATAGGCTTGTTGGTAATGGTGCCCTTGGATGGATAGATTGACTTGACCTTCTGTGTACTGATGTGTGGCTTCCATTTTTTTAGCCAATTCTTCTTCAATGATAGGCTGACGGCCTTCAAGTCTCATCCTTGGAAGTACATGTGCTCTTTTGGTCGCTGGAACTTCTGCTTATGCTTCCATCATTTCCCTTAACCTCTTGGTACCTCTCATTCTAGGTTGGGAGCTTGTCTCTGCCTCCTCAATGATCTTGACTCCCTTCTTCTTCCTCGGGACTGTCGCAACCTTTGCATATTTGGCCATGGCTTCTGATGATGGCATCTCTCTCAAATGCTCTCTAATGCCCAATGCATGATATATCACTATAGTCAAGGCAATATTGCCATTCAAAAACTTCTTGTGATTCCACTGCTTCTTTGCCTCCAATAGCCGTTCTTGAATATAGGGAGTCATATTAACTTGATTTCCGATTTTTTTGTCGCATGCGACAACATTTGCACAATGATTTTTTGTGGAGCAGTGTACTTGTGCATATTGGGAAAGCAGAAGTGCGGATGGATGAGTCTCACTTCCTCTTCAATATCTATGCGATTAATGTCGTTGAATGTTCGGGTCTTTGCTCCTTGACTTTCGTCTTTCAACACCGTGTTCCCATCCTTCTCCCATCCAAAAGCTTCTTTAATTAGATCATGTGTAAATTGGATCATGACCCATTCCCCTGCTCCATCCATGACTCTTGCTTCAAGTACCAATGGATCATGCAAGGTAGGCTGCAAGGTGTTCATCACTTGAGTGCAACGCTAGAAATCAGGTTTGTAGATCGGCAATTCAAAATACTTGTGAATGCCTGCTTTCTTCATAATGTCCATGGTTGATGGCAGTTCATGCACTACCTTGAAATCTTTGGACATCATAGGGAACTGATGATCTGTATCCATGATTTTGATGGTCACTAGGAATAAGCAATCCCCTGCTGGTTGATCTTCTCGACTATTTGTCCTAGTCTGATCGTCCACTATCGACTATCTTTGTCAATACTATGCATAATACCTTACTGGAACTTTCAGCTTGACCACTGGCTTGAGGGTGATAAGGCGCTGACTTTTTATGGATCACTAAGAATTCATTCATTAAGGACTCTATTACTTCATTAATGAAGTGCGTTCCTTGGTCACTCACAATCTCAATTGGTAGTCCAAAGCGAGTGAAAATGTGCTAAAAAAGAAACTTAGCAGTGGTTTGAGCATCATTTTTTCTAGTAGCCTTTGCTCTACCCATTTAGTCAAATAATCTGTAGCGACTATTATGTATTCGACATGTGATCCTTTGGCTGGTGGGTTAAAGGGTCCTATGAAATCAATACCCCATTTGGAAAATGCTCTAGCACAAACCATAGGTCTCAATGGCATGTCATCTCGTCTAATCGGATATTTGGCCCTTTGGCATGTCTCGCAACTTCAGCCATATGTGTTAGCATCCATATGTAGGGTTGGCCACCACAAGCCTGCAAAGAGGATCATTTTTATAGTTCTCTCGGCTGAAAAATGACTCCCTCCAACACTTGCGTGTGCCATTTCTAATATGGGTAAGTATTCTCCTTCATGCACACATAGTCGTAGGTGATTATATTTCCCTCTCTTGAATAATTGTCTTCCCATAATTACATAATCCTTGCTCATTTCCTCTAGGGATCGTTTCCTTGCTAAACTGATTCCTTCCTCATGTTCTCGTTTCTTTAGAAATTTCACTAATGTTTCACTCCATTTGGGTGCTATTGTGGAGAAAGGTAAAGATGTCTGATCATCTGGTATGGTTTCTTGACACTCCGCGCAATTATTGACATAATCATGGACATCTTTAGGCATATCCGGCCAATATACTCCTAACCGTTGTAATTCTCATAGAGTTCCATGAGTTCCTTTGTGAATTCTCCATTTGTTTACATGGGCTTGTTCAATCAACTTCTTCTATTTTGTCTTCCTCTACATATCTCGACAATACACCAATGGGTTCCTTATAGTACACACTTCCTACAATAATGTGTAAGTTGCGTGATTGCAAAATTTCCTTTTTACTTTCTTTATTAATTTCTTTTCTCTCAACTCTGTCTACAGTCTATTTTATTGTGCTATTATTTTCTTACAATAACTTCCATCCAATTTTAGAAGGTTTTATGAGCTACTCAAGGTGCAAGTTATCTCTTTTGCATCAATTTGTTCTTGTTGATCTTCCAAAGTAGGTATTGGATTTTATTGCAATAACCACAAGCTTACAAGGTCTATTTTACATATCTAAAGGGCTACAATAGGTCCTATGCTAGTTTGTTGGACAATCTTCACCACAAAGGAACCATACTTCCAAGCTTACCCAAACATCTCCAGATTCTTTCAGTGGTATCAAATCATCTTCAAGATGGGAGACGACTTTCCATCAATGATTGAGAAGCTTGATAGACACAATTATGCTACCTAGAAAATCAAAATGGAGGCTTATTTGCAAGGACGGAATCTATATGGGGTTGTATCAAGTGATGAAGCAATGCCTATTCCAAGATCCAAAGGAGGACCTAATCAAGAGGAAATAGAAAAGCTCACACTTTGGTGTGCAAGGGATGCTCAATCAAGTTCATAAATACAAAAATTCATCTTTTATTTTCTATTACCACATATAAGAGGATGCAAGACATCTCAAGAGACTTAGGATAACCTAGAGACTTTCTTTTCTACTAGTACAAAAGCAAGGAACAATCAACTTTGGAATGAGTTCAATGCGATGAAGCAGACCTCAACACAAACCATCAGAGAGTTTGTTACAAAGGTCAAGGAGGTTGCTCATCAATTCACATCCATTGGAGAGCATATTGAAGAAGAATCCAGCATGAGGCAGATCTTGAATGGGATTAGAGGTGACAAGCAATGACAATCTTTCACCACAGTCTATGACCTCATCATAGATGTAAAAACCCCAGAGTTCAATATATTTCTTGGACAACTCTTCAATCAAGAAGCAAAAAATACAATGAAGGAAGGTAACTTCTATCATGGTTACTCTACTAGTGCTCTATATGCAGATAAGAAGAACAAGAAGTTGAAAGGCAAGAGGAAGGAAGAAGATGAAGAGGAGACTTCCTAAGCCAACTTTGCACAAAAGAGCAAGTGGAAAGAGAAGAACAAAAGACAAGGGCATGAAAAAACCAAAGGCCAAAATAACCTTGTGCCATCCGTTATGACACCAACCACACCACTCAAAATTGGTGGTTCAATGGGAACATCCAAAAAGGAAGTGGAAGAGGTGGATATGGTAGTAATAGAGGTAGAGGTGGACACAACTTCAACAATAAAAATAGAGGACATAATAGAAGGGACTACACCAATTATTATGAAGATCAACAACATGAAGATGTATTGCTTCTCATGAATCTAAGCCACAAGGAAGGTAAAGAAGATGATCATTTATTCTACAGATTTAGGATATTCAAATCATGTTGTAGGCAGCACAACTCCTTTATGTGATTTGGAAAGTCCAAAGCATAAACATGAGAAAGAAACAAGGGATAACACAAAGAATAATGTGGAGAAGATTGGTAATGTCAAGGCTTCCAATGGTAGAACAAATACTCTGAGCAAGGTACTCTATGTTCCCACTATTACAAAAAACCTAATAAGTGTTGGCCAAATAGTTGAGAAAGGCTTGCAAGTTAGGCTCACCCAACATGGAGATTTTTTTGAAGATCCATCTCAAGGCTTCAAGAAGATAGCTAGAGGTGAGAAGCATGGTAGGCTATTTACTTTTGAAGTAGGAGAAACCAAAAACGTAGCTCTATTCAGCTTTGGGTCTCAAACACAAAGTGAGCTTGAAGTGTGGCATAAGAGGCTAGATCATAAGAATGAAAGAACCTTGAAGGATATATGCAGGGATCAAAGTGTTCTAGGATTGCCAAACATATCAAAGAAACACATGGTCAATAGATGTGATGCATGTCATATTGGGAAGGCACAAAGACAACGATTCAAGCACAAAGGCTACATCCACAATAACCCTTTGAACTTAGTGCACCCTAATGTGTGGGGATCAAGTCAAGAACTTTCATTGGTAGGATCAAGGTATTATATCTCATTTACTGATGACCATTGTAGATTGACTATTCCATACTTTATCAAGAGTAAGAATGAAGTACTTTTTGATTGCTTCAAAAAGTATCTAGCACATGTGGAGAACCATACAGATAGATCACTCAAGAATCTCTGACCTAAGGGAGGGGAAGAATAATTCTCCAAAGATTTTCATGAGTTCTTCTAAGATAAAGGCATCAAGAGCTAGTACTCTCCTCAATTGAATGGAATTGTAGAGAGAAGAAACAAGACATTGGTTGGATCAACAAGAACAATGCTTGAAGAGAAAAGGTTGCCACATTATCTATGGACAAAGACTATTTCAACCATTGTGTACCTTTTCAATAGACTACCATCCAAATCACTCCAAAGTATGACTCCTTATGAAGCATATTATGGAAGAAAATGTGTTCTTGGACATTGCAAGGTGTTTGGTTGTTTAGCATATGTTCATGTACCTTCACAAGTAAGAGGTAAACTAGATGAAAGGGCAACAAAGGTAGTATTTATTGGGTATGACTCAACTCAAATAGGTTATAGGTTCTATAATCCTTCAACCAAGCAATTCACTACAAGTAGGGATGTTGTGTTTGAAGAACACATGTCTTGGTATGATGAAGATAAATAAAAGGTAACTCTACCATATGATCTTTATTCGGATTTCCATTAATAAGGGAGCAAGCATGATACATAGGTCCAAGATTCAAGAAATGATACAAAAGATGACCAAGATGAAAGGGAAAGGATTACAAGCTATGGAATTTGAGAGGCAAAGCAAAAATGCAAGAGTGTAGAGAATGCTCCAAAAAAGCACCTAAAAGGTCAACAATGGAGAAAAACAACTAGAAAGGTATGGATATGATTCCACATTTGTTACAAAGCATTCAATCTTCTTGGTAAAGGACTCAATTTCAAAATAAACCTCAATCTATGAAGAGGCAAAGGGAAACCCTAATTGGGGAAAGGCTATGAAAGAAGAAATATATGCATTGAGGGAGATGGACACCTAGGAATCGATTGCAATGGCATCCAATCAGAAGCTCATTTGTTGTAGATGGGTATATGAACTTAAAATGAAATCAGATGGATCAATTTGTGGGTACAAGGAAAAATTATTTGCCAAATGATGCTCACAAACGCATGATATAGACTATGAGGAAACATTCTCACCAGACGCAAAAGATGACTACAATCAGAACATTGATAAGTGTAGTTGCTGCAAGAAATCAAAGGCTCCAACTTGACATGAAGAATGCACTTCTAAATGGTTGGATAAGTGAAGAGGTATACATCTCACAACCTCCATGTATTGAAAGCCCTAATTATACATCTTATTTTTGCAGACTTAAGAAAGCATTGGATTGAAACAAGCTCCTAGAGCTTGGAATTACAGGTTGTCTACATACTTTCAAGATCAAGGGTTTAGACCTAGCAACTCAGATCCTTCTTTATTCATCAAAAGGGATCAAAATGAGGTTATCTATCTATGTGTATATGTATATGATATTATTTTGACATGTGATGATCTGAATGGCATTCAAAGGATTAGGAGACACATGCAAGTAGAGTTCAAAATCTGTGACTTAGGTGAGTGTGTACCTAAGAACCAACTTAGGGACTTGTGGAGAAAGAGACTATACCTCAATCCCCCTCAAGTGCATATAGTGGGCATTCACGCTTTAATTATCAATCCGATGAGTATACAAACCTAGCCGAGTGTACAAAAACATGCATTCAAATGATGATCAATGCAAATGAGTCACTCAAAGAGAGCAAACAAGGCAAAGACTAATCCAAATAAGCTTGAACTGTCAGTCATGGTGTCACGATACTTGGAACAGCAGCCAACAGTAAATTGAGCTTTTCTCTCAGCTCCGAACTCCAAATATAGCGAATAGCATATGCGTTTCGAAGCTCTCAAGAAGACGCATCCAATGGCAGTAGTTTCACTCAATTCTGACACTCCTTTTTCAAGTTATGAGCAAAATACTGAGTCGTGGGAATGACCTTCTTACACTTCACACACACCTTAACAACAGTAAACAAACACTTTCATGGATAGACAACACTTCCCTACACTCTTTGTGCTCTTGATTCTCACAATGGCCAAAAAGTGCCAATTGACTTATATACTTGTGCCCTAAAAATGGTCCTTTCATACAAGAGACCGGCACTTTATTCACTAAAAGACTAATTTCCTACTAATTTACATGGGTAAACTTCTAATCTTCTGTGGGGATGCATCTAGAGGACTCCTCTAGTGCATTTACATCCGAAAATATATTACAAGAATGGTTATAATACAAAAATTGTGTGTCCAAATCGGAAAAATTTTGGGGCCCGTCTTTTTCTCTGCCTTGTGCTCTCTTTTGCTCTGCAACACTCTCCCCTTTGTCTCTGTCATCCCTTGACAGGCTTTACTTATTGTCTTCAGTTTGTTGTCCGCATGCATCTTTTGGTCAGTTCGGCCTATTGGTTAGAGTGGCATTATGTTTTAGGGGCCCTGTCCTTGATTCTTCTTTTACATTCTTTGGCCCTGATGCATTTGTACTGCCTGTTCTTTTCTTTTCATCGCCCGCAACCCTTGGTCAGTTCTGCCTGTTGGTTAAACAGGTGTTCGGTTTTGATGGCCTCTTCTTAATTCTTGATTTACATCCTCTGGGCCTGATGTTTTTGTCTTGCCTTATAAGTCGGGTTGCCACGCACGCCACCAGTGGAAGGTATGAGGATGTGATGCTTCAGTCTTCAATCTGGACCTTCCAAAGATCAAGAGGTTGAAGCACCCTCCTATGGTTTCGGAACCGCTGGATATCTTCTTGCACTTCTTCATGGATACTTTCCTGGCCCTGGTCCCTCCTTCCACCTCCGTGCTTTCCCTTGATGCGTGCCCCTGCGGGGCTCTGTGCAGAGATGGGTGTTGCGCCCTTGCGGGGCTTCTTGTAGAGATATGTCTTCAAATATGATCTTTCTAGTGAAGCTTCTTTCGTTGTCTTTCTCTTTTCTTCTTCTTGCTTGATTCTCCCTGAACACTGCCCCCTCCTGAACTCTGTCGTCCCCGACAGGCTTTGACAAGCGACGGGCGTATGTTCTATATATTTTTTGCTCTATGTTATTAAGCAGATTGGCTTCACGTACCATTAATTGTTTCCACTGTTCTGCCTTTACGCCATCATTAGGTGGCTGTCTGTGGTCGGCGAAGAAGCTCAGTTCATATGCCACTAATCTGACATTCAAATTAGATGACATCTTTAAAAGGATTTCGGAATCTATTTCAAAAAATCCTATAAAAAATGCTTCCTCGAACGTTTGCATATATGTACTTAGCAAGAACATGATCCTGGAATAATAAGCCATTATGGTTGGTCAGCTAGGCATAACAGACAGATAAAAAATGAGGATCTCTATTCCCTGATTAATACCAATGAAATTCAAAAATGTATAGGCCGCGTGTTTGAAGACCTTCAATACTGTAATTATCATATTGAGTATTTTATTTGTCATCTTTACAGTTAAATCGGGTACTGTTGCATAACTTTGCAGCCAAAATTCAATGGTTTTTACCATGTACTCTTCCGTCGGTAAATAATTATGTGGTGGACTTGGAAGCAGAGGGTAATTCAGCCACTGTTTATTGATAGCACCACTTTTTTGCATGTCCAAAAATTCCTTGGTTTCTCTTCGACGTGGTATAGGACAAAATGAAGGGTTTACCTGTAGGAAATATGGTGTTGCTTGCCAATGCACCCATAGTGTAGGATGTTTTTCCAAAAACTTTCTTCTCCAAACAGGTTGTGCAGCTTCAAATTCTTCTTGAGTGTAAGTGAATGTGTCATGTTTAAAGTTTAGCTGCTCTTCTGGACTTGTCTTTGTAATCTTCTTTATGTAGTGTCTTGTTTTCTCTTTCAATAATCCACGGAATGTTGAAAGGCTTCATTATCTTCTCCAAGTCTTTACCTTTAATCTTTGCTTCTTTCATGACTTTGATGACTTCGTTTTCAAAACTTTCTGTCAACCGGGACACCACTAGTGCCCGTTCCTTCTGACTTATTTCTGCAGTATATGGCATTGGATGATTATCATGTATGCCCGCCATCTGTTCGTGTATTGGAGAATTATAAATCGGGGGAGATAGAGGACGTACCTCTACCTCGTCAATAGGATTCTCTTTTGTTGGCTCTACTGGTGTCCCGATTGGTGCTTGCTGTTTGACTTGGATCTCTAATTGTGCTATGTGTTCATTCTTTTCTTTCACTTCTTGCATTGCTGCTCTGAGCGCTTCCTTCGCTGCAAGCAGTTCATTGCCAATTTCTGCTATATTGTCCATGTTTTCGCTGTAACTTGTTGCAAGTTTCCCATGGGCTGTATTCAACTGCTTTTTTAGCTCATTTGTTTCTTGAATGTACTTACGTTCCCATTCTTCTCTCAATTCTTGCTCTGCATATTTCTCCATTTGGCCTCTTAACTCTTTCTGATCAACATCTGTTGTTTCTTGCTTTTCGAGAGGTTGATCGTATAGCAGTGACTTCATGAGTTCTTTATTTCTATTTCATAAACTATCATGTTCTTCCATGTATACCTTTAATTGGGTCTCGAGCAAGGTGCTTCTAGCTTTCATCCTCTCTTTGTCGGCCTCGCTGGCTTCATGTAATCTTTGTAGGTCTGTGAGTTGTGCCTGGAGTTGGTGATGCTGGGTCATCAATGTATCACATTGTGTCTTTACCTTGAGTAACTCCATTCCTTTGTCTTCAATCTCTTTCTGGGCCTGGATTAGTTGTGCGAATAGTTATTCACTCATAATTTGGAATTGATTCTTTTCCCTCATGGCTTTGTCATAGTCTGCATCTGTATCCATCATGTGTTGTTGTGTATCCATGGTCGTTTGTATCATCTGCTTGACCACAGGTTTCAATTGTGTGACATCCATATTTAACCATGTTTTAGGAACACTCAGTTCTGCTCCTGTTGTCACATCTTTTCCTTGTGCTATGTGTAATGTAGTGTCATGGGGCTGCCTAATGTGAAGTTGTATGCTTGGCTCAGCCTCCATGTGGTCTATCTTGCTTTGTGGTGTATCGTCTGGCACCTCGATCACAGTTGGCGCTTTCTTTTGTATTAAACCTGATTCTGCATCCACTGGAGTTTGTATTTCTTCTTTGATAGGTGGCCTGGGAATTTTATTATTCACGAGAACTTCCTTCACACTTATCTTTGCTTGGTCATTTAGTTGAATCACATGCACATTGTCCACATGTTGTTCTATGTTTTTCGCTTGCGACTGTCGGTTGTCAGGTGTGACTTCAACTTGATTAATTTCCGTCCATTCTTCCTCATGAGTTTTTGTCCTTATATCAGTATCCAGTTTATCTTTCTCAGGACTAGATTCTTCATTGGAGCTTGAATCTTCTAAGCCCAGTGCTTTATATCTGGCGGCTTGTTCTGGGGTCTTTTCTTTACTTTGTTGTTTCTTTTCTTTACTTGCTTGTCTGTAGTGATAACCTTGAATATTTATATTCACTTGCCCTTGCATGTATTGATGTGTCTCTTCTAGGGCTGCGGAGAGGTCTCTCTTTGTGATTGGTATTTGTGCTACAGGAATCTTTGGTAACGTATGTGTCCTCTTTGACTGAGGTGTAACTTGGGCTTCTTCCTCTCTCAGGCGCTTTGTGCCCCTCATGGATTTCTGTAAACTGGTTCCTGCTTCTTCCACGGCTATAGCTACTTTCTTTTTCTTGGGAACCGTAGCGGACTTCGCGTATTTGGCTAACCCTTCTGAGGTTGGGATCTCACGTAGGCAGTTTTTCATATCAAGTGCCTCATATATAAGTAAGGTCAAAGCAGAACTACCATTTAGAAACTTTTTCTGACCCCACTTCTTCTTTGCTTCAAATAGTCGGTCTTGGACATAAGGAGTCATATTCACTTTATTTCCAACTTGTTTCATTGCATGAGATAGTAGTTGTACAACAATCTTTTGAGGTGCGGTTTATCTATGCATGCTTGGGAAACAGAAATGCTGGTGCACTAAGCGAACAGCATCTTTGATATCAATTCTGTTAATGTCCAAAAAGGATCTCTTTTTTGGATCATGACATTCCTCTTTGACATTGGTGATTCCTTCTTGATTCCATCAAAAAGCTTTGTTGATTAACTCATGAATGAATTGTATGGTTTTCCAAGTACCCACTTTGTCCAATACACGTGCCTCAGGAACTGATATCCTATTCGCTGCAGGCTGAAGTGTGTTCATCACTTGTGTGCATCTTTGAAAATATGGCAAATAAACAGGCAGTTTTAGAAATGCCTCGATTCCTGCTTGTGTCCAGACATCCACCATGCGAGGTAATCCTTGTATAATAGTCTTGAAGTCTTGCAACATAATAGGGAAGTAGTGATCCCTATCCATGATCTTTATGGTTGCCATGAAAATAAGGTCCGACACCGGTTGGTCATCCAGAAACCAATGGCCTCTTGCTTTTGTTATGGATTCTAGTGGAAGAAGCTGGACCTCTTCCTCTTGCGTAGCTTCGGAATTAGTAGATGCCATCTGCACTCAATATAGAGTATGAATTAGTGGCCTTATAGTATCAGAAATCCTCCTTCATTTGTCTTTCATAAGCTTGACATTGCTCTGAGTGAACGGTGTCGTCCCTTCCCCGTGGGTGTGAGAAAGGTAATACCTGAGAATTTTTCATATTTTTATTGTATGTTTATGTTTTTTCCTGAAAGAAAAATAGAAAAGTGAGTTCATAGCCAAAGCGATTATTATTTTCTAGTAAGTTTCTTTAAATTATGTACAACTGCTCTCCTATTTCCCAAGAGGGAAATGTGCTTCACTATCCTCACATAGAAGAATATTGTGCCGAATGCGTGGCCTTGTAATTTGGCCCTATCATGCATACTTTGGATTCTATTAACTCCCAATGTGTGCAACTTGAAGTATTTGTTTGATGCATGCAGCTCGTCGTGCTTTTCGGCATCCAAATCTGCTTCACTCTATTAGGATGAATTGTATTTTCAACATTCCTGATGAATGTGGGTCTTCTTATGTTGTACGTCTGCTTTTGCTGATGTTTGAGCCTTGGAATAATTTTTGGTGCAAATGTATACTCCTTCTCTGTCCTGCAGCTGTTCATCTTTGGTTGTCTTGCCTTTGGAGCATACTGATTTTTCTTGAGCCTTGACTCTTCCTTCTTGATGATTGTCCTTTGAGCGCATGGCTTGGGAATCCATATTTGTGTTCGATCCAGTTGGGCGGCTATTACTCTCTTTGGAATCCACCGTCTAGCAATTCGTTGTTGATCTCGGCGTCCAAATTCATTTGTCTGCTTCCTTGTTGGATTGTTCTGATGTCGACGATGTTTCTGTTGTAGGAGATATACAGCTACTTGATCCTTCCTTATCCAAGTCTGTCTAGTGTGAGGAATGGGGTATATTCTAATAGGTACAGACTTGTGATGATCCTGAGAACTAGTCTCTCTTGTGCATGGTGCTTGTTTGTTATTGACTTTGGAGTTGTCCTCTCCAATCATGAAGTACAAAAGAATCAACAAATCATCTTTATTTTGTCAATCCTGGGAATATCCATAAGACCACAGCCCCTTCTAGATGATAGATTCATAGAAATAAGAGATTGATGGCTGGAATTTTGAGAAAATGAAAATGAAGAGGAAATATCTAGGGTTTACCTTATCTAGAGCAAATCTTCATCATTTTCTATGATCTTTGTGTCTAATTCATGTTATTTTCTCATCAGAATACAAATATGAAATCAGAATTGGAAAATATCACCTGTATCACAGAGACGAGACAATCGCGATTCTGTACCAGTAGACGATTTTCACATTTCTGCAACATTCTTCAATCCTTCTTCACTCAATACATCAGTAATCATCTCTCTTCATACATCTTACTCAGCATTACACAAATGAAACTCACAAATCTCCATGATAAAGCAAGAATCAAGCTCCCATATCAAAGAAAACACACACAATAAGAGAAAAACACGATTTCAGCAGAAACTCTCTCTTCTCTATTGATAGCATGTACAAATGACTAACCAACCTCTCCAAAATAGAGAAAATTGACTTATATACATTTTCAAGTGTCCTCTTTCACACTTGAATTTTGGTCCTTTCCTCTATTAATCTAAAAATATGCTATCTAAGAGTTTCCAAAAATTCTAGAAAAAATACATAAGATTCTATCCTACATAAGGAAGACTCTTCCTTATTTTTACAACAATTGCATAAATATTTCTACAAATTTCTATCATTTTACAATATTTTTCCTTCAAGAAAGGTTTCCAAAAATGCATCTTCCAACATCCTTCCCCTCCTAAGCCTTTCGGCTCCTGACGAAAGATTTTCCTGTTCCTCTGCACTGATCACTTCTTTTCATTTCTTCTTTCTTTGATATACTTGTGACAGCAAATCATGACTTTTTCTTTCTGTTATATTTAGATTATTGACCATTTCAAATAAAGCCTTTCTCCACTGTATTGTAGCTTCAGGTTTATCTATGACATCCTTTTTCAAATACTCTGTGTAAGCAACTTCATATGCTGTAAGTCTGGACTTAGTAATAACTGACAGATTTCCAAAAATCTCTGACTCTCTTTCAAAAAACCCGTAATCAAAGGCATCTTCAAAAATTTGCAAGTAATGACTGCCAAAAATATCACTCTGCTGTAATATGCCATTAAGCAGATTCTGTCAGGTGTTTCGCTCAAATCAAATAATAATGCATCTGTTGGAGAATTAAAGCCGATATAATTCAGTGTTCTGATATCTGTGTCAGTATAAGTTTCTATACATGCCAAAATTAATCTCATTATTCTTATAAGTAGAATGCAAGCAGGGTCATTGACATCTTTGTATGTAGTTATTGCAGACTCAGCAGTATTCACCATATAACTCTTGGTAGGCCATGTGCCTGCCTTTGGACCTGCTACTTTTGGGAGATTCATCCACTTTGGTGGAATTTGACCTTCTCTTCTTCTATCCCAAAAAGTTGTCCATTCTCTTCGTCGTGCTACTGGACAATAGGCTGGATTGATCTTTAAATGAAGAGGTGCCTCTTTCCAGATTTTCCTACATTCTTTGTTGGCATCCAACCATTTATTTCTCCACTTAGGGTTGGCTCTCTCAAATAGTTCTTTGGTGACATTGATGTCCTCTTCATACTCAAAGTATTTGTTTGGAGGTAGCCCAACTCTGGCCATCTGGTAGTTCTTTACACTCTCCAAAATCATACAAAATGGTATCCCCAATCCATCTACTGCCCAGTGATGCTGATCTGGATTGATTCCCTTATTCAATGCGAATGTGACAATTTGTTCTTCGTACTCATCATGCATCTTTCTGATGAACTCCATTCTAGAATCTCTACTTGTCAGCAATTTCTTTACAAAATCCTCTGAATATTCTTCTTCTGATTTTTTGTCTGCTGGTTCATTGTCATGTTGTACTCCCTCAATATTGTCTACCCCATGTTCTTCTGCATGTGTGGTTTCCACACGTGTCTCTTCCTGGATTTGTGGCTTATTCAACTTCTTCTGCAATTCTTCTATAGTCAACATCAGACTTCCATTCTGTTGTGCCCATAATTCTCTTTCTTTTTTCCACTCATTCTGTTCCTTTTCCCTCTTTGTCTGCCACTCATTTCTTTCCTTTTCCATATCCAGATGTAGCTTATTATAGCCTCTCATAGATGTAGCAGCATGTGTACTAGCCTGCCTTTCTAATTCCTTGGCTTCTTTCAATTCTCTCTGTAATTCCTGAATCTCTTTGAGTAATCCTTCCTTTTCTCCCTCTGTCATCTGGACCGTCTGACTTTCCTCCTTCAATTGTCCTTCCTCCAATAGTAGCTTATTGATTTCTTCATTAGCTTTAGTCAAAATTTGATAGGAAGTTTGTAGAGTTCTATATCTCCCCTTAATCGTTCTCAATTCTTTTTCCAATTTATCGTTCTGCTCTGTTAGTTGCATACTCTTCTCTTCCAAGTATTGAATCTTGTTTTGCTTCTGTACTTCCAGCTCTTCCAAAGCAATTATTTTATTGGAAAACTCCTCATTCTTCTCTTGCACCTTCCTTAGTTGCTCTGCCATATGCTCCTTTTCCCTTTTATGCTCTTTAATAACCATACTGCCTTTTTCAAATTTTGACTCTGCTACCATCCCTGAAATGATCATATTTCGGCTTGAGGGTCTGAACTGTTCAATATTATTCATAATGAGTTGACATGCTGATCTAATACTCTTTGGGATTCTTTCCAGTCCTCCTTCTATTGCTATTTGTTTGGTTTCTAGCTGTTTGTCCTCTTTGCATTCACTCTCCTCTTCCTCTTCTCCCTCATATTCTATAATTTTGGCCTTATTTTCTTCATGGCTTGGCTGAGTGTCCAATATTTTTAATTCTGCCATGTCTTCTTGAACACCTGAACTCTTTTGCTTCAAAACATCTGAGATGAGCTTTATTTCTTGTACCTTTTCTTTCTCCAACACATGTTGAGTCTCTTTAGAAAGATGTCCTTCCTTTGTTTGCATCTCCTTCTCCTAGCTTAAAGTTTCCTGAAACTGGTTATATTCAGTTTCCTGACCAGAATTTTCCTGACATTCACCTGCTTGTTCTTCCTGTCTCTCCTTTTCCTGTGCTAAAACTGTTTCAGCTATTTCTAAATTTTTGACCTGATCATTGCCTCTATCTTCTTTATATCCTTCCTCTTGTTCATCAATGTCCATGATGTCTGCTCCTTCCTCTTGTTCTTGATCATCCTTGGATGTAAATTCCTCACTACTTTTTATATCATGTAATACATCCTTTTTACTTTGAATGATCTCTTCTTCCACAACTCTCCCTGTGACCTTTGGAGCACTCTTTCCCATTTCTATCTTCTTTATTTCTTGATCCTTATTCACATCCTTCTGTTCTTTAAATGAACTACTCTTCTGTATCTCCTTTGTCAACTCTTCAAGCTTTTCATCCAATTTGAAGTGTGATGGTTTTGTCCATATGGGTTTTATTCCTGTATGCACCCACCCATAACTGACTTCTTCTCTTATTCGGCCTTCCTCTTCTATCATTACTGCCTTTCCCTTCATTATCCTTCTTTCATCTTCCAGACTGAGCTGTTTTTCTGCCTGTTCCTGAATTAGTTCCTCCTGAGACTTCTTCTTCAATTCCTGAGGTGTCTTTTGTTTCTCAGAGGTCTGTATGATGACATTAGGAGTATTTGGTATTGATAAATTTAAACTCTTTAACAGGAAACTCTCAATATCACTCTCAGAATCAGATGAGAAGTGTGAAGGTCCTCCTTTTTTTGGTTCTGTGAGTCTTGATACTTCTTCCACAATGGATGTCTTTTGTGTTTCTTCCATGACTACTTCCTCCCTCTCTTTGATAACAGTTTCAGCTATGGATTTACCCTTTCCCTTCTTGGTCAATTTCTTCTTTTGTACTGGTTTCCTTGGAACCTTCTGTTTTACCACTGCAGTCGTTCTGGTTTCTGGAGGTCCTTGTAATTCCTTAAAATAGGCCAACAACTCCACTTCTTTGCTGACAAACACCTCTTCTGTATCGGCTGCCATCATTTCATCATGTAGTGTTTCATAATGCTCCACTTCTTCTTGGATCCAATCTGTAGATTTGCATGAGTAGTCTTCCAACATTTTTTGATATTGTGCCTCATACATAGCTCTTTTGTTGTTCCCTTGGCTTAGATAGGTGTATAATTGCTCCTTGCTTGTTTGGGGTGGATGTGGTTCACTAGAGGCTTGAACCTGCTTCTGTGCCTCCTCATGTTCCTCTTTTGTGGCTTCCTCCATTTCTAGTTCCACCTTCCTTGGGTCCACCCTTCTTTTCTTTACAGGAATTACTTCCTCAGATATCATCTTCCTTTTCATACCTGTTCCCCTCATGCGGGTTTGTCCTTCTGTTTCTCTTTCAGTCATTTTCCTTGGAGGACTCTTGATTCCATGCATAAGATTCCTGAAATATTGTGCTTCTGGAGCCAATTTCAATTGATCTTCCATCCCTAGAACATGATAAATGATTCTTGTTAAGAACTGGGCCCCATTCATAAACTTCTTCTGTTCCCAGTGTTTTGCTGCTTCCTTTAGCTGTTCATGGATGTATGGTGAGACATCCATTACTCCAAAAGGTTTGGTTCTGTCCTTGTTGTTAAACATCAATAATGTTACTGACTTATGTGGCATTGTATATCTCGGTAGTTTTGGAAAACAGAAGAATTGTAAGAACATCCTTACAGCATATTCTTCTTTCTCCCTTCCTTTAAAATCAGTGAACTTTGTATATCCTGTGTAAGTTTCCTTATTCTTTTTGACAACACTCGGGTCAAGTTTGGTTCCCATTGTGTAGAATTGCAGTGCTGCTCTGATATGTTCTCCCTTGATAGTGATACCTACTTCCTGGTTATCCTTGTTTTTTACTTTGCATCTGAAATAGGCATCATTTCCTCTTCCTATTTCTGTCAAACTGTTCATCACTTGTGATACCCTCTCAAAGTCAATGAAAAAGATAGGCTCCTCCAATATTCTGTGCAGCCCTACTGCCTTCCATCTTTTCATATTGACAGCCACTCTTTGGAACCTGTAGAACTCCTGGCACAACATTGTATACTTGTATCCTCCTACTCCCACTGTAAATATGTGTTGGCCAATGATGTTTAGGGTCTCCTTAAGTTCCTTCACCACCTTCTCAGCCTCTGGAATTTCTAGCTCATCATCTGACTCCAGGTCCACTTGTTCCTCCACAGTTTCACTGTCCAGAAACCAATGTCCTCTTGATAGCACAATTGATTCTACCTTGAAGTCATGAATTGGCAACTCCTTTGTATTCACCATTTTCTGAGGAAAATAAAATACACAAAAAAAACTCCACCCACATAAGTCACGAAAATCCAGAAAAATTAATGTTTTCTTTTGGAATATTCTTGCCATGAAAATAAAGAAAGAAAGTCTTCCAAATAAATTTTGCTTCTTCAAAAGACTCAATTAAAGTGATCATTACAGGTGTAGCAAGATGTCTAATGTGCTTGAAGAAAGAAATGATGGAAACAATGATTACTGAAAAAACAACTTCAGAAAAATAGAAATCAAAAGATGATCATAGAAAATTGAAACAAAATAATACAAATTTTCCATAATAATTTACTTTCCTCCTCCCTATATCTTGCTTTGTGCTTTATAAATTTAAAAACAAAATAAAATACACACTGTGTCCAGTTTTTCTTAACCCATTTGTTTGTTTTTTTTTCTTTTTTTTTTGCTCTGTCCTCCTTTTCTTCCCCTCCTAATTATCTTTTAAGGGGAAAAGGTTTAAAAGAAAAATACTTTTGTCATCCTTCTCTCTTTTTTTTTTTTTAATATTTTGTTCTGAAATTCTGACGATAGGTCAAATGTGGATGATCTTTCTGCCATTGACATAATTTTGATTTTTTTACCCAATAATGTTTAACTGCAATTGTCCTTATGTCATCCAAACATCCATGCTTCCCAGACCAACATTTTGTAGCATTTTTTGGTTCCATACCCATTTTGCTCTAACTTCCTGTTTTAATGAGTAATATCGGTGTATGCCTTCTTTCCCTGTCCCTCTTGTTCTGATTTGTTGATGTTTCAAATTAGGCAATAAGTGTCTTCCTCGTTTTGTCTCACCATTCTTCTTTACTCCTGAATTCTCTTGCTGGTTTTGATTGTAAGAAGCTTGATCATTTTGTAGTGGCAATATGTCCCTGTCCTTCATTGAGAAAGTAAATCCTTCCATATCTAGGTCATGAACATCTAGATGAACTTTCTATTTTTCATTACTCAAAAAAAACATTAAAATTTTTTTGTCATTTATGGTCAAATTAAGCTTCATTTTTTCAAAGTTCAAAATAACTTTACCTTGTTTGAGCCAGGGTTGTCCCAAAATCAATTTTTCAGTCATCAAATGATCTGGCCACTCTTCACAATCTATCTTCATATATTCATTATTAAATTTAACTTTAATAACAAGTGAAGACAAACTCTGAATCATTTTTCCTTCTAATGTTTTAATCAACATTCTGCTTTTATTCCTCTTTATGCTAAATTTATTTACCAAGGCTGAACTGATCAAGTTCACTTGAGCTCCTGAATCTATCAAAACCCTTATGTTTTCATTTTGATGATCCATTTCTATCATAGGCAAATGTTCTCTTTGTTTTAGAGTGCTTTCACATAAACACACCTCCTTAAGTTCTTTCATTTTTCTTATTCTCTCCTTTGCTTCTTGTTGAGCCTCCTTTCTGATGTTTTCTTCTTCTTTTTTCCTATTTTGAGCCTTTTGCAATCTTCTCCATTCATCAGTAGTTAATGGACACTCATACCTCTTAACTCTACATCCACTTATAAAATTTGGCATGATTTCTCCATCAATGTTAGCTAATTGAATGGCTCCACTCTTGCTTATCTTATGTATGATGTATGGCCCATGACCTTTCTTCTGAAATTTTTTCTGACGCTCCTTGACTGTGTAAGCCAGAACCAAGTCTCCTTCTTGAAGATCTTTTTCTTTTATATGCACATCATGGTAGGCTTTTGTCTTCTCTTGTCTGTATATATACTCATTACTGCTTGTAGTCGAGAAGCTCCCAGATTTTCTAAATCTATGACCCTCTCAGATAGTTCATGTCCCGTCCAATTGTATTGACTACCCACTTTTAATGTTGGAATAAGAAATTCCATGGGTAAAACTGCATTTTGTCCATATACCAAATTGAATGGAGTAGTCCGTAAAGCAGTTTTGTATGCCACTCTATAAGCCCAGAGAACATGATTAAGTTGAGAATCCCAATCATTTCTGTTTGTGTTGACTAATTTGGACAATACAGTGCAAAGTACTTTATTAGTACTTTCTGCTAACCCATTAGCTTGTGGGTGATATGGGGCTGACTTACTATGACGAATCATGAAATATTTGGTCATGTTTTCTATGATCTGGTTCAAAAAATGAGTTCCCCTATCACTTACTAATTCAATTGGAAGTCCAAATCTAGTAACAATATTTTCATACAAAAATTTTGCAGTTGTATGAGCATCATTTCTTTTAGTGGCTTTGGCCTCAGCCCATTTTGTCAAATAATCAGTAGCCACTAATATGTATTCTGCATGAGATTGTCTAGCTGGAGGATGTATAGGTCCAATAAAGTCCAATCCCCATTTGCTAAAAGCTCTGGCTGAAATTAATGGGATTAATGGCATGTTATCTCTTTTATTTGGTTGACTCACTCTTTGACAGATGTCACATCTTTTTACATAAGTTCTTGCATCAAGAAATAGAGTTGGCCACCAAAAGCCAGAATACAAAATGAGTTTGGCTGTTCTATCACTAGAAAAGTGTCCTCCTGCCACTCCACAGTGTTCCATTTCCAACATCTCCAAATACTTCTCTTCAGGAACACATATTCTTAAGTAACCATCCATTCCTTTTTTGTATAATTGTTCTCCTATGAGTTGATATTCTTCAGAGATTTCTTGTAAATTTCTTGAATCTGTACCAGCTATAAGTTGCTTCCCTTTCTCCTTTTTCTTTAATTCTTCAACAATGTTCTCACTCCATTCAGGGTTTTTTTTTAACCAATATAGAGTTATTAAATCTGAATTCTGCAAATCTTGACATTTTTGACATTTAGCAACATATCTTTCCACATCTTGAATTTTATTTGGCCAGTGTACTCCCATCCTAGCAAGATTGCTTAAAGTGACTATTTTGGAAGCATGAGTACATGGGTTCCAGCAATGAGCTCTTCTTACATATTCATGTTGCTCCTCTTCTGGAGTACAGTATTCCAGTATGCTTGACTGATTGAGGTGATACAAATGCCCAGCTAGCAACATAAAATTCCTGCTTTGTAACACCAAATGTGTGTTATTTGCTAATGACCTACAAGGTCCCATGGTTAACAAAGGAACTAATGATATAGACCATTCAGGAACACTTTCTACTTTGAATAGGTATGTATCTGGCAGGTCATCGTCTAAGGGTGAACTAGGTTCTTTGGACTGAATTCTAGACAAATGATCTGCTCTTAAGTGTGTTTTGCCTTGTCTAACCACCACCTCAAATTCAAATTCCATTAGTAAAAGAAACCATCTAACTATTCTTCCTGTATGACATGGTTTATTTACTAAATAAAGTAGAGCTTGGTGATCCACAAAGAATTTAAACTTGTTGGCCAATAGGTAATGTCTGTATTTTTTGACAGCAAATATCATTCCCAACCCTTCTCTCTCAGTGGTTGTATAGTTCTTTTTTGCAATGTTCAATTGTCTACTAGCATATGCTACTGGGAAATCTAATTTACTTCCTTCTATAGGTTGTGCCAACACACATCCCAAAGCATAATTTGAAGCATCTACATGCACATGAAATATTTTATCCCACTGAGGTGTTTTTAGAATTGGGGCTGTCACCAAACAAGTTTTCAATGTTTCAAAGGCTTGGTCACATTCTTTATTCCACTCAAACTTTGTGATGAGGGCATATAAGGGTTTAGCTATATCTGCAAATTTGTGAACAAATTTCCTATAGTACCCACAATGTCCCATAAAAGTTTGGAGCTCCTTCACATTTGTAGGTCTTGGAAGCTCTATTATAGCTTTTATCTTCTTCTCATCAGTAGAAATTCCATTTTTTGAAACTATGTGACCCAACATTCTTCCTTGTCTTACATAGAATACACACTTTTCAGGATTTAAGCATACTCTGTATGTCCTGCATTTCCTGAATATTCTTTCTAAATCTTGTAAATGATCCTGTCTTTTTAAAGAGAAAGTGCACATATCATCTACATAGATTTCCATCACATTTCTCAGGAATTCTTTGAAGATATGACACATCAATCTTTGAAAAGTTGCTGGGGCATTGGTCAATCCAAAGGGCATAACCCTAAAAGCATAAATCCCCCATTCTGTAGAAAAGGCAGTCTTATGTTGGTCCTCCAAGGCTATAGGTACTTGATTGTATCCTGAGAAACCATCTAGAAAGCTATAAACTTCCTTTCCTGCAACTCTCTCAAGAAGATGATCTGTTATTGGCAATGGATAATTATCCCTTATAGTTGCTGCATTCACTTTTTTCAAGTTAATGCATACCCTAAGTTTTCCATTCTTTTTTGGTACCACAACTATGGGTGATATCCATTCAGTATACTCAATTTCATAAATGAAGTTAGCAGCCAACAACTTGTCAATTTCTTCCTTTATCTTGGCAGAGTATTTATCATTGAATGTATAATGTCTCTGTTTACTAGGTTTTGCATCTGGAGTCATAGGAATTTTGTGCTCACAGACTTTTGGATCAATTCCTTTTAAATCTTTATAACTGTATGCAAATACATCCCTATAATTCTTCGCTAGGTTCTTTAGTGCTTCTTCTTCCTCTATGGTCATGTCATCAGCTATTACAATATGTCTTTCCTCTCCTTCTTCCTGAGTAATCATGATCTTTTTAGTTTGTTCTTCATTATCATAAGCTTCTCCTTTCTTTTTTTCTCTCTTTGGTTTCATTTTTAGAAGTAGTATGTCTTCCACTTCATAGGTTTTAAAATTTGCTGGTACATCAAAGTATTGATCCTTGTTTATTTCCTTCTCTTTCTTCTCAATTTCTTGTTCCTTTTCCATTTCTATGTGTTTATGTTCCTTGTATTTGCCTGAGATTTTATCTTTGATTGCATCTTCAGCTTTTACTATCTCCAAATATTTTGTTTTTCCTTTTTTTAATACCATTTCTGAATCTTGATCCTCCTCTGTTTTTGAGACACTTATCATGTTTATACTAATGTGAAAAATATCAAACCCTTCTTCATTTTGAAATTCCACTCCTACATACTCCTCACTGGCTATGTCCATGGTAGCCAAAATTTGGTTCCAGCCGTAGGGCTCAAACTCTTCATCCTTAAATTGTTGTGGCACATAACTTTCATCTTGCACTTTTCTTCCTTCCACACAATCTTCTCTTTTCAGTCTCCTTTTTCTGTTGGTGAGGTTTCTTATTATGTTACACTTCCATATTGCTGATTCACTCTCTTCCTGATCCTCCAACTCTGATTCCTCACTTTCTTCTTGATTTTGATGTATTTTGTACCATTCTTGAGGAGATATATCACAGTAGTGCCCATTTCTTAAGTTCACTCTTGTTATTCGTCCTTTGCTTTGGAGATATAAACAATCATTACCCCAATCCTACACAATTTGCATTTGTCTCATGAAAGGCCTTCCTAGGATGATTTCATATGAAGTGGATTGTGGAAATTCTACTATGGCAAAAGTATGTTCTATTTCTGTTCCACATATGTCCACAACTACTTTTTCCCAAATACCTAGGGGTTTTTCTATATGCCCATCTGCAAGTTGCAATCTCATCTTAGTGGGTAGTAATTCATTGCTTCCCCATTTCTCCCAAGTTTGTTTAGTCATTATGGCTACTCCTGATCCACTATCCAAAATGGCTTTAGCAAAGTTTTTTCCATATTGTATTTTTAGGGTTGAATTTCCTTCTTCCCCTTCACAATACCCTCCTATTTTATCAATAGGAATATACCATAATTCCTCTAATTCTTGTAATGGTGAATGAAGGTTTCCAGGTATTGTTTCCCCTTTGTTCATTTTGTTTTGTAAATGAGGATTTTGTTTCATCAGTTCTTCCCATGTTGTGTGACATGTAATGCTACATTGTTCATCTATAATCATCTGGAATGTTATTTGTGGATTTTCTTTTTTGTTAGCATTTTCCCGTTTTTTCGTTTTCTCAAGTTGTTCAACTGTCCTCTGCGAGCTACCTCCTTCCCCCATTCTGAGTTGTACTTCCTGAATGATTTGTTTGCACTTTTGCATCCTTTCATGCTCTAACTCTGGTATGGGATAGGCCACTGCATGATCTGTAGGGCTTGGTCCTTCTTGAATCCTTCCCTTATATGCTTTGATTAGGGTGTCTAGACTCTGAGAACTTCCTATTTCAGACTGATTTTGTGTCTTTTGAGGAGAAGTACTTTTTGACTGATCCTGATTGTCTTCTTCCAAATTTTTACCCATCCTTCTCTTCTTTTCCCATTTCCCTTTTTGTCTATTTCTCTTCACCTTTGAGGCTAAACCTTCATTTTGTTCCTTAATTGTTCCTTGTTGCTTGGCTTGAGCCCTTGTTATAATATTTATTCCCACTTGGTCATTTTCACTCAATTCTTCCTGTTCCATAATGTTAACTGTTTTTAAAGGTATGTTATTAGGTGTGTTCTGTTGTTTTTGGGGATTCTTTGGGCAATCTTTTATCAAATGTTCTCTGCCACAATCCTTACAGTAGGCTCCCTCTATTCTCAATGTAGGAGGTTGCGGACAGTCTCTAATGAAACGCTCTCCCCCACACCTATAACAAGTTATCTTTGGTCCCCCTTTGAATTGAGGTTTTTGGTTGGACATGTAATTGTTGGTAATATACATGAATGTTGTTGTGTCCATTTCAATTTTCCCATTTCCCAAGTCTAGGGCTTTTAACTCAGGTTCTATTATTTCATATTCTTCCCAATCTTCTTGATATCCCTCACTCCATTGATATTCTTCCTTATATGGTAATCTTAGTCTTGAATTCCCTTCCTCTATTGGAGTATACTTGATTGGTACCACATTAGTTGGTATAGGAGGTTGTTGTCCAAGCACAGGTCTTGGTTGTTCAGTATAGCCTGATTCCCTTTGAGCCATATAATCTCTTTCCTTGATGGGTTGTTTGTTATAGAAGCATTCCTCCCTGGTATGGTTTGTCCATTTTCTCTCTAGTGTACAATACTTAAGTGTCTTCCTAACTTGTAAGTGTGGTGGCTTCTGATATGGGCATTGTTGTGCCAGATGATTTTCTCCACAAATGTAACATTTTTTATTTGTGTTTATCCTAGAGTTTATCAGATTAGTTTTAGTGCTTACCTCTAGGGCTTTAGCAATAGCCTGAGCCAACTCTTCTGCTGGAGGAATTTTGTCTTCATATGATCTCGGTTGATCAAATGCTAACAGATCTTGACCTCTGTTGTCCTCCAAATCTATTGCTTCCTTTACACAGGCTGCTAAATCAGGACATCTTCTATAATACACTAGGGTTCTTAGTTGGGCACTTCTCAAACCCTCAATGAATAAGGATACCTGTTTTGCCATGGAAGGTACTTCCTCTCTTGGGCATCTATCAATGTATTGTTTAAATCTTCTGGCTGCTTCTCTAACATTTTCATCCTTTTGTTGTTTGAAACTATGTATCAATGTGGCTGTACTATGTTTTATCCCGGTCTTAGAGAATTCCCCAATGAAGGCTTCTAAGAAAGATTCAATATCCTGGTACATTTCCTTTCTCAAAGGAATGAACCAAGATAAGGCTGGTCCTGTTAGGGTTAGACCAAATGCCTCAAATTGTACTTTGTAATCTTCTACCTCTTCAGCTCTGATCAATTGCCTAAATTCTGCAGCATGAGCATGAGGATCTGAATAACCCTCATATTGGTTCTTCATACATTTGGCAACTTGGTATGGTCTAAGCATTCTACCCTGAGGCTGCCAATGGGATCTTCTTCTGAGTGGGAAGTCATTATATCCTTCTGGTTCCTTGTCAAAGGGATTTGGGGAAATCTGTGTCCTCCTCCCATGTTGTTGTTCATTACCGGTATAGTTTTCATTTGGCCTAGGTAAATTTGTCTGCTCCATGTTATGTTCCCAAGGTCCTTTGTCAGTACATTGCCCTAGATCATTTGAATTTTCTGGGTCTTGAGAGAATATGTACACACATCCTTGCCTATCTTCATATCTCCCATCTTTGAATTGATCTACAGGAGTTATATTCAGGGGAACTTCTAAATTTCTCAATCTAATGAGAAATTTATGCATTCCATCCTGATATACATAGGTTCCAAACCTATTTGTATACATGTACTTGAGGATATTTCTAAAATCCCCAGTTTCCATAGGCTCATTTGTTTCATTCATGTTTTCCATGTTGTTTTCTTGCCCTAAACTTCTTTCTTGCCCTTTGCCTTTTACTGTCTCTGTCTCCTTCCTTATTAGGTCTTGTTTAGAAAGTTTGTTTCTAGATCTAAGTAACATTCAATTAATTTTCACAATCTCAAACTCAAAAGAGTGTTTGTCAAAATTTCCTAACTAAGGTATTACTTTTTCCACAATTTTCTGACTATATTTGTGTTTTTTTTCACGATTTTCTGACTATTTTTGTATTTTTCACGATTTTCTAACTATTTTTGTATTTTTCACGATTTTCTAACTATTTTTGTATTTTTCACGATTTTTTGCCTAAAGTATTGATTTTCCACGATTTTATGATCAGAATCGTGTTTTCTGATTATCTCTATGTTTTTCACGATTTTGTGATCAAAATCGTGTTTTTCACGATTTTGTGTGAAAATCGTATTTTTCACGATTTTCTGACTATTTTTGTATTTTTCACGATTTTCTGCCTAAAGTATTGATTTTCCACGATTTTATGATCAGAATCGTGTTTTCTGATTATCTCTATGTTTTTCACGATTTTGTGATCAAAATCGTGTTTTTCACGATTTTGTGTGAGAATCGTATTTTTCACGATTTTCTGACTATTTTTGTATTTTTCACGATTTTCTGCCTAAAGTATTGATTTTCCACGATTTTATGATCAGAATCGTGTTTTCTGATTATCTCTATGTTTTTCACGATTTTGTGATCAAAATCGTGTTTTTCACGATTTTGTGTGAAAATCGTATTTTTCACGATTTTGTGTGAAAATCGTGTTTTTCACGATTTTGAGTGAAAATCGTGTTTTTCACGATTTTGTGTGAAAATCGTGTTTTTCGCGATTTTGTGTGAAAATCGTGTTTTTCACGATTTTGTGTTCAAAATCGTGTTTTTCGCGATTTTGTGTGAAAATCGTGTTTTTCACGATTTTGTGTGAAAATCTTGTTTTTCACGATTTTGAGTGAAAATCGTGTTTTTCACGATTTTGTGTTCAAAATCGTATTTTTCGCGATTTTGTGTGAAAATCGTGTTTTTCACGATTTTGAGTGAAAATCGTGTTTTTCACGATTTTGACTGAAAATCGTGTTTTTCACGATTCTGTTCCCAGACAATCGTGATTGCTCACAGATTGTTAATAACACAATTTTCTTATGAAAATCGTGTTCTGGGAATCGCAATGTTGTCCTAATCGTTCAAAATCGCAATTTTGTGTGTGATTTACAGAATCGCGATTCTGAATGATTTTTTGAATTTTATAAGTTTTGATTTTTCAAAATTTTCTTTCTACACCAGAATCGCCTTACTGAAATTTTAACATGCAATGAAACATTTATATGCAAAATTAAGGTTTTCCTAATGAAAAAACTCAAAATACAGAGAATCTCGATTCCGTGATTTTTAGTTATTTCTCATTTCTTGGTGCTATGTGATCACTTAATGCAAAAATTTGTATTCCAAATTAATGATACAGTCTTTACCTTGCTTGCTTGGTAGAGAAATCCTCAAAAATCCACTGTTTGCTGGAAGTCGCGATTTTGCTCTCTCTCTCTCTCACTCACTCTCACTCAAATGAATTTTTCTTTGAATTTCAGGTTTTTATAGTGTCCAGAAAATCGCGATTTTGTATGATTTCCACTATTCCTCACTCTTTCACTTGTTCAACTTCACTTACTCAATCTTAATGACCTCCACTACACTTGCTTATCTCCAAGTACCCAAATATGCTAGAAATTTCCAAAAATTTCCCTTTACAGGAAATCGCGATTTTGTGTAGAGAATCGTGTTATGCAATTTTGAGTATTCTTTGTCCTTGTTTTCTTTCAATACCTTCTCTTTTTTGTAATCCACCCAAATCCTGAACTATTACACCAAAACCACAACCTTGCTCAGAAAGTCGCGATTTTGTACAGAAAATCGTGTTTTTGCATACTTTTAATTTTATGCCAATTTGAGTAGTCTCTTCTTCTTAATTCCCTTCAACACCCTTTAACAACTTCAATTCAACAATCACTTGAGATGTTGCTCCAGAATCAACACTTTTTTCAGAAAATCGCGATTCTGTGCAGAGAATCGTGTTTTCTAATTTTCTGGTTTTTTGACCATTTTTTTGTTTTTCTTCCACTTTTCCACAATCACTCTTGTCCACTACACCTCACTTCAGCTTCCTAACAAGAAAAGAAATTTGTTTGATTGTTTTTGATGAGTTTTATGAATTTGTTTGGTATTTTTGCCCTAAAAATAAAGGTGAACACTTTACTTAGGGTTTCTGGTTTTGGTGATCCACTGATCCCATGTTTCTTGATTGGTTATGAGTTTCTATGTCCTTAGCTATCACTAAAGTGCAAAAGAAAATCTCTCAATTGAAAATGTGTTATGGAAGGCAACCAATTTTTGCAAAGATAAACTCAATCACATCTTTCTTTTCAAAATGCAGGACAACTCAAGATTAATGCTTAGATTTGGTCAACAATTGAATCTTTTATACTTACTTCTAGCTACTTTAACTGTCCTTTCCTTAGTATCACCATGTTATCTTCCCAAGATCACCCATGGTGCCTAGTACTTGGGCAAAAAGAAATCTAGAAATGCAAGAATAGACTCAAGTTACCTCATCTTCAGCTTTCTTGGCTCAAATCTTCCATACACCTGCACTTTTACTTCAACAATATGATGAGCAACTATCAATTTACAAAGATTTCAGCACTTCCAATTCTACAAGATATCAATTGCTTTCTTTTTTCCCCAAAGACAAACAATGACATCTACCTATTCATGTGCACATTCCTTGATTGATGAGTTTTACCTTTTTCTTGTGTTGGTTACCATCATCAATAGAAGATCCAGCAAAGGTCCAACTTCAATGAAGTTCTTGGAATGTTCCCCGGCAACGGCGCCAAAAAATGTTTGTTATTGACTTTGGAGTTGTCCTCTCCAATCATGAAGTACAAAAGAATCAACAAATCATCTTTATTTTGTCAATCCTGGGAATATCCATAAGACCACAGCCCCTTCTAGATGATAGATTCATAGAAATAAGAGATTGATGGCTGGAATTTTGAGAAAATGAAAATGAAGAGGAAATATCTAGGGTTTACCTTATCTAGAGCAAATCTTCATCATTTTCTATGATCTTTGTGTCTAATTCATGTTATTTTCTCATCAGAATACAAATATGAAATCAGAATTGGAAAATATCACCTGTATCATAGAGACGAGACAATCGCGATTCTGTACCAGTAGACGATTTTCACATTTCTGCAACATTCTTCAATCCTTCTTCACTCAATACATCAGTAATCATCTCTCTTCATACATCTTACTCAACATTACACAAATGAAACTCACAAATCTCCATGATAAAGCAAGAATCAAGCTCCCACATCAAAGAAAACACACACAATAAGAGAAAAACACGATTTCAGTAGAAACTCTCTCTTCTCTATTGATAGCATGTACAAATGACTAACCAACCTCTCCAAAAAAGAGAAAATTGACTTATATACATTTTCAAGTGTCCTCTTTCACACTTGAATTTTGGTCCTTTCCTCTATTAATCTAAAAATATGCTATCTAAGAGTTTCCAAAAATTCTAGAAAAAATACATAAGATTCTATCCTACATAAGGAAGACTCTTCCTTATTTTTACAACAATTGCATAAATATTTCTACAAATTTCTATCATTTTACAATATTTTTCCTTCAAGAAAGGTTTCCAAAAATGCATCTTCCAACAGTGCTTCACTAAGGTTGGTTCCAGATTGAATGGTACTCTGGTGACTTGGTAGATTAGAGAACGGTGTGCAAGCAGGATTCGGTGTGTCCTCACATGAAACACTTGATGAAGGGGTTACCATAGTGCTAGTGAACATCCATTCATGATTGTGTTCATTAGAGTGAATTTTTGGCTCTATACTTGCGGCTTTGATTGGACGTTCGTCTAGCAAGCTGAATACTTCACGATGTCCTATCTTGGCTGAGATGTATCCTAAATCCAATTGGATAGTCACTTCATATTCGTATATCCAGTCTTGACCTAGCACTAGCTCTTCCAATAAGTCCTGATCGTGACATACTAAGAGTTTTTGTTCCATAGTGTTGTTGCCAAGGTGTAGAGGTAAGGTAATCTCTCCTATACACGTGGTGGTCTTTCCTCCTATTCCAATCAGCTCTGCCTTTGATGGACGTAACTCCTCTTTGAGTGTTTGTGACAATGAATACTTGATACAACTTATGGTGGCTCCTGTGTCAATGAGAGCATCCACTAAGTGGTATTCCTTTTTTCCTGCTCCCACATTCAAATATGGTTGTGTCCTCTGTTGACCTAAGTTTTCAGTGGCTCTAAAATTAGCCATTGGGATGAGTTCTTCTCCTAGTCGATACCTCTCATCTCTCTCTCTCATCCACTTTTTTCGTTTCTTGATTCGTTCTAGTGCTTCCTGTCTCGCTTCTTCTCGTATCCTTTCCTCCTCAATGCATCTATTCTTGCCCTTGATTAATCGTGACATTGTTTCTTCAGTCAATGGTTCTAGATATTTTTTCACTCGACATCCACTGATATAGTTTGGTAATACTTCTCCATCTAGAGTTGCTAAGCTGATGGCTCCACTCGTGGATATACGATTGATGATCAACGGGCCATATCCTCTCTTCTGCAACTTCTTAGAGTGTTGTTTCAGAGTATATACCAAAACTAAATCTCCTTCCTTCAAATTTTTGTCTTTAATATGAGCATCAAAATATGCCTTCTGTCGCCTTTTAGCAACATAAATCCCTGCTACAGCTTGTAACCTAGTTTCATGAAGCTTCTCTATTTGATCCAATTGAGCAGAGAGTTCATGTCCCGTCCACTCATATGTTGTTGCTACTCTGAGAGTGGGTATTAAGAAATCAATTGGTAAAATAGCATTCTATCCATACACTAAGTTAAACGGAGTAGTGCTTATGGCGGTTTTGTAGGCTACTCAAAATGCCCATAAAGCGTGATGTAATTGTTTATCCCAATCAGATCTACCATTGTTTACAATTTTTGTGAGAACTGTGCATAAGATTTTATTGGAACTTTCGGCTTGTCCATTGGCTTGGGGTGATAAGGGGCTGATTTCCTATGAATTACCAAGAATTCATTCAGTAAGGCTTCTACTACTTCATTCACAAAATGCGTACCTCGATCACTCACAATTTCTATCGGTAGTCCAAATCTAGTGAAAACATTCTCGAAGAGAAACTTGGCCGTAGTTCTTGCGTCATTTTTCTTGGTTGCTTTGGCTTCCACCCATTTGGTTAGATAGTATGTGGCTACAATTATGTATTTAGCATGGGATCCTTTAGCTGGGGGGCTAATAGGTCCTATGAAGTCTATTCCCCATTTAGTAAAAGCTCTGGCGCTCATCATGGGTTTCAGTGGCATTTCATCCCTTCTAATTGGGTATTTCGTTCGTTGACAAGTATCACATCGTTGAACATATGTGGCTGCATCCTGATGTAGAGTTGGCCACCACATTCCAGCAAAGAGAATCATTTTTGCTGTCTTATCTGTAGAGAAATGTCCTCCTGCAGCTCCTGTATGTGCCATCTCTAAAACAGCAAGATACTCGTCTTCATGAATGCACATTCGCAAATGATTATCTCTTCCTTGTTTAAAGAGTTGTTTTCCAATAAGAGCATAGTCCTTACTTTGTTCCACAAGTGCTCGTTTTCTTGCTATAGTGGCTCCTTCTGGGTACTCTTGGGTCTTTAAGAACTTTACCAAAGGCATGCTCCATCTTGGTGCTACAATGGAGTAGCATAGAGTGGAGTTCTCTTCTGGATTCCGTTCTTGACAGGTTGGGCACGCTAATACATAGTTATGTGCATCCCTCTGCATAGTTGGCCAATATATCCCCAATCTCCTTAGTGTTTGCCATGTTCCGTTCGCATTTAGGTGCGTTTTCCATTGATTTACATGTGCTTTCTGAAGCCACATTTCTTGTTCCTCTTCTTCTACACATCTCATGAGTAATCCATTTGAGTCTTGGTGATACAAGCTTCCAGCAATGATATGAAGGTTTTTAGTCTTCCATAGATCTTGAGTTCGGTTTGGTGTGATCCCATCTTTAGGTCCATGCGTGAGTATAGGGATCAACTTTTCTGTCCATTGGGGACATACTTCGATATTAAAAAGATACGTATCTGGCAAATCATCGGGTACTCCTATGGGTGGCTCCCCATGTGTCATCCTCGATAGGTGATCTGCCCTTATGTGGGTATTTCCTTTCTTGACTACCACTTCAAAATCAAATTCCATCAACAATAGAAACCATCGTACTAGTCGTCCTGTATTACAAGGCTTATTGACTAAGTACAACAGGGCTTGATGATCAATGAAGAATTTGAATTTGTTTGCCAAAAGGTAATGTCATAACTTCTTTACTGCATACACCATCCCTAGGCCTTCTCTTTCGGTTGTTGTATAATTGCGCTCCGCTTGATTTAATTGTCTACTGGCATAGGCTATAGGGTGATCTAACTTTCCAGTATGTGCAGGTTGAGCTAAGATGCAACCAATGGCAAACTTGGAATCATCTACGTGAATGTGAAAGGGTTTGTTCCAATTGGGTACTCGAAGGATTGGGGCTGAACTCAATCGACTCTTTAATTTATTAAAGGCTTTCTCACATTCTTCAGTCCAGTTAAACTGTGTCAATAATGCATCGAGAGGTCTAGCAATTATGGCATACATATGTATAAATCTTCGGTAGTATCCACAATGTCCCATAAATGCTTGGACTTCTTTAGCAGTCTTTGGTCTCGGCAAATCCAGAATTACTTTGATTTTGTCTTCATCAGTTGAAATACTGTTTTTAGAGACAATGTGTCCTAATATCTTCCCCTGTGGAACCATGAAGACACACTTTTCTGGATTGAGGCATACTCGATATTGTCGACATTTGGCAAAGATCTTTCCTAGTTCAGGGATATGCTCTGATCGTACAGCTGAATAAGTGTATAAATCATCCACGTATACCTCCATACTCTTTCTCAAGAACTCTTTGAATACATGGCACATCAATCTTTGGAAGGTGGCTGGGGCATTAGTTAGGCCAAAAGGCATAACCCTAAAGGCGTATACTCCCCATTCAGTTGCAAAGGCTGTTTTATGTTGGTCTTCAGGAGCAATGGCTACCTGATTATATCCTGAAAAGCCGTCCAAAAAACTATACACTTCCTTCCCTGCCACCCTCTCCAAAAGATGATCCGTAATGGGTAATGGGTAACTATCTCTTATGGTAGTGGCATTTACTTTTTTCAGATTTATGCATACTCTTAACTTCCCATTCATTTTCGGTACAACCACCAAAGGTGATACCCATTCCGTGTGTTCAATCTCATATATAAATACAGCATCTAACAACTTATCTATCTCTTCCTTTATCTTTGCTGAGTACACATCATTGTATGTGTACGTTCTTTGTTTAGAAGGTTTGGCTTCGGATGTCATGGGGATTCTATGAGCACATATAGATGGATCCACTCCTTTCAAGTCCTTATATGTCCAGGCAAAGACATCCCGATATTCCCTTATGAGGCGTATTAACTCTTGTTCTTCCTCCTTTGAGACATCCTGTCCTATGAAAGTACATCGCTCCTCTCCTTCCTCTAACGTTACTACTATCTTCTTGGTTTGCTCTTTGTTTTCGTATGCTATTCCCGGCTGTGCTTCTCGTTTTGGCATTTGAATAGCAATTCTTCTCTCTTCTACTTCATATTTTTTGAAGTATGCGGGTACTTCAAATTGGTCTTGAGGCTTGTTTTCTTCATCAATTTTTGCATTTTCTAATCCAATCTCCTCTTCTTGTGTTGGTTCTTGATTTATTTAATTAGCTATGACACTTATTTCTTGAGTTTCATTTTCTATATCCATGTGTTCTTGCTTGTGAAGAGAGATGGTGGATGCAATCCAAAGATGAGTTGGTGCTGCTACAACCAGCTTCACACCAGCAAACTAAGACTTCAGAGACGATTAGAAGACCCTTTGAGCTTCCTAATCCACCAAAATATCAGCCAAGTACTTTGGAACATGTATCCCAAAAGTTTAAGTCAAGACAGACTAGTTGCGAAATGACTAGCTCCCAAGACTTGCTATTTTTGGACATACACCTGCTGGAAAAAATGAACAGTGCTCTCAACCTGGAAGGAATTAGAAAACTTCCTTTTGGGCATAGCAAAATGACTTAGCAAGCTTCCCAATCCAAGTTAAAACACTTCAAATGATGCACTGAGCACTGAGAACAAGTTTCATCAATTTCTGGAACATGCCCACCATTCTCAGGGCTCTGCAGAGATAGACCAGTGAGCAATAACATGCAGATATCTCCAAAATTATGAATCAAATGACCTTGAAAATTGATATGCAGAAACTAGATAGTAAGCGCTATCCAAGCCACGTTAAATCACTGAAAAAGGATCAGTAGAACTCGAGATATGACCTTCTGAAGGTACTGCTCTGAGTGAGTATAGCAGAGAACAAAACAGAGAAGTGAATGATGATAAATGTATAAATTCATATATGATTACAACCACATTGGCAATGAATCTTTGCACAATGGGAGTAGAATGATAGAGCTATGGAGTAAGCTCTTCAATCTCTACAAAATGACATGAAGTGGTCACGTACAAGGCTTGCTAATCGCCTCTTCCTTCTTACTCTTTTTATAGCTATTCTTGGAGGGAGTTTTGAATTCGAATTCGAATGGCTCCACCTAAAAGTGATCCCCAAAGTTAGGATATATTCCCTCAGCTCAAAAAGTCATGGGTTTTGGTAGTTAGAGCCACGAAATTGCTTTTACATCATGCATGAGGTAAGCCATCCTTTTCCTTTTTTTTTTCAATTACAAGAGATAAAAATGAACTCTTTTACAAGAGGTGTTCACATGACTACTCATGTGACTTACAAATGAGGATAATATCAAGCATATCAAGCATGTAGGCTTGGGCAAAATGCACCAACAGCTCCCCCTCAAGCTTAACATGCTTGGCCTTCAAATAAGTCTTCAATTGTCCTTGATTTCTTGCAAGCCAATCATCAACTTGAATCTACTTAATTTTGTACCATCAAGAGCTTTAGTCAACATGTCGGCACATTGCATATCTGTAGAGACATAGGATAGTTGAATATCCTTGCTCATTAGCTTCTCCGTTACGTAATGGTAGTGGACTTCAATATGCTTGGTTCTAGCATGGTATACCGGATTAGCTGCTAGATGTAGTGAGCTTGTGTTGTCACCAAAAATGTGAGGTGTTGAAGAATGAAGTCCAAGATCTGTGTACAAAGACTTTAACCACATAATTTCTTGAGTTGCGTTAGCCAAACCTCTATATTCTGCTTCAGTAGAAGATAATGCCATGGTTGGTTGCTTCTTCGATGACCAAGAAATGATTTTTGAACCTGCAAATGATATATAGCCTGATGTGCTTCTTCTATCATCTTTAGATCCGGCCCAATCTGCATCTGAGTAGACCTTTAGCTCAATATCTGAAGTATATGAATAGAAAAAACCTTCATTCATGGTCCCCTTTAGGTACTTGAGGACTCTCTTGGCCGCTTCCATATGTGGTCTTCTCGGCTTATGCATAAACTGACTCAATATGCTAACACTATAGCATATATCCACCCTTGCGAGTGTTGCATAGTTCAAACTTCCAACCAAGCTTTGATAGCTTGTGATGTCTTCAATTGGCTCTCCTTCATAAGCACTAAGCTTATGATTTTGCTCCATAGGTGTACCTGCACACTTGGTATTTTCCATCTTGTACTTGACGAGCATGTCACGCACATACTTCCTTTGTGTGATGTATATACCTGAATCTGAGTAGATCAACTCCAATCCAAGAAAATAAGTGAGTGGTCCGAGGTCACTTATTTTGAACTCCTCCTTCATTTGACTCTTTACCTGTTTGATTCCTTCAAGATCATTGCCTGTGATAATAATATCATCAACATACACACATAAATAGATCACTTCATATCCATTCCTCTTTATGAACAAAGAGGTATCCGCCTTGCTAGCTTTGAATCCTTGGTCCTGCAAATAAGTCGCCAATCTGAAATTCCAAGCTCTTGGAGCTTGCTTCAATCCATACAAAGCTTTCTTTAGTTTGCCTACATAGTTAGGATGATGTGCATCCTCATATCCAGGAGGTTGTGCCATATACACTTCCTCAGAAATCCATCCATTCAAGAAGGCATTCTTTACATCAAGTTGATAAAGATTCCAATTTCTAGATGCAGCAAGACTAATGAGAACCCTAATTGTAGGCATTTTTGCAAAAGGAGAGAAAGATTCCTCATAATCAATACCATGGGTTTGAGCAAACCCTTTAGCAACTAACCTTGCTTTGTGTCTATTTATACTTCCATCTGGATTCCTCTTGATTTTGTATATCCATCGAGATCCGATTATCTTCATAGATGGCTTGTTAGGTACAAGCTCCCAAGTGTCATTCTCCTTCAAGGCTTCCATTTCTTCATCCATTGCATCTCTCCAAGCTTTCTTGCTTTGTGCTTCTTTGAATGTGGTAGGTTCTTCATTGGTTGAATCCTTTGCAATGTAGATTGAGTGCTTGGTGACCAAAGAAGTATCATAACCAAACCTCTCAGGTTTCTTCTTCTCCCTTGAAGACCTTCTAAGTGGTTGATGTGAGCTCTCGGGTCCATATGTAGCATCCTGCATCTTTGCTTTACCTTTGTTCTTCCATAGCTTTAGTCTTTCCAAGTCTTCTAGGTCAATCTCCAAATCACTTTCTTCAATCTGCTTTGGCTCCTTTGGTTGAAGTGATGGAAAATCTTCATCCAAGTCATATGGCAGCTTCACTTTCCTGTCATCATCAAACCATGATTTGTTTTCATCAAAAATTACATCTCTACTCACAGAAAATCCTTTATTTGTTGGATTGTACAATCTATATCCTTTTTGGTTTTGATCATAACCAATGAATACACACTTCTCTGCCTTGGGATCCAATTTCCCTCTTACTTGAGAAGGAATGTGAGCATAGGCTAAGCATCCAAAGATTTTGCAATGCTCTAGACTAGGTCTTCTTCCATTCCATACTTCATATGGAGTGGTTCCATCTAGTGACTTAGATGGAAGTCTATTTATGAGATATGTGGCTGTCGACACAGCCTCTGCCCATAGGTAGTTTGGCAATCCCTTTTTGTTGAGCATGGACCTTGCTGCTTTGACAATAGCTCTGTTCCTCCTCTCTGCTACACCATTGAGTTCGGGTGTATACCTTGTAGTGACTTCCCTTTTAATGCCTCTTTCATGCAAGAAGGCATCAAATTCAGAAGAGAAGTATTCTCCTCCACCATCTGATCTGAGTCGTTTCAAAGTCCTACCTGTTTGGTTTTCAACAAGAGCAATATACTTCTTAAGGCAATTAAACACTTCATCCTTGTGCTTCATGAAAAATAGAATGGTCCACCTGCTACAATCATCTATGAAAGACACACAATATCTTGAGCCTGATATAGATGGCTCCTTACTTGGACCCCACACATCCGTGTGCACTAGATCCAAAGGATTTTGATACATATATCCTTTCTTATTGAAAGTTTGTCTATGAGCCTTGCCGAGTTGACAAGCTTCACACTTATAAATCATGTGTTGCCTTGTGATATTAGGCAAACCAAGTACACTTTGGTCCCTGCAAATCTGTTTGAGTGTCCTCTCACCAATGTGAGCAAGCCTTTTGTGCCATATCTCCAACTCTGTTAGAGTTTGAGATCCATAGCTAAACAAAGCTATGTTCTTTGTATCTTCCACTTCAAAAGTGAAAAGCCTTCCTGTCTTTTCTCCTTTGGCAATCCTTCGAAAGCCTTGCCTTGGGTCTTCAACATATGCTCCAAATCGATTGAATCTAACCTGCAATCCTTTTTCAACAATCTATCCAACACTTATTAAATTTTTGGTAATTGTAGGGACATACAAGACTTTGCTTAAGAGGTTCATATTCCCATCTGATGTCTTCACATTACCTATCTTCTCCACTGAGTGCTTTGTGTCATCTCCTGTCTGCACTTCATGCTTGTTATGAGGATCTTCCAAATCAGAAAGTAAAGCCACATTTCCTGCTACATGGTTTGAGCATCCCGAATCAATGTAAAATATGTAATCATCATCCTTACCCTTCTTCGCTCATAGATTCATAATCAATAATGAATCTTCTTGACTTTAGTCCTCTGCATAGTTATTGTAATCTCTTCTTCCTCTATGGCCACCTTAATAGTTGTTGTTGTTGTAATTGTTGTTGTAGTAGTTATTGTTGTAGCCTCCATTGTATCTGCCTCTATTTGATCCATAGCCACCTCTATTGAATCCTCTTCCTCTTGAGTTCCTTGGATTCCTAAAACATTCTTCAGTAGTATGGTTAGTTAAGCCACATATGTTGCAAGGTTGAGATGATTGGAATCTCCCCCTGCCTTGCTTTCCACCTCTGCCTCTTCCTCTAGCTCTTCCTCTACCTGCAAAGTTTGCTTGGAAAGAGCTACCTTCATCTTCATTCTTCCTATTCTTTGACTTGTCCTTGACCTTAGCTTTATCGGAATATAAGGCAGAAGTTTGATTACCTCTTGAGGACTCACCACCTTTTGCTAATCTTTGCTTCATGAGTGAAGAGTTGGCCCATGAGTGTGTTGAAGTCGGGTACATGCATATCCATGTATAAATCCATGGCTGTTGTGAATGACTCCCACTTGTCGTCTGCTTTGATTCCATTCATGATTTGTCTTATGATTTGCTCCTCTTCAATTACCTCTCCAATGCTTCCAAGTTGGTCGGAAATCTCCTTCATCTTTGTGACATAATCAGTCACATTTTGCTTCGGGCTTTTCTTCATTGTTGTGAACTCCATCCACAATTGGTTCTTCCTTGCTCGAGTGTTGGAAGAGAAGAAAAAAGCAAGTGCATTCCAGGTCTCTCTTGATGTCTTGCATCCCTTGACATGAGGTAAAAGAAAATCAGAGATTGAGTTTAGAATATAGGACCTTGCAAGTGCATCCTTCGAACACCAATTCGAAAGTCCTTCCACTTCTTCATGTGATGGTTGCCCTTTGTTCCTCATGGTTGGCATTGCTTCATCTCCGGATATGAATCCATATAGATTCCTTCCTTGAAGGTAAGCCTCCATCCTTAGAGACCATGCCGGGTAGTTGTTTCGATCCAATTTGTCAATTGTTGATGGAAATCCATCTCCCATGTTGCTTGACTATGCTCTGATACCACTGTGAAGAGAGATGGTGGATGCAATCCAAAGATGAGTTGGTGCTGCTACAACCAGCTTCACACCAGCCAACTGAGACTTCAGAGATGATTAGAAGACCCTTTTAGCTTCCTAAATCCACCAAAATATCAGCCAAGTACTTTGGAACATGTATCCCAAAAGTTTAAGTCAAGACAGACTAGTTGCGAAATGACTAGCTCCCAAAACTTGCTATTTTTGGACATACACCTGCTGGAAAAAATGAACAGTGCTCTCAACCTCGAAGGAATTAGAAAACTTCCTGTTGGGCATAGCAAATAGACTTAGCAAGCTTCTCAATCCAAGTTAAAACACTTCAAATGATGGACTGAGCACTGAGAACAAGTTTCATCAATTTCTGGAACATGCCCACCATTCTCGGGGCTCTACAGAGATAGACTAGTGAGCAGTAAAATGCAGTATCTCCAAAACTATAAATCCAATGACCTTGAAAATTGATATGTAGAAACTAAACAGTAAGCGCTATCCAATGCATGTTAAATCACTGAAAAAGGATTAGTAGAACTCGAGATATGACCTTCTGAAGGTACTGCTCTGAGTGAGTATAGCAGAGAACAAAACAGAGAAGTGAATGATGATAAATGTATAAATTCATATATGATTACAACCACATTGGCAATGAATCTTTGCACAATGGGAGTAGAATGATAGAGCTATGGAGTAAGCTCTTCAATATCTACAAAATGACATGAAGTGGTCACGTACAAGGCTTGCTAATCGCCTCTTCCTTCTTACTCTTTTTATAGCTATTCTTGGAGGAAGTTTTGAATTCGAATTCGAATGGCTCCACCTAAAAGTGATCCCCAAAGTTAGGATATATTCCCTCAGCTCAAAAAGTCGTGGGTTTTGGTAGTTAGAGCCACGAAATTGCTTTTACATCATGCATGAGGTAAGCCATCCTTTTCCTTTTTTTTTTCAATTACAAGAGATAAAAATGAACTCTTTTACAAGAGGTGTTCACATGACTACTCATGTGACTTACAAATGAGGATAATATCAAGCATATCAAGCATGTAGGGCAAAATGCACCAACATTGCTCCATTTCAATGCTCTCATAGTCTTCCTTCCATTCCTTTTCTATGACTTCTCCTTCTTCAGCCTCCTGAAGGACTACCACATATAGACTAACGTCATATCCTTCCTCATCAATGCATGCATTCATGGTTATTACCTCTTCGTTTACACACACATCGAGAGTAGCTAAAATCCCCATCCAACCATGAGGTTCAAATTCTTCATCTAAGAATATTTGAGGCATATAGGCTGGATCTTGTACTGATCTAGCAACTCCTTGCTTTTGCTGCCATCCTTTTCTCCTATCCTCCGCCTTTTTCGCAGTTTGGCATATCCATAGATGAGTGTCTTCGTTCATCCATGATTGATCACTTGAACCTATACTATGAATCGACTGATTATCTTCCTCCTTATGAATCTGATTCCATTGTAAGGGGGGAACATCTTGATACGTGTATGTGTGGAGATTTATTCTTGTGGTGGTTCCTTCATTTTGTAGGTATACTGCGTCTTTTCCCCAATCTTGTACTACCTTTAGTTGCCTCATGAAAGGTCTTCCAAGTATCATTTCATAATTGCTAGGCCTTTCAAATTGACAAATCGCTAAGGTGTGCTCGAACTCAACTCCACAAGTGGTAAAAAATACTCGTTCTAATAGTCCCAAGGGTCGTTCAATGTGTCCATCTGCCATTTGTATCTTCATGCGTGTTGGTCTTACAGCTGGTTTTCCCATTTCTCCCAGATTTCTTTAGTTGCTATTCCTACTTCAGCTCCAGAATCTAAGATGGCTTTGGTAGTGTAACCTCTATAGGTAATTGGAAGGCACGTGTTTCCTTCATCTCCCTCACTAAAATCTCCAACCTTATCGACTGGGATTTTTATTGTGTTTACTTCATCAGACATCTCCTTTTCTTTCGCCTTGATCTCCAATTGACTGGTCAATTTCTCCTTCAAATGTGGTTTAACCTTCAACAGTTCTTCCAATGTTAGAGTGCAAGGGATTTTTACTTTTTTGAGATGTTGTATGATATCCGACGTTTGGACTGATGGGTTCAGTTCTTTTTTCCTCATTGAGGGAATGCGCTATAATTCTGAATTATGTTCGTACTCTCCTATGTAATTTGGCAAAACCTTTACACTCATTTTCTCCGTTACTTGGATCAATTGGTATTATTTCTTCTGAATTTAGTTCAGGTATGGAGTCTTCAATTTCGCCTTCTGCTTCTAGCTCCTCAAAGGGTGGGTCTATTCCTTCCACTTTCTTCCACCGGTCTTCTTGGACTCTTGCCCACAAACCTTTAGGCCATTCCCCTTCTACTTCGGGAACAATGGATCCCTCCCTTTTATCCTCACAGTAATTTCCATTATACGTCTTACTTGCTTCAGGTTTCTCGGGTTCCTTAGGGATGACACACTCTTGGAATTCTTTTTCGGGAATTCGTGAATTGGGTAATTGAAGAACAGGTTTTTCTAAGGTCTGTTGAGCCATTTCAATTAATTTTTTGCATATCTCCAACCCTTCTTTCTCTAGGTCACCTCTAGGATATTCTCTTTCATGTTGTTCAATGGTAGGTCCTGCTCTTATTTGTGCTTTGTATGCCTGAATCCACATGGCTAATTCTTCAGGCATGGGATCTGCTAAAACTGATCCTACCTCTTCTTTTTTTGACTTTCCCTTCCGATTTTCTCCTTCCTCTTCTTGTTTCTCTTTTAGATTTTGTTCTCTCTGTCTCTACGGTTCTGCCATCTTTGTGTTCGTTTGCTTACCACACTTCTCTCAGGCTCTTCCGAGTCTTCAACTCTTTGAGGTGTAGGTATGTTCACTTCTCTGTCACCTTGATCATTGTCTTCAGTTTTGTCTGGGGTCTCTCTAGCTTTGGCTCTAGTTATTGCTTTCAATGGTACAGTGTACTCCTTATCGCTTCCTGATGATTCGATTACTTCTATCACATTAATATGCACATTAGAGTTAACTTTGTTGGGGTTCTTGGTGCAATCTCTGAAAAGGTGTTCTTTACCACAGTCACTACAGTATCCTTCCCAGACTCCCTATGGTGGTGGTGGGTTTGGTAGTGTACATTCTCTGATATAATGATCACCTCCACATCTATAACATGGTCCTCTAGGTACAGGCGGTCTGTTCATAGGTCGGGGGGGTATGGATGCCCTTGGAGCTGTGTACATTAATGACACGTAGTCCTGCTCATATCCGTAGGAACTATCTGGCATTTCCATGCCATAGGCATATGGTTCGTACATTTATCCATATTCTATCATAGAGCTCTCATAACTAGGATAGTTTCCTTGATTATGGTCATAAGATGAGTCATATGGTTCATTACTAGTCAATGGTGTGGCTGGGACTATCGCTCTCTCTAGGTTTTCTTCAGGTTGAGCCATCTTTACTAGGACAACATTCTGAGGATGGGGCGGTTGTTGTCCTAACAGTGGTTGTGGTTGAGTGTATCCTTGATAAGCATACGGTCGTGGTACTGGTGCTTGCTACTGATATGTGGGATATCTAAAGGCTTCACCTCCTTGATCTCTCTGAGGGTATCTGTAAGGTCTCATGACAGGTTGCATGGGTCTTCATTGCCTATTGTAAGGACAATTTTCTGCACTGTGATTTGTATATTTTTGTTCTATGCTGCAATATTGTAGAGGTCCTGGAACGGGTGGTCTATTGTAAGCGTAGGTAGGTGGTGGGACTCCTCCCCTAGTGCATAAATGAGATGGATGATCACCTCCACAATGCATACATCTTCTAAGCATGGGCACTCTCATTGGGTTGTTGGGGTAGTTTCTCTGTCCTTGGACATTCAGCTTCTTTGCTACTAGGTCGGCTATTTCCTCAACATTGTTCTTAGGGTTCGATGTGCTACTTGCTGAATCTTCACTCTTCATACTACCTTGAGGTATCTTCAGATCCTCCGCTAGGTTGTCCTCTAGGTCAATACATTCTTTCATGCATTCTTGCAAAGTTTGAACTCTCTTTACATACACTAGAGATCTTAATGATCTGTTCAATAATCCTTCCAAAAATAATGACACCATTTTATTTTGGGTAGGTCTCTCTTCTACTGGGCATCTATCCACATACTGCTTGAATCTTCTTGCTGCCAATCTCACTGATTCCGTAGGAGCCTGCTTAAAGCTATGGATTAATGAAGAAGAATTATTTCTAATTCCAGATTTAGTGAATTCTTCAATCATTTCTTGATAGACTTGTTCCATGTTCTGAAAATCATTTGGATCTAATGGCTGGAACCAAGCTAAAGCTATGTCTGTCAGAGTTAGACCGAAAGATTCGTATTGGATCAAAAAATCTTCTACTTGTTCGGCTCTGATTACTTGCTTGAATTCAGCTATATGATTGTAAGGTTCACTCGAGCCATCATAGTGATTTCTCATGCATTTGGCCACTTGAATTGGCCTTAATCTTCTTCCTCCTTCAGGCGGTCTAGGCATTATAGGGAAAACTGGTCTTCCTATGGGGATACCAGGTCCTCTTGCTACAGGTGGTCTGACTGGAGAAGGAATTCCATTCCATGGGTCAACAGGTGGCTGAGGCCGATAATTAGGGTTATTTGCAGGCATAGCAAACTGCACATGTGGTCTAACTAGGATTTGAGTTTGTTGTGTTTGTCATGACTGTTGAAATGAATTATTCTGAGAGGTTCCATGTGGGTTTTGTGAAGTAGTGGCTTGATCCCTCGGGGGAAACACTGGAATGTTCTGATATTTCAACCCGGCTCTCTCTGAATCTGTTAGGGGCCAGTACCTCCTCTGGTTCTTGTCCAAATATGTGATAATGGTGGGAAAGTCAGGATCTTGTAACTCATAGACAGTAACTGGATTAGGGGTTGCTTCCCATATTGAAGAGTGGGCTCTAAGGAGATGCTCCATTCCATTAATCAAATATACATCCATTAAGGAGTCATCATGGGGAATTAGGTCTCCTCTCCACCCCCTAACAACAATAGATCTCCCTCTATGTGTGGCCACTTGCTCTTCATTTCCTTCTTCATTAGGGTAATGAGCATTGTTTTCTTCCCCAAGTTCATTAATGTTTTCTGGATGTTCTGTAACCACATACTGGATGTCCCTTTTATCCATATAAAATCCTCCTGAATATTTAACTGCTAGTCTAGGCACTATGTAAGCATCTGAAGATTTCTTCAGTCTGGCCACTGATCGGTTTAGATCAGCCCTTGCTAACCTCTAGCTTCTAGAACTCTTCACTATGGGTCAGAATTCTAGAAGAATTTAACTGGAAAAGGACTGAATATGAAATCTCAAGTAACAATACTTGACTCAAAATTTTAGGATACTTGATCTTTGAGCCAGATGATACTCGATATCTACCCCAAAAACGATACATGATACTTCAATAAAACGATACTCGATACTCGAAGAAAAACAATACTCGATAGAGTTTTTCTCTCAGCTCCGAACTCCAAATATAGTGAATAGCATATGCGTTTCGAAGCTCTCGAGAAGACGCATCCAATGGCAGTAATTTCACTCAATTCTGACACTCTTACTTCAAGTTATGAGCAAAATACTGAGTCGCGGGAATGACCTTCCTACACTTCAGCACTTCCTACGCTTCGCACACACCTTAACAACAGTAAACAAACACTTTCATGGATAGACAACACCTCCCTACACTCTTTCCAAGCAATACACAAGCATACAAGCTCACAACGAAGAAGATATAGAGAGGAGAAGACACAAATTCGAATTTTTGTGCTCTTGATTCTCACAATGGCCAAAAAGTGCTTACAAAGAGTCACAAATTGACTTATATACTTGTGCCCTAAAAATGGTCCTTTCATACAAGAGACCGGCACTTTATTCACTAAAAGACTAATTTCCTACTAATTTGCATGGGCAAGCTTCTAATCTTCTGTGGGGATGCATCTAGAGGACTCCTCTAGTGCATTTACATCGGAAAATATATTACAAGAATGGTTATAATACAAAAATTGGGTGTCCAAATCGGAAAAATTTTGGGGCCCGTCTTTTTCTCTGCCTTGTGCTCTCTTTTGCTCTGCAACAGTGAGCTCACATATTTCCTAGGTATGCAAGTGGTTTATACAGATGAAGGGATGTATCTAACTCAGAGAAGATACATTCAAGACCTATTTCTCAAGTTCATAATGGAGAATACCAAGCTTGCACATACACCTTTGGAATTGAACCATAAACTAAGTTTTTATGAAGGTGGGAAGATTGATTATCCTAAAGAGTACCAAAGCTTAGTTGCTAAGTTGATGTATCCTTACTCTTCAGATTTAGATATCAAAATCTATTCACATGCAATTGGGCATGGGCAAAGGATGATAAAAGAAGTACCTATGTATACTTAGCATTTGTAGCTTCAAAATTAGTTTCTTGGAGTTCCAAGAAGTAAGCAATAGTTGATTTATCTTCAACAGAATCAAAGTATAGAGGTCTAACTATTGCAACTCAAGAAGCAATATGGCTGAAAGATTTGTACTCAGATTTGGGACTTGTAGTTTCAAACCTCACATACTTGGAGATAAAGTAAGTTCCATGCATCTAGCTACAAATCAAATTTTCCATGCAAGGACAAGGCACATAGAGGTTCATCGCAACTTTGTAAGAGTCAAGCTTATGGCAAACAAAATTGACATTTCATTTGTTCCTACTAAGAAGCAAATAACAAACATGATGACAAAGGCACTTGATGGGATAAAGCTATACAGATTCAAATCTATGGCAAGTATTCAACCTATCAAAGAATGAAGACTCAAGCATACTTTAGCTTGTAGGGGAGCTATTGGAACGTCAAGTTTGCACTATGATTGAGGAGGATTAGCTCTACATCATCTTTTGATTATGTGAAAGACATCCATCCATTGAAGAGTTTCTTTATTTATACTCATTTATTGTATTTTCTATAAAGATCTTTCATGACCATTTTCCAAGTGTAAAAGCCTAGAGATTTAAACTTGTAAAAGGGTAAAGTAAAGACTCAAAAATCATGAGTTAGAGTTGTTTGTAACCTGATCAATCAATCAATCACTTAACCGCCAAAACTAGATCAAGGTTAGATCACTTTACTTTTCCTAGATTGTAGGAAAGTAGATCCATTCAATTACAAAAAAAAAACCCACCTACTTTTGAATTTGAATTCATGAAGAAAAGTCGTTGATAGATTGTTGAGAGTTTGTATAATGATGCCAAATCATTTGTACATTCTAGAGTTGATGAATTGAAGCAATATACCTATACTTTGGTCATTTTTTTATTGCTTCTTTATTTCTCTGCACCCTCTTCCTTAGACTCAGTCATCTTGGAGAGGTTGTTGTTCTCTCTACAGAGCTCCAAATCAAGTCATTAAGCATTAGTTCGAAAGGTATCACTGTCTACTTTATGATATAATTTAATTTGCTTCAATAGATTCAAAGAATTCACTAGTTGAAGATCTCAAGGTCATCTTTTGCACAACCCTGAAAAATTGGGATGACATCCAATTAGTGTTAAGATTATTGCTCCTTCATTAGTTGATATAAATTAGGTCTTTTATGGATTATAGCAAGCCCACCCTATGTATGACACTCCCTTAAGAGAAATAATTCCAATTGTAACTATGTTGGCTCCTCTAAGTGTTTGAAGTCACAATTTCCATCCAAATTTAGAAGATTCTCAACCTGTTCTGGTTGATATTACACATTAACTTTATCATTCATCGTTCTACAGATGCTTGTAATGTCGCAACTGTTCTCGATGATGATAAGCCCAACGGCCGATTAATCTTATGTTGACTATCTCTAGATGAATCTTGCCAGATACGATGCAGCAACAATTATACCGTTGACTATCTCCAGATGAATCCTACGAGATACGATGCAACAACAATTGTATAAGCAAAAATAATATCGCATTGACAAGGCAGCACATAGTATGTATCTTGGCTAGGCCTTATGTCTCTAGAGAATCTGATGAGAGATCGAACGCCGCCAATAGAAATGCACGTTACTGAAGAGCTCTAGCTGAGTTTCTATTGCTCTTGTAGCACGCTCGTGAGTTTGAATTGCTATAGCCATCACCTGGAGATGTCTTTGTTTTGCTTATGACCTTCTCAATAGTGCCCAATAAAATATTTTGATCATTGAAGATGTGTTGACACAGAACCAACTTCTACAACAATCAACAGCAAAATTGAAAATGCTATACATGATTGGTACAGCTTGGCATGCTGGATAAAGCAAGCAGATCGAATGTCCTTCTTGGATAGAGGATGTGTGACGGCGTAGTGAGGTGGCTGGTTCGAATCCATCTTGCGCTATAAAAGATGGTATTCGAAGGCAGATGACTTCCTTTTGCCATGTCTCATAAATTCAAGAAAGAAAAATGGAAGCTTTCAAGAGACTGCCAATGAGAAGAACTCCAAAAATTTCAATTCGAGTTGATCTACAAAGGTGAATATGATGAAGCCTTCACAAGGTCTCCATGGAAGCTTTGGCTCTGATACCAATGCAAGAGAATGAGGATTACGACCACCACGTGCTAGAGAGATGACTCTCCTCCCAACCAAATGCCTCTATATATAGCTCTCTCTAGGGGGCTGCCTTCTTGGGCAGGTGGATACTAGCCATGCATGTGTTGACCATGTAACTACATGTGTGCCAAGTGTCCCCGTAAACTCGAGTTAACTAAAGTGGATGCTTCTAGAAGGCTCTAGATCTCTTTGGGAAAAATACTCTCCCCATGTCCCCCATGGGGATTGAACCCAAGACCTCCTCCTTTACATCCTTGAGACTTAACCATTCAACTAAGTGGATCACTTGTTCACAAGAGCACAAAACCTGCTAGTGAGTCTAAACTTGAGATCTTTGGTCATACACACAGATGATCAAACGATGTCCGATTTGAGATCCGTCTGAACCGGCCGGACCCTTAGATCATAGACTTACTTTATTACACAAGGCATAGATGGTGTTAATAGAAGGAGCTCTAATCATATCATAAACCAAGTTGAGGTTCCTTTCATTGAAGCCTACAGTTGAGATATGTGGAGCTTTCACATTTCTAAATGTTTTGAACACCACCATCATGAGTTTGAAGATATTTATACACATTTTTGTGATGATGTCAAGTACATCCTTGAATCGTGGTTTCCAATGGTGTATCCTTGAGATCATATATGCAACAATAGGTGTTCCTTTTGGTGTAGTGAAGTAAGGGTTATTTATCTAGTCAGAGTAGCTTTTAATAGTGTTTATCTTGACTACGAACTCGAGCCATGGCCATCCATAGGGGATTGGGTAGTAGCAAGAATTATACTTTATGTATAAAGGTGCATTCAACCATGTGCACATCATCTTTGATATGTCTCTAGTAACATTGCATGCCAGTTTGGTTGAAAAATTGTTCCTTTCCATGCTCTTTCTAGGAGGTTCTTTGTCTCAAACTAGGTTGCAAAAGTGGATTCCTCTCGAATCACCCATTTGAACTCTGCATTGTAGTCAGTGATAAGTACAAAATAGGGCACATACTGCAACTCAGACATAGTGATGAGCCATTGATGGGATAGGTTCTGGAAGTACTCTCACTTGAGTACAATTTCTCTAAGATTCAACAATAATTGAACTTGCATGGCCATCCTATCATCATGTGTTCTACCTATTTCATCTACACACTTGAGCCATCGAGGTACTTCAATTTTGAGTGTGTCTAGACCTTCTTCTATTTTCATACCCCCTCGTATTAGTATGGGTTCATATGCCTCTTTGAATGTTTCCTCCATCGAGATTTCTACTACTCTTTAGGTTCTAGTTCCATTAGTGGAGAGGGGGTTGTTCATATTGTAACAGCCTTGCTTGGAGTTCTTCAATTTGCCTTTAGAGGTTTTCAAGTTTGTGTGTATCCTATGGAAGAGGGATTGCCTCAGGTACCTGTGTGCTTGCTTGGCTAGCTGCATTTTGAGTTTTGCACACTCCTCTTCCAGTTGTGCATATGGCTCTAAGAAGTTGGTGTGTTCTTCTAATAATATTCGGATTTTGTCAAAAGGAACAACTTGAAACCTAGTAGGACTGATGGTGGTTATGGGGATTCCTTCCATGGCGGCCTCTAGATTGTCCTGATTTTGTTGTTGGAGATGCTTATTCTCCTCCATGGCCACTAACATGTGTCTTTCTAGAACCCAAATTCCTTTGTAGCTTAGAGTTCCTAGTGTTTTGTTTGCATAGCATATTTTCCAAGTCCTTGACCACTTCTAGATCTATATTTTGTAATTTGGAATTGAGTTCATTGTGTGCTTGTTGGAGGGTAAGCTATAGATCTTGTAGCACTCGATTGTCTCCCTCCAATGCCCTCACTTGGGCTTGTAATTGTTGCGATTCTTCTAGGAGAATCACATTGCATTCCTCTGATTGTCAATAGTCGTGCCTCAATTGTGTGGCACATGGAATCATAGTATCTATAGTATTATTTACAGACGTAGATGCAATAGATATAAGGGGAAATGAAGGGGGGAGGGAGACGGGAATGGGAGATGTGAATGTTGTTGGAACACGTCCATGGCAAGTCCAAGTGATGGCTTGAGTCATCAAAAAACCTAGAGACTTGAAGGAAATGTCTCTTTGTAAAGTTCACTTGTGAACTATGTCTTGTAAATTTTGAAGTCTTTACTTGATGTAAAAGTAAAAGGAATCCAAAGTGGTTGAGTCCACTTGATGAAAAAAGGAAAGAGAAGCCATGAATTCATGATAGAAATGGTTGGAGAATCAATCAATCACAAAATAGGAGATTTGTTTTAGGTGAGCAAGATTCAAATTCAAATCTTGGCTTCAAATATCACTATAAATACATGGCATTTTAGTTGCAATTTTAGACCTGTATGAGCTGAGCTTTATGCCATATAAAAGTGTGGGTTCAAGGCACACATATGTATTAGTAAGTCCATTGTTTTTTACAATTGCAAAGTTTTTGCAACATCACTTCATCTTCAACAAGTACAAATCCATCTATTCACAAATGCCATGCATGACGATGTGATGAGTGTCGGTGATGTTCATGGTGAGGGAATGGGAGATTGTGGAAGTGTAGGGGAAGGGGGTGGTGATGTGGGTGGAGATATTTCCATTGGATCAGATAGTGCAGTGTGTGTTTGTTCTACCATGTTTAATATGGGAATTGTAGGTGTTGTGCTTGTAGTGTCAATGTAAAGTGAAGTGCCAAGTGGTTGGGAACTCTGTAATGATGAAGCTTCAACATATTCCATGAATCCCATGAAGTCTGCTAAAAATGGTGGTAATGTGATGGCTAGCGAAGGGGGTCAAGGCTTAGGAGAAACTATAGAATAATAGGGATCTATTATAAAAGGGATTTAGGTGCATGTGGTTACAAGAAAACTCATACTGCCTTCTATGGGAATGGGTTTTCCAACTACAATGTGTTTGAATTGGTGGTCGCTGGTGAGTTTGAGGGCTTCAATAGAGATGTTGTACAACAGGTTGGTGATGTTAGAAAATGTTGGTGCAAATCCAAGCCTTCCCATTTAGCTAGATCTGAAGAAGATTTTGATGTTTCATATGAACCATACCTTGTCCTAGCTTAATGATTTACCATTGTAAAAGGTTTTACCTTTAAAGAATATTGTAAAAGGCTACAAACTCATGGAGTTTGATAGAATGGAAGTCACAACTTTAGATTGAGAGAATATCTCCTAGATTAAGGGGATCACTTTTTAGTGAGAGCCAAATTTGAATTCAAATTCAAATTTGAAGAAAGCACTTATAAAAAAGGCTTGGAAATCTCGTGGCCAAAAAACACACTCGCATTGTTAGCTTTTCATTGATCATTAGTAGGGATTGAGTAGCTCACTCTATACCTCACTCATCCGTTGGAGTTAGACTTCTGCGGAAGCACGCGGACAACACAAGGAAGAAGAAGAAGCTTGGAGCACAACACACAATACTGAATGTATTACCAGAGAATGTACAAAGATAAGTAGCTCATTAGGGCAATAGGTGTATATACAAGCCGAGGGAAAAAAACCTCCTAAAGAGGGAAAAAAGTGCCCAGGTGGTCCTAGTGTGTTCACACACATCACTACCTAAATATATCAACAAATCCCCCCCTGGGAGTGATGCGATGAACAAGGAGCTGGCACTCATGTATAAGGAAGTGCCAAGCTATGTGGAAATCACTCCACAAAAGGAAGTAAGCCCAGAGCTTTGCGGAAAGCTACAAACTTCTCCCTAGGCAGAGCCTTTGTGAAAAGGTCTGCTATGTTCTCGTGCGTGGGCACATATGCCAAGCTGATCTCCCCAGCAGAGAACCTCTCCTTGACATAGTGATAATGCACCTCAATGTGCTTAGTGCGAGCATGGAACACAGGGTTCCTCGCAACTGCCAATGCGCTCTGACTGTCAATGAAGATGGTGGTGGCACAAGACTCGCCAACACCCAAATCAGCCATAAGGCGTCTGAGCCACACACACTCAATAGTCGCTGTGAAAGTTTCCCTATACTCAGCCTCACAACTGGAAGTGGCCACAGTAGGCTGCTTCTTGCTCAACCAAGATATACATGAGCTACCAAGCATGAAGCAAAAACCACTGGTGGACACAGGAGTGTCATAGCAACCACCCCAATTTGAGTCAGAAAAAGCATGCAAATCTGGCGGTAGTGATCCCCCGCTGGGATAAAACAACCCAAGTAGCCGAGTACCACTCAAGTAGCAAAAGATGCACTTAACCGCCTTCCGATGCGTGACTCCTGGGCAAGACTCCTGGGCAATGCATAAACTTGCTCATCTGTGAGACAACAAATTGAATATCTGGCCGAGTAATGCATAAATAAATCAAGCATCCAACAGCCTGCTGACAGAGAACAGCATTAAATGCATCTCCAACATCATGAAGACTCAATTGTAAACCTATCTCCATAGGAGTAGCAATAGGCTTACAGTGTTCAAGGCCAAAATGCTGCAATAATGTCTCAATATATTTTGTTTGACACAAAGCCATCCCACCATCAACTTGCATAAATTGAATGCCCAAATAGTGATGCAAATGCCCCAAATCAGACATCTCAAATGAGGCATGCAAATCAGCCTTGAAATCAGCAACATGCTTCTCAATAGGACTAGTGAGCAGCATGTCATCAACAAAGACAACAATGATCAGAAGCACATCATTAGCACGCTTAACATATAAGGTCCTTTCAGTTGGACTGTTCTCAAAACCATGTGCAATTAGATAGGCATGTATCTTCTCATACCAAGCACGTGGTGCTTGCTTTAAACCATATAATGCCTTCTTTAACCTGCACACCTGGTTTTCATGCCCTTTGTGCACAAAGCCACGGGGCTGAAAAACATACACTTCTTCATGCAAGTCACCATTCAGAAATGCTATTTTAATGTCCAACTGATGTACATTCCAACCATGATGGGCTGCAAGTGCACAAATGCTCCGAACAGTAGTCATACGGCATGTAGGTGCAAAGGTCTCATCAAAATCAATGCCTCTTTCCTGCGCATAACCCTTTGCAACAAGCCTAGCCTTATACCTATCAAATGTACCATCAGGTTTACGCTTTAGCTTGTATACTCACTTAGTGCCAATGGCCTTCTTGCCAGGAGGCAATTCACATAAAGACCATGTACCATTCTTCATTATAGCATCATATTCAGATTGCATAGCAGCCATCCAATTTTCTGAATTTTGTGCTTCATCAAAAGAAACAGGCTCATTCTCAACACAGAGACTAGACGTAGCCATAGCATAGCAATCTGATGCAAAGGAGGCACTATGAGAGCCTAAACGAGTACGATATGACAAAGGTGCATCTAATTTGCTGTCACGCAAAGTCTGCACCAGCCATTTTGGCATAGTTTTTGCTTGCTCAATATCAGCTCTCTCATCAACAAGTGCATCATGTAAATCTGCATCAGAAATAGAATTATCTACATCATTATATGAAACCTGCAAAGGCTGAGAAGTTGCCTCATTTGGACCAGCACTAGACTGTCCACCTGTAAAAAGAGGCATCAAAGTATCATATATGTGTTTGGAGCTAGCAGATGTCTCCTTAGTACATGAAAGCAATGGCTGAATAGCATCTTCCACAAAGACAACATCATGGCTAACCAGAATGCGTTTACTCTGTGGATGATACAGACGAGAGCCTTACTTTTAGAACTGTACCCAACAAAAATACATTTTACTCCCTTATCATCCAATTTCTTGTGATGTTGTTCAGGCACTAATGCATAGGCCAAACAACCAAAAACATGCAGATGAGCAACAGATGGCTTGTGGTCATGCAAAGCCTCATATGGAGTGATAGACTGCAGCGCTTTAGTGGGACACCTATTAAGTACATATGCTGCACACATGACAGCCTCAAGCCAGAAATTGTGGTAAAGCCTGACTCTTGACCATACACCTCGCCTTCTCCATGAGTGACCTGTTCTTCCGTTCAGCAACTCCATTCTGTTGAGGTGTTCAGACTCTAATAATGGGATCTCCTCATAATGGGGGCCTTACAACTTTAGAGCACCATGGATCATTTGTGGTCACTTGAGGGTGGAGTATTGAGTATATCTAACACCCCCCCCTCAATGTCCACCCTGTGGTGAACTACCTCCTTGGTCCAATCCCAAGCTTTTGAAAGTGTTGAAGAAGTTTCTCTCTCCCAACAGCCTTGGTGAAGATGTCTGCTCCATTTTCTTCACTTGGACAATAGCTTATCTCCAAGACCCCATCCTCAATCAACTCATGCACATAGTGATACTAGATTTCTATGTGCTTGGTATGTGCATGTAAAATAGGATTCTTTGCAATGGCCATGCAACTTTGGCTATCACACTTCAACTTTGTAGCCTCCTGTCCTTGTATTCCTATGTGCCATAGGATCCTCCTCAACAATGATGCTTCACGTGCTACAATAAGAAAATCCTTGATCTTAAAGAAAATAAATATCCAGAAACTGATTTTCTAGAATCAATATCTCCTACCCAAACTGAGTCAGTATCTAACCAAAGATGATCCATCCTCATAAAGAATACCATAATCAGTGGTTCCTTTCACATACCTAAGTATTTTCATGCTTGCCTTCCAATGAGTTTGGCAGGGATTATAAGAGAACCTGCTTACTAGTCTAACAACATAAGAGATATCTGGTCTACAATTTCATAAGTAGATGAGACTTCCAACTAATTTCTTGTATCTTCCAATATCCATTGGAGGTGAAGTATCTTCAATAGATAATTTTATGTTGACCTCCATAGGTGTAAAAATTTCCTTGCAATCCTCCATGTTGAATGCCTTCAATATCTGTCTTGCATACTTTTGTTGAGAGATGAAAATCTTCCTTGGTTCCTACCAAACTTCAAGGCCTAAGCAGTAATGCATTAAGCCCTCTATCATTTCAATGTTTGAACTTAAGGCATCTTTTTTTTGTTGAAGAAGAGCATGATCATTTTCTTTAATCACAAGGTCATCTACATAGAGTATAAGCACAATTGTCTTCCCTCCTCTCTTTAGAACATACAAATTAGCATCAAAAGCACATCTTTTGAAACCTAGATCCAAGAGATACTTATCTATCCACTAGTGCCATGTTATAGGGGCTTGTTTTAGCCCATATACTGCCTTGATGAACTTACATACCTTGTTTTCTGAATGGGGAGCCTCAAACGTGGGTGGCTGAGACACATATACCTCGTCCTCAAGGTTTCCATTCAGGAACGTTGATTTGACATCCATGTCATAGATTGGCCAACACTTATGTGCATCCATAGCTAGTACTACTCAAATAGTAATCATCCTTGCAGTCGGGGCAAATGATTCACGAAAGCTAATGCCTTCAACTTGTGAGTAGTCCTATGCAACAAGTGTTGCTTTGTACTTTTCCAGAGTACCATCTACCTTGTACTTTAGCTTCCAAACCCACTTGGTGCCAATGAATTTACACTTGGGGGGTTGATCCACTAGCTCCCAAGTTCCCTTCTTCATGATATTGTTGTATTTTGTTTGCATTGTATCCCTCCAATTCGGATTGTGGAGTGCCTCTTCCACATTTATTGGTTCCTTTGCTTATTCTTGAACGAGATCATCCATTAGGTTTGCGTTTACAATATGGGCGTTTGTCCATCTATGTTCCTCTATTCTCTATGATCACCTCGGTCCATCTGCAACATGTTCTAGTGACTATGGGATGGGGTTTGTCGAATCATAGAGCTACCTCACCCAATGTGGCAATGGCTTTTCCACTTGGATGACGACAGGTTCGTGACTTCCAGACTCATCATCTGATGATGGTGCTTCCTTCTCTTGTGTAGAAGGGATAGCTTTTGGGCCAGGTTCATAGTGGATTGCCCCTTCGCCTGATGATAAAGTGGAAGCTCTCTTTTCCTCCTCCACAGCATGTGGTTGCTCCTCCTTAAACACCACATCGTGACTCACCATGATCTTTTTAGCTTTAGGGTCATAAAGCTTATAAGCCTTCTTATCTTCATTGTACCCTAGGAAGATACATTTGATGCTTTTTGGTTGAAGCTTGTTTCTCTCCCTATCTAGAACATGTACATAACATTCACTTCCAAATACTTTGAAATGGGAAACAAAAGGCTTTTTACGAGTGTAGGCTTCTTGTGGAGTCTTTCCATCAAGAGCCTTAGTCTAGCTTTGATTCAAGATGTAAAAAACAGTGTTGATAGCCTCTGCCCAAAATCGATTAGGCAAACCCTTTCCCTTCAACATGCACCGTGCCATCTCCATGATGGTTCGATTTCAACATTCTATTGAGGGCTATGTGCGATTGTGAGTTGATGCTTGATTCCCTTACTCTTGTAGAAATTTTCAAACTCTATTGATGTGAACTCACCACTGCCATCTGTTCTGAATTTCATCTTCTTCCCTATTTTAGTTTCAATAAGCTAAAGCCATTCTTTAAAATTACCAAAAGCTTGAGCCTTATGGCAAAGGAAGTACACCCACATCTTCCTGCCATAGTCACTGACAAGTAACATGAAGTAGGAAGATCCACCCAAGGCCTGTGTAGGCATTTTTTTGCCCAAGTCAGCATGCACCAACTCTAGAGGATAGCTTGCCATGTTCTTGCTTTCTTGTGGAAATGCCTTCCTCTGTTGCTTGCCCATCATGCAAGCTTCACATGGTTCCTTCATTTTGGCAATTGATGGTAGGTGTGCAACCATACCCCTGTGATGCATCTCCTTTAGTATAGGGTATCCGATGTGGCCGAATCTCTCATGCCATAGCTTACTTGTGCCCACACTTATAGTGGTTGTAAGAGCACAAAACTCATATAGGTTGTTCCTTCGTATGCCAATCCCAACAATGTTGTTGTTACTGTCCATAATCTTAGCTCTTGTCTTAGTGAAAGATACTTGATGACCAAGAAATCATACCTTCACCCTCTTCAAGAAATCTTGCATTTTTCCCTACCTTTACTGTGATGGGTTTGTTTAGAGGCTGTAAGGAACTGTAAGGTCTTTTTTGCTCATCATGTGATGAAATGCACCACTGTCCAACACCCATGAGTCATCCATTCCTGAATCTTTAGCAGAGGAGCATGCCTCCTCTATTGTAACAAATAACTCAAGCTCTATTTCTATTGTGTTGGCAAAATCCTTGCCCTTTCCACCTTTCAAAGAGTCCACTTTGCCTCCTTTGGCATTTGCTCTAAATGGAGCATCTCCTTTGCTGCTGCCACTCCTTGCCTTGAGTCGCAGCTCCTCCTCCATGAGTAAGGCATTGAATTCTTCAAAAGTTAGTGGTTGAGGTCCGATTTGAGTATTAAGAGCAGTTACCAAACCATCAATCTTAGGTGGATAGATTCAAAGAAAACACTGATCTAGATCCTCACTTGACTTTTGAACACTTGCTCCTAATATTTTTTCTCATAGATTCTTTATGCAAGTGATAAACACCTCTGTAGTCTCCCCATCAACAATTTATGCTACTAGCTGATTCTCCAAGTTCTGAATTCGTGTCTGATTACGAGTTACATATTGATTTCTAAATATGTTCCATGATTCACATGCCTTGGTACTATGCTGAATGACAGTAAGAACACTACCAGAAGTACTTGTAACTAGAGCACAAAGTGCATGTGCATTTCTACGCTTCCAAGCACATAGACAATTAACATTGGGAGGAATCATTCAACTAGGATTATTTGGATTAGGTTTTCCTTGGGGCTCATGATCAGTTACAATAACAGTCTCCAAAAGCTCATATGAATAGGCCATGCTTATATAGCTTTTACAAGGGGAGTCGATATAGATAAATGTAGATGGGAGATACACAATAGTCAGTAAAATATACAATCTGACAATATCTCCATGAACAAAACTCCTATCATCTCGACCCTATGGGCTAGGATGGATAGGCCCCCCAAAACCCACAGAAGGGGGCCTTTCCCATTAACGTTCTATGGGGAGATCATGCAACACCACAGGGACATTATTTTTGCCTTGAATGGCAACCCAATGTCCGAAACTTTGTGACTATCTAACATAATGGCTCACAAAGATCGTCTATAACCATCAATCATCACACATAGAACTCATCTAACTTAGAAATAGGGTTCCACAAATGTCCGGGCTTTCACAATGGCTTCTCCATAATGGGGGCCTTACAACTTTAACGCACCATGGATTACTTGTGGTAACTTGAGGGTGGAGTATTGAGCATATCTAACAATTATGACCAACACTCAGAGCAGCCACCACATTTACAATTGGAAAAACTTCCTCTGAAGGGAGTGTCATACATATAGTTGGCTTCTTATAATGCATAAAAACCCAAATTTATATCAACGAATGAAGGAGCAATAAGCTTAACACATATTGGATGTCATCCCGATTGTTTAGGGTTGTGCAAAAAATGACCCCAAGACCTTCAACTAGTGATTTATTTGAGCCTATTGAACCAAATGAATTGAAAATTTATAAAAATCTAGACAATGATAAATTTTCAATGAATGCTTAATCACATGATTTGGAGCTGTGTAGAGAGAACAACAACCTCTACAAGATGATCGAGTTTGAGGAAGAAGGTGTAGAGAAATGAAGGACCAATCCAAAGACGACCAAGGAATATGTATATTGCTTCATTTCATGCTCTAGAATTTACAAATGATTTGGATTCATTATATAGACTCTCAAAGATCCATCCACACCTTTTCTTCATGAATTAAAATTCAAAAGAAGGTAGGTTTGTTCTTTGTGAATGAATGGATCAATTTTCTTACAATACCACTTGTAACTTGTGATTTTTGAGCCTTTACTTTACCTTTTTACAATTTTAAAGCTCTAGGGTTTTACATTGGGTAAAGTATCATAAAAGATCTTTATAGAAAATACAATAATGAGCACAAATAAGGAAATTCTGCTCACCTTCATAAACACTTAGAAGTCTTGAATGTATCTTCTCTGAGTTAGATACATCCCTTCATTTGTATAAATCACTTGCATACCTAGGAAATATGTGAGCTCACCTAAGTCATTGATTTTGAACTCCTCTTGCATGTGTCTCTTGATCCTTTAATTGTCATTCAGATCATAACATGTCACAATAATGTCATCTACATTACATATAGATAGATAATCTCAGTGTGATCCCTTTTGATGATTAAAGAAGGATCTAAGTTGCTAGGTCTGAACCCTTGATCTTGAAGGTATGTAGCCAACGTGTAATTTTAAGCTCTAAGATCTTGTTTCAATCCATAAATTCCTTTCTTAAGTCTGCAAACCTAAGATGTATGATTAGGGTTTTTGAAACAAAGAATTTGTGACATTTATATCTGTTCACTTATCCAACCATTTAGAAATTGATTTTTTGCATCAAGTTGGAGGAGCCTCCAATTTCTTATAACAACTATACTTTTCAGTGTGTTCAGAAAAGGAAGTCTCTACGGCATCCCAAGTCTCTTGAGATGTCTTACATCTTGTTATATGTGGTAATGGAAAATCAATGATAGAGTTTACTATGTATGACCTTGCTTGAGCATCCCTTGCACACCAAAGTGTGAGCTTATCTCTTTCCTCTTGAGTAGGCCCTCCTTTGGTTCTTGGCATAGGCATTGCTTCATCACCTAATATAATCCCATAAAGATTCATTCCTTGAAAATAAGCCTTCATTTTTATTTTCTAGGCATCATAATTGTGTTTATCAAGCTTCTCAATCATTGATGGAAAGCCATCTCCCATCTTGAAGTTTCTCTCATGCCACTGAAAGAAGTTGTAGATGTTTGCAAAAGTTTGGAAGTATGGTTGTTAAGTGGTGAAGATAGTCTTGCAAACCAACATAGTACCTTCCCTAGCTCTTTGGATATGTAAAATAGACCTTGTAGGATTTTCCTTGCTACAATAAAGCCCAATAGATACTTTGGAACATCAACAAGAAGAAGTTGATGCCAAACAAATAACTTGCACCTTGACTAGCTCACAAAAACCTTTTAAATTTGGATGGAAGTTATGACTTCCAACACTCAGAGCAACCAACATAGTTACAATTGGAAACATTCCTCTTAAGAGAGCTTCATAAAAAGATTTGTCTTGCTATAATTCATAAAATCCCTAATTTATATCAACTAATGAAGCACCAATAAGCTTAACACTGATTGGATGTCATCCCAATTTTTCAGGGTTGTGTAGAAAATGACCCTGAGAACTTAAACTAGTGTTGTCCTTGAAGCTACTGAATCCACTAACTTGGAAACTTATAACAAAAACTAGACAGTGGTACCTTTCAAATGAATCCTTACTCACATGATTTGGAGCTCAAGTTGTCGCTTCGGCACGATGACACAGTCTGAGGAAGAAGGTGCAGAGAAATGAAGGAAGATGAATAAAGTATATGTATACTGCTTCAATTCATCAACTCTACAACATAAAAATTATTTGGTGTTATTATATAGAATCTCAATGATTTGTCCATGCCTTTTCTCCATGAATTCAAAATTGAAAGAAGGCCGGTTTATTTTTTGTGATTGAATGGATCTACTTTCCTACAATCTAGGAAAACTAAAGTGATCTAATATTGATCTATTTTTGTTGGCCAATTGATTGATTGATGGATCAAGTTACAACCACCTCTAACTCATGATTTTTGAGCTATGTGCTTTTTCCTCACATGGGAAATTGGATTTGCAGCTAGATGCATGAAGCTTACATTATCTCCAAGTATGTGAGGTTTGGAACTTACAAGTCCTAAATCTAAGTACAACTCTTTGAGCCATATTATTGCTTCTTGAGTTGCAATAGCTAGACCTCTATACGCATATTCAATTAAAGATAAAGCAATTGTTGGTTGCTTCTAAGAACTCCAATTGTTGGTTGCATGTACTGACTAAGCACCCCCACACTTTAGGATATGTCTGTTCTTGTGTGAGTACCATATATCAAGCTATCAACTAAGATTTGATATTCTTTAGGATCATCAATCTGCTCACCTTCATAAACACTTAGTTTATATTTCAATTCCAAAGGTATTCTTGCAAGGTTGTTCTGCATTTGGAACTTGAGAAGTAAGTCTTGAATGTATCTTCTATGAGTTAGATACATCCCTTCATCTATATAAATCACTTGCATACCTAAAAATATGAGCTCACCTAAGTCACTAATTTTGAACTCTTTTTGCATGTGTCTCTTGATCCTTTGAATTACATTTAGATCATCGCATGTCACAATAATGTCATCTACATATACACATAGATAACCTTAGTGTGATCCTTTTTTATGAATAAAGAAGGATCTAAGTTGCTAGGTCTAAACTATTGATCTTGAAGGTATGTAACCAACCTGTAATTCCAAGCTATAGGAGCTTGTTTCAATCCATACAATGCTTTATTAAGTTTGCAAACATAAGATGTATGATTAGGGTTTTCAAAAACTCGATTTTGTGACATGTATACCTCTTCACTTATCCAACCATTTAGAAATGACTTTTTCACATCAAGTTGGAGGAGTTTCTAATTTCTTGCATCACCTACATGTTGATATATTTAGGTATTGATGTGTGTGAACACACTAGGACCGTCGGGGCACTTTTTTCCCTCTTTAGGAGGTTTTTTTCCCCTGTCTTGTATATACGCCTATTGCCCTAATGGACTACTTATCTTTGTACATTCTCTAGTAATACTTTCAGTATTGTGTGTTGTGCTCCAAGCTTCTTCTTCTTCCTTGTGTTGTTTGCGTGCTTCCGTAGACGTCTAACTCCAACAATTGGTATCAGAGCAGGTCGTCGCTTTATCTAGGGCACCGTCGACACTCCTCCGTTTGCAGTCTCATATTCGTACGAAATTCGCAATCTGAGCTCGTTTCGGCCTCCGAACGCACTATCGCAACGCTTGTGTAGGCTATTTCGTCTTTTTGTGCCAAAGGTATATACCTATTTCTATTTGCTAGTATAAGCGTCTCAAAGTCTGCTACAGGTTTAGTAGAACTCGTCTGGGCAATTCCGTTCAACTTTTTGAGATATAATCAATTTTCTGCATCAAGGTATTTTAGTCACCGGCCATGGCTGAAAGCAGTGATGTATTCCGTATGTTGGCTGTTGAGGATAAGTTGGATGGTACCAACTACTCATTATGGGCTTATATGATGTGACATGTATTGGTTGCAAAAGGATTATGGAACATTGTGCAGGGTGTTGAAAGACGTCCTGTTACACCTGTAACAATAGGTACTGCAAATACAGGTGCTGGAGCTGATGAATATGGTGTCGAAGATGATATTGTGCAGATTCCTGTTCGTGCTTCTGTTTCTACTGCACCTACTGTAGAGAAGATTTGTTGGGATGGCAGAGATGCCCAGGCACATGCATTGATAGCTTTGTCTGTCAAACGTGCCATTATTCCTCATATTCACTCTTGCAGAACAGCTAGGGATGTTTGGGATACACTTACCACATTGTATCAATCTACGAATGAGGCTCGTGTTGCTTACCTCCAAAAACACTTGGAGAGTGAGCACATGAATGAAGGTGATTCTATGGACAATTTCCTAACGAAGATCAAAGATTTGAAAGAACAATTGATTTCTAATGATGAGGTTATACCAGATAGCTCACTTGTGCAGACCGTTCTGAATGATCTTCCTGATTCATATCAGAGTTTTGCTTCTACTCTTTGGTTAATGATGAAAGGCAATCCGAATGCCTTATCATTTGAGGAGTTAGTCTTTGTTCTGTTGTAGGAAGATCAGTCCAGGCAGAACAGGTCCATTATGCGGTTGCAGATCAATCTTTCCTGGCTAGTCGGAAGGGCAAAGGAAAATGGAGCTCTTCTACTAGTAAGCAAAAATCTGCAAATGCTGACATTCGAAGAACCAGGATAAAGATGAGAAGAAATCAGAAAAGCAGAAATTGTTTTGCAAGTACTGTAAAGGGAATGATCATATCATAAAGAATTGTCCAAAACTGGCTGCAAAAGAGGCATAGAAAAAGGAGGCTGGAATGGTTGTTGCAGAAGCCTCTACACCAAAAACAGAGTCTGCTAATCTTGTGCAGGAAGAAGAATGGGCATTTACTACAGTTTGCAGTTTTGACCCATCTTCTCATGAGTAGTGCATGTCTGCAGTGGACTCAGATGTTTGGTACTTTGACAGTGGGGCGACCAAATATATTACCTCGCAGCACAGTTTCTTCTCTTCACTTGAGCCTGCCCCTACAGGGAATACTGTCACATGCGCCAACAACTCCTCTTATCCTGTTATGGGAGTTGGTAAGATCACTCTGACTACTGCTGATGGTAGTTCTTTCACCTTGTCAGATGCTTTATTTGTGCCAAGGATCAAGAAGAATCTGTTATCAGTTTCTGCATTAGCCAAGATTGGCTTGGTTGTGAAATTTGTTGATGACATATGTATAGTTCATGATCTATCAAAGGGCGATGTTATTATTGCTTCTAGCATTTTATGTCGTGGGTTGTATAAGCTCATAGAATATGAAAGATATTTGAATGATTCGGCATGTGCAGTTCATGATTCTCAGGCTATGTCAGATGCAAAGCTCTGGCATGCACGCTTTGGTCATCTAAATTTTGCTAGTTTGCTACGCTTGCAGAAATTTGATATGGTGTCTTCTTTGCCCAAGCTTGAGGCACCCGGAAAACATGTATGTGAAGGCTATATTTGGGCAAAATGCAGCATTCCTCCTTTCCAAAAGATGGTTTAGTTTGGGCTACGCAGAAATTGCAGCTTGTACATAGTGATGTTTGTGGTCATATGCACACACCTTCTTTTGGAAACTATCTTTACTTCCTGACTTTCATTGATGATTTTTCCAGACATGCATGGGTATATCCATTGAAGGCAAAGTCCGAAGTGTTCATGTGCTTTAAACAGTTTTTGGTTTTGGCTGAAAATCTATCAGCATGTAAAATGGGCACCCTCCGTTCTGATCGAGGGGGGGAATATATGTCTTCTAATTTTAATGCATTTCTGGTTGAACGTGGGATAAAACACCAATGTACAGTGCCGTATACACCTCAATAGAATGGAGTTTCTGAATGAAAGAACAGGTCACTCATGGAGATGGTGAGGTGCATGGTCAAGAGCCAAGCTTTACCACATAGTTTCTGGCTTGAGGCTGTCACGTGTGCAGCATATATACTGAACAGGTGTCCCACTAAAGCGCTGCAGTCTATCACTCCATATGAGGCTTGGCATGACCAATTGGTTGGGTAAAATGTATTTTTGTTGGGTACAATTCTGAAAGTAAAGGCTATTGTCTGTATCATCCACAGACTAAACGCATTCTGGTTAGCCATGATGTTGTTTTTGTGGAAGATGCTATTCAGCCATTGCTTTCACGTACCAAGGAGACATTTGTTAGCTCCAAAGACATGTATGATACTTTGATGCCTCTTTTTACAGGTGGTCAGTCTAGTGCTGGTCCTAATGAGGCAAATTCTCAGCCTTTGCAGGTTTCATGTGATGATGCAGATAATTCTATTTCTGATGCAGATGTACATGATGCACTTATTGATGAGAGAGCTGATTTTGAGTAGGCAAGAACTATGCCAAAATGGTTGGTGCAGACTTTGCGTGACAGCAAATTAGATGCACCTCTGTCATATTGTACTCGTTCAGGCTCTCATAGTGCCCCTTTTGAATCAGATTGCTATGCTATGGGTGCATCTAGTCTCTATGATGAGAATGAGCCTATTTCGTTTGATGAAGCACAAAATTTAGAAAATTGGATGGCTGCTATGCAATCTGAATATGATGCTATAATGAAGAATGGTACATGGTCTTTATGTGACTTGCCTCCTGGCAAGAAAGCCATTCGCACTAAGTGGGTATACAAGCTGAAATGTAAAACTGATGGTATAGTTGACAGGTATAAGGCTAGGCTTGTTGCAAAGGGTTATGCACAAGAGGCATTGACTTTGATGAGACCTTTGCACCCACATGCCGTATGACTACTGTTCGGAGAATTTGTGCACTTGCAGCCCATCATGGTTGGAATGTACATAAGTTGGACATTAAAACAGCATTTCTGAATGGTCACTTGCATGAAGAAGTGTATGTTTTCCAGCCCCATGGCTTTGTGCAGAAAGGGCATGAAAACCAGGTGTGCAGGTTAAAGAAGGCATTATATGGTTTAAAGCAAGCACCACGTGCTTGGTATGAGAAGATACATGCCTATCTAGTTGCACATGGTCTTGATAACAATCCAACTAAAAGCACCTTATATGTTAAGCGTGCTAATGATGTGCTTCTGATCATTGTTGTCTATGTTGACGACATGCTGCTCACTGGTCCTATTGAGAAGCATATTGCTGATTTCAAGGCTGATTTGCATGCCTCATTTGAGATGTCTGATTTGGGGCATTTGCATAACTATTTGGGCATTCAGTTTATGCAAGTTGATGGTGGAATGGCTTTGTGTCAAACGAAATATATTGACACATTATTGTAGCATTTTGGCCTTGAAGACTGTAAGCCTATTGCCACTCCTATGGAGACAGGTTTACGATTGAGTCTTCATGATGCTGGAGATGCATTTGATGCTATTCTCTATCAGCAGGCTATTGGATGCTTGATTTATTTATGCATTACTCAGCCAGATATTGAGTTTGCTGTCACATAGATGAGTAGGTTTATGCATTGCCCAGGAGTCACGCATTGGAAGGCAGTTAAGCGCATCTTTCGCTACTTGAGTGGTATTTGGCTACTTGGGTTGTTTTATCCCAAGGAGGGATCACTACCACCAGATTTGCATGCTTTTTCTGACTCAGATTGGGTTGGTTGCTATGACACTCGTGTGTCCACTAGTGGTTTTTGCTTCATGCTTGGTAGCTCATGTATATCTTGGTTGAGCAAGAAGCAGCCTACTGTGTCCACTTCCAATTGTGAGGCTGAGTATAGGGCAACTTTCACAGCGACTGTTGAGTGTGTGTGTGGCTCAGACGCCTTATGGCTGATTTGGGTGTTGGCGAGTCTTGTGCCACCACCATCTTCACTGACAGTCAGAGCGCATTGGCAGTTGCGAGGAACCCTGTGTTCCATGCTTGCACTAAGCACATTGAGGTGCATTATCACTATGTCAGGGAGAGGTTCTCTACTGGGGAGATCAGCTTGGCATATGTGCCCACGTAGGAGAACATAGTAGACCTTTTCACGAAGGCTCTGCCTAGGGAGAAGTTTGAAGATTTCCGCAAAGCTTTGGGCTTACTTCCTTTTGTGGAGTGATTTCCACATAGCTTGGCACTTCCTTATACATGAGTGCCAGCTCCTTGTTCACCGCATCACTCCCAGGGGGGATTTGTTGATATATTTAGGTAGTGATGTGTGTGAACACACTAGGATCACCGGGGCACTTTTTTCCCTCTTTAGGAGGTTTTTTTCCCCCGGCTTGTATATATGCCTATTTCCCTAATGGACTACTTATCTTTGTACATTCTCTAGTAATACATTCAGTATTGTGTGTTGTGCTCCAAGCTTCTTCTTCTTCCTTGTGCTGTTCGCATGCTTCCACAGACGTCTAACTCCAACACTACACTTATCAATGTTTTTATTGTACTTATCTTTGTAGCTGGTGAGAATGTTTCCTCATATTCTATACCATGATTTTTTGAGAATGTTTTGGCAAATAATCTTGCCTTGTACCCACAAATTGATCCAGCTAAGTTCCGTTTAATTTTATATACCCAATTGCAACCAATTACCTTTTGGTTGGATGGCATTGGAACCAATTCCAAGTGTCCATCTCCTTCATGCTGAGATATCAAGCTCAACATGTGATGATCCAGGATGACACGTACCAGTTTTTCGTTTCTCTGACATGTATAGTGGTCACGCCGATATATGTCAGGGATACTTCATTGAGCTTTATTAGATTTACCTACCGAGAGTGATGGCACATTTGTTCCTTGCCAGCTCACTCATTCGCAGACATTAGGTTTTTCCTTATGTACTAATCTTTATATATTGCACTTGTTGTATTCTTGTTTTCAGGTCATTCTTATACATTCCTTTTTATGTAATGGAAGAAGAAGAAGAAGAAGATCATTCTTCCTTGCCTCAATCTGTTTATGGGCTTCTCCTTGAGAGTGAAAGTGTGTGTGTGAGCTCTCTTCCTTATCTCCTTCCTCGTGACATGGTATTAGAGCCAGTGTGGCTGTAGAGAGCTCGTGGAGAAGGCGACGATGAAGAGTACACAGCAAGGCATGGAGAAAATGCGATTCACAAACGACCTCCATTTGCTACGAAAATCGGTGTGAAGGTAGAAGACCTCAAAATATTTTTGAGAGTAAACCCTTTAGGGTCACCTGTTTTTGTCAGATCGAAGTTTTGGAGCCATCTCGACCTCCATTTCGAGCCCGCAAGGTGGGCCCTAAAAAAAAACCAGGCCACTTTCAAAAACTGTAACTTGCATTCTATTTAGCAACACTCATATATTTGAAATCCAGAATTTCAAGCGATTCTGTCTACTGTTTATACACGAAAACTGGTTTTTTTTTTAGATCGAACTGTCACGTCATAATGCGACATTGTTCAAGCAGAAGTGTTGCTTGTAGTGTTTTGCAATGTTGTGAATTGCTGCAAAAATGCCAAACGTAGATGGAATGAGTCAGCTTATGAGCGATAAGCTAAACAAGAACAACTTCCATGCTTGGAGATTCAGAATGACGAATTTCCTGATGAGAAAAGGCTATAGGAGGGAATGAAAATGCTTCGCAGTTACCAGAAAGGAATCAAACTAAAGATCAAGTAAGAGCATATGAGGAATGGAATCAAGGAGCACAAAAGGTAATGTACTTGCTATTTGTTAGCATACAGGATACCATGATTGGACACATATAGGATTCCAAGACTCCAAAAGAGGCTTGGAACAGTTTGGTCACATTGTATGAGACCAATACAACTCAAGAACGAGTTGCATACATTGGAGAAGAAGAGCATGTCGGTAAGTGACTACACCTTGAAAATCAAAAGCATATGTGAGTCACTTGCATCTATTGGCGTGAATGTAGATGATGATGATAAGGTGGAAGTGTGTCTTCGTGGTTTAGGAACTGCATATAAGCAGTTCAGTACTTCTATACATACTAAGGAAAATATTCTAAATTTTGTTGATCTGGTATCTATGCTGATTATTGAAGAAAAGAATTTTGGTGAGGATTCAAATTCCCAAGGAAAAACTAGTTCTGAGCAGGTATTCTACTCTGGTAGAGGAAGAGGCAAAGGTAGAGTTTTTGGAAGTGGAAGAGGAAATAGTAACCAAGACCAAAGTCAACAACAGAATCATGCAGGAGGAAGAGGATAGTTTCATGGAAGGGGGAGCCAAAGAGGCCACAGAAATTTCCAAAGAAATGATTGAGGTAATGATAGTAAAGGATGTTGGAATTATGGTAAACCTAGACACTTTGAACGTGATTGCAGGTTGAAGAATCAAAATAACAGAAGGCAGCAAAAAAACTATGCATCCACAAGTGCAAATGATTCTGAGAAGTTGTTCATGGCTCAACAACACATGATGAATACGATGTCTGCTGGTGTTTCAAAATCAAATGATAATGTCTGGAATGTTGATTCAGGTGCTTCAAATCACATGACCAGTCATGTAGAATGGTTTAGTACTTTGGAGAAATTTCTAGTTCTTGGATATGTTGAAACAGGTGATGACACATCACATCCTATTGACCATACAGGAAACATAGCACTATCAATGGAGGATGGAAAGATAAAACATCTTGCTGATGTGCTGCATGTTCCAAATATAACAAAGAATCTCTTTTCTGTTGGACAAATGGTTGACCAGGGATTACAAGTCAGGATCAATGCTGATGGATTATATGTAGAAGAGTACAAGCAGGATGGACGACTGGTTGCCAAAGGAAACAAAATGGGTAGGATGTTCACCTTAAATGTGAAGATTCCTGAAATGAATGCAGCCATGTTTGCAAAAGGTGTAGGAGTTATTGAAGATATAGAGATGTGGCACAAATGGATTGGACATGCAAACTTGTGAAGGCTGAAATTGATGCAGTCAAAGGAGATTGTCCATGGACTACCAAATTTCAAAGTTGTAGAAATGCAAAAGGTATGTGCACCATGTCAATTTTATCACGAGGAAGGAGATAAGGAAGAGAGCGCACACACACACTCACACTCTCAAGAAGAAGCACACACACAGAATGGTGCAAGGAAGAATGATATTCTTCTCTTCTATTACATAAAAAGGAATGTACAAGAATGACCTAAAAACAAGAATACAACAAGTGCAATATATAAAGATCAATACATAAGGAAAAACCTAATGTCCGTGAATGAGTGAGCTGGCAAGGAACAAACGTGCCATCACTCTTGGTAGATAAATCTAATAAAGCCCAATGAAGTATCCCTGACATATACCGGCGTGACAACTATAAATGTCAGAGAAACGAAAAACTGGTACATATCATCCTGGATCATCACATGTTGAGCTTGATATCTCAACACTCCCCCTCAAGCTAAATGCCATATCCTGTAATCCAAGCATCTCCCAAAACTTCTTGAACTTCTCAGCTCCAAGTGCTTTGGTCAAAATATCAGCAACCTGCCCATCTGTTCTCACATAAACAAGATCAATATCACTTGCTAATACCTTCTCTCTGATGAAGTGATAATGTACCTCGATATGCTTTGTTCTAGAATGGAAAACAGGGTTCCATGCTAACTCTATGCTGCTAAGATTATCACAATAAATGGTGATAGGCTTTTGCACTTCCACACCTAAATCCACAAGTAGCAGCTCTAGCCATGATGCCTCACATGCTGCCATTGTAGCACCTCTATACTCAGCCTTTGTACTCGACAAAGCAATAGTGGGTTGCTTCTTGCTGCTCCATGTAACAGCTGCACTCCCAAGTGAGAATAGAAAACCACTAGTGGATCTTCTATCTGGAATGCTACCATCCTGATCTGCATCGGTGTATCCATAAACCTGCAAATCTACACCAGCCTCATAAAACAATGCATAATCCAAAGTAGCACTCACATAACGTAGAGTGCGCCTTAGAGCATCCAAATGTGGCTTCTTGGGAACCTGCATAAATTGACTTTCAAGTCCAACAGTATAGCTTAGATCAGGCCGTATAATTGTGAGATATAGAAGACTTCCCACAATTTTCCTCTACATAGTAGCATTTTCCAATGCTTCACCTGATGTAGTATCCAACTTCAAATTCTGACCTAATGGCATAGAAATTGGCTTACAACTAGCCATACCATACTTTTGTAGCATATTCAAGGCATATTGCCTTTGCGACATCCATATACCTATTTCTGTATGTATAAACTCAATGCCCAAGAAATAGCACAACACATCAAGATCTTTCATGTCAAATTCCTGCATAAGAAGTTGCTTTACCTCTTTGATGCTTCCTTCATTATCACCACCTACAATCAGGTCATCAACATAAATAGCCACAATAGTGATGCCATCATCAGCCTTCCTTGCATATAGTGAGTGATCTGCATCACACATAGAAAACCCAATGCTGGTTAAGTAATCAGCAATCCTTGCATGCCATGCATGAGGGGCTTGCTTCAGCCCATACAAAGCCTTTTGCAACCTACAAACATATTCTGGATGCTTTGTATCTTCATATCCTTGTGGTTGGTCCATATATACTTCTTCATGTAACTCACCATGTAGGAAAGCATTCTTCACATCCATCTGATGCAAAGTCCATCCCTTTACTGTAGCTAATGCAACAAGTGTTCTGACAGTAGACATTTTAGCTACAGGGCTGAATGTTTCCTCATAATCAATGTCTATGCATATCCTTTAGCTACCAATCATGCTTTATACCTGCTTATGCTACCATCAGCCTTATGCGTTACCTTGTAAACCCATTTGCAGCCTATGGGTTTCTTTCCTTGTGGCAACGGAACCAACTTCCATGTACCATTTCCATAAAGCGCAGCCATCTCCTCATCCATAGATTTTTCCCAATCTGCAATTCCAATTGCATCTTCAAAGCAAGAAGGTTCAGCATCTTGTATTACCTTTGTCATGTAGGCACAATGACGATCCATGTAACTATCATATGTCAATCATTGCACTGAATTCCGCATCCTCCCAGATATTCTTGGTCCTGGGTCACTTCTCCTTGTATCATCTACATGTGCCCTTCTTACTCTTGGAGTCTTAAAAGAGGGCAATCCAAGTTCTTCATCAAGACTGTTTTCTGAACCGCGTGAATCTCCATCAACGTCTTCAAAACTTGCACATGTTTTATGACCAGCAAAAAGCTTTTCTTTATCTTTCTTAGATGTATTTGATGAATTTGTTGGATTGAAATTTCCATGTAATCTTCCACTCCATGGATTTGAGTTGGAACTATTGCTTGGTGATGCATTCGGTCCACTCAAAACCTGAGATTCTGCACTTGATTTTTCAGCATTTTGTTTGTCATTTGGTTCAAGACTCAGTCCTTCTTTGGCATCTGCATAGAAGCTTGACATTTCATCAAATACCACATCTTTACTCACCTTTACCTGTCATATGAGTGGGTTATAACATTTATATCCCTTTTGCTCAAGGGAGTATCCAATGAAGACACACTTTTTTGCTTTTGGATCAAGCTTCGTCCTCAATTCATCTAGGACATGTACATATGCAATACAACCAAAAACTTTCAGATCTGATAAGTGCTTTTTACCTGTAAACTTCTCTTCAGGTGTAACTTGATGTACAACAGAAGTCGGAGCTCTGTTCATGATGTATACAGCAGTATGCACAACTTCTACCCAATAACAATGAGGCATATTCTTCTCAGCCATCAAGGCTCTTGCTACTTGTGCAATATTTCTTTTTTTGCGTTCAGCAATGCCATTCTATTGTGCTGTGTACCTGCATGAAAACTTATGTCGAATTCCATGATTTTTAAGAAAACTACTAAACTCATTTGACATGTATTCACCTCCTCCATCATATCTTAATGTCTGAATGTACTTCCCTATCTGCTTTTCCACCATAGCTTTAAAATTCTGGAAGTGAGTGAAAGTAACATACTTTGTGTGTATGGTCATCAATGAAAGTAACATAAAACCTACAACCACCCATAGATGTGGTCTTTGCTGGACCCCAAACATCTGTATGTACTACTTCTAGTACATTCTCACAAACATGCTTGTCATGTGGAAATGATGCTCTTGACTCTTTACCAAATTGACATTCTGCATATACTTTTGCATTTCTGCAACTTTGAGATTTGGTAGTCCATGGACAATCTCCTTTGACTGCATCAATTTCAGCCTTTGCAAGTTTGCATGTCCAATCCGTCTGTGCCACATCTTTATATCTGCAATAACTCCTGCACCTTTTGCAAACATGTCTGCATTCATTTCAAGAATCTTCACATTTAAGGTGAACATCCTACTCACTTTGTTTCCTTTGGCAACTAATCATGCATCTTGCTTGTACTCTTCTACATATAATCCATCAACATTGAACCTAACTTGTAATCCCTGGTCAACCATTTGTCCAATAGAAACCAGATTCTTTGTTATATTTGGAACATGTAGCACATCAGCAAGATGTTTGACCTTCCCGTCCTCCATAGACAATGCTATGTTTCTTGTATGCTCAATAGGATGTGACGTATCATCACATGTTTCAACATATCCAAGAACTGGCATTTTTTGCAAACCATTAAACCATTCTGCATGACTGGTCATGTGATTTGAAGCACCTGAATCAACATACCAGACATTATCATTTGATTTTGAAATACTAGCAGACATCGTATTCATCATGTGATGTTGAACCATGAACAACTTCTCAGAATCATCTGCACTTGTGGATGCATAGTTGTTTTGCTGCCTTCTATTATTTTGATTCTTCAACCTACAATCACATTCAAAGTGTCCAAGTTTACCACAATTCCAACATCCTTTACTATCATTACCTAAATCATTTCTTTGGAAATTTTTGCAACCTCTTTGGCTCCCCCAACCTCAAAACTATCCTCTTCCTCCTGCATGATTCTGTTGTTGACCTTGGTCTTGGTTATTGTTTCCTCTTCCACTTCCCAAGCCTCTACCTTTGCCTCTTCCTCTCCTAGAGTAGAATACCTACTCAAAATTGGGCTTTCTTTGGGAGTTTGAATCCTCACCAAGATTCTTTTCTTCAATAATCAGCATAGATACCAGATCAGCCTAATTCGGAATATTTTCCCTGTTCTGTATGGAAGTTCTGAACTGCTTATATGTAGCTCCTAAACCACGAAGACACACTTCCACCTTATCATCATCATCTACATTCATGCCAATAGATGCAAGTGACTCACATATGCTTTTGATTTTCAAGGTGTAGTCACTTACCGACATGCTCTTCTTCTCCAATGTATGCAGCTTGTTCTTGAATTGCAATTTGTGTGCCTTTGTATTGGTCTCATACAATGTGATCAAACTGTTCCAAGCCTCTTTTGGAGTCTTGGCATCCTGTATGTGTCCAATCATGTTATCGTGTATGCTAACAGGATAGCCAGTACATTACCTTTCGTGCTCCTTGATTCCATTCCTCATATGCTCTTACCTGATCTACAGTCCAATTCCTTTCTTGTAACTGCATAGCATTTTCATTCTCTCCTTCGATGTACATCCAGTACCCTTTTCCCATCAGGAAATTTGTTATTCTGAATCTCCAAGCATGGAAGTTGTTCTTTTCCAACTTATCGCTCATAAGCTGACTCATTCCATCTGTGTTTGCCATTTTTACAGCAATTCACAACACTACAAAACATTACAAGCAGCACTTCTGCTTGAACACTGTTGCACTATGACGTGATGGTTTGATCTTAGAAAAACATAGTTTTCGTGTATCAACAGTACACGGAATCCCTTGAAATTCTGGATCTAGAATATATGAGTGTTGTCGAACAAAAGTCAAGTTACAGTCTTTGAAACTGACCTGGTTTTCTATGGGCCCCAGCTTGCGGGCACGAAACACAGGTCGAGATGGCTTTGAAACTTCGATCTGACAAACATAGCAAACGTCGATTTTCGTAGCAAATGGAGGTTGTTTGTGAATCGCATTTTTTCCACACCTTACTACATACTCTTCACCGTCACCCTCTCCACAAGCTCTCTACAGCCACACTGGCTCTGATACCATGTCAGGAAGGAGATAAGGCAGAGAGCTCAGACACACACTCTCACTCTCAAGGAGAAGCACACACACAGAATGATGCAAGGAAGAATGATATTCTTCTTCTTCTTCTTCTATTACATAAAAAGGAATGTACAAGAATGACCTAAAAACAAGAATACAACAAGTGCAATATATAAAGATTAGTACATGAGGAAAAACCTAATGTCCGAGAATGAGTAAACTGGCAAGGAACAAATGTGCCATCACTCTCGGTAGATAAATCTAATAAAGGTCAATGAAGTATCCCTGACATATACCGACGTGACCACTATAAATTTCAGAGAAACAAAAAATTGGTACGTGTCATCCCTGATCATCACATGTTGAGCTTGATATCTCAACAAATTTGGTAAACAGTCAAGATCATCATTTCCACATGACAAGCATGTTCGTGAGAATGTACTAGAAGTAGTACATACAGATGTTTGGGGTCCAACAAAGACCACATCTATAGGTGGTTGCAGGTTTTATCGATGACCATACACACAAAGTACGGGTATATTTCATGAAAGAGAAGAGCGAGGTATTCAATCACTTCTAGAATTTTAAAGCTATGGTGGAAAATCAGACAGGGAAATACATTCACACATTAAGATCTGATGGAGGAGGTGAATACATGTCAAATGAGTTCAGTAGTTTTCTAAAAAATCATGGAATTCGGCATCAATTTTCATGCAGGTACACACCACAACAGAATGGTGTTGCTGAATGCAAAAATAAACATATTGCAAAAATAGCAAGAGCCTTGATGGCTGAGAAGAATATGCCTCATTGTTATTGGGCAGAAACTGTGCATACTGTTGTATACATCATGAACAGAACTCTGACTACTGTTGTATATCAAGTTACACCTGAAGAGAAGTTTACAGGTAAAAAGCCAAACTTATCACATCTGAATTTTTTTGGTTGTATTGCATATGTACATGTCCCAGATGAATTGAGGACGACGCTTGATCCAAAAGCAGAAAAGTGTGTCTTCATTGGATACTCCCTTGAGCAAAAGGGATATAAATGTTATAACCTACTCACACGATAGGTAAAGGTGAGCAGAGATGTGGTATTTGATGAAATGTCAAGATTCTATGTAGATGCCAAAGAAGGACTAAATCTTGAACCAAATGACAAAGAAAATGCTAAAAAATCAAGTGTAGAATCTCAAGTTTTGAGTGGACCGGATGCATCACCAAGCAATAGTTCCAACTCAAATCCATAGAGTGGAAGATTACGTGGAAATTTAGTCCAGCGAATTCATCAAATACATCCAAGACAAGTAAAGAAAAGCTTTCTACAGGTCATAAAACATGTGCAGGTTTTCAAGACATTGATTGAGATTCAAGCGGTTCAGAAAAGAGTCTTGATGAGGAACTTGGACTGCCCTCTGTTAAGACTCTAGGAGTAAGAAGGGCACATGCAGATGAAACAAGGAGAAGTGACCCAAGACCAAGAAGATTTGGGAGGATGTGGAATTTAGTGCAACGATTGACGTATGATAGTTATATGGCTCGTCATTGTGCCTACATGACAAAGGTAATACCAAATGCTGAACCTTCTTGCTTTGAAGATGCAATTGGAATTGCAGATTGGGAAAAAGCTATGGATGAGGAGATGGGTGCACTTTATGGAAATGATACATGGAAGCTGGCTCCATTGTTGCAAGGAAAGAAACCCATAGGCTGCAAATGGGTTTACAAGGTAAAACATAATGCTGATGGTAGAATAAGTAGGTGTAAAGCATGGTTGGTAGCTAAAGGATATGCACAGACATATGGCATTGATTATGAGGAAATATTTAGTCTTGTAGCTAAAATTTCTACTGTCAGAGCACTTGTTGCATTAGCTACAGCAAAAGGGTGGACTTTGCAGATCGCTCACTATATGCAAGGAAGGCTGATGATGGCATCACTATTGTGGCTATTTATGTTGATGACCTGATTGTAGGTGGTGATAATGAAGGAAACATCAAAGAGGTAAAGCAACTTCTTATGCAGGAATTTGACATAAAAGATCTTGGTGTGCTACACTATTTCTTGGGCATTGAGTTTATACATACAGAAATAGGTATATGGATGTTGCAAAGGCAATATGCCTTGAATATGCTGCAAAAGTATGGTATGGCTGGTTGTAAGCCAATTTCCATGCCATTAGATCAGAATTTGAAGTTGGATATTACATCAAGTGAAGCATTCAAAAATGATACTATGTACAAGAAAATTGTGGGAAGTCTTATATATCTCACAATTACAAGGCCTAATCTAAGTTATACTATTGGACTTGAAACTCAGTTTATGTAGGTTCCTAGGAAGCCACATTTGGATGCTCTGGGGCACACTCTATGTTATGTGAGTGCTACTTTGGATTATGCATTGTTTTATGAGGTTGGTGTAGATTTGCAGGTTTATGGATACACCGAATGGATACACTGATGCAGATTTGGCTGGTAGCATTCCATATAGAAGATCTACTAGTGGTTTTCTATTCTCACTTGGGAGTGTAGCTGTTACATGGAGCAGCAAGAAGCAAGCCACTGTTGCTTTGTCGAGTATAGAGGTGTTGCAATGGTAGCATGTGAGGCATCATGGCTAGAAATGCTACTTGCAGATTTAGGTGTGGAAGTGGGAAAGCCTATCACTAGTTATTGCAATAATCTTAGCAGCATATAGTTAGCACGGAATCTTGTTTTCCATGCTAGAACAAAGCATATCGAGGTACATTATCACTTCATCAGAGAGAAGGTATTAGCAGGTAATATTGATCTTGTTTATGTGAGAATAGATGAGCAGGTTGCTGATATTTTCACCAAAGCACTTGGAGCTGAGAAGTTGAAGAAGTTTTGGGAGATGCTTGGATTACAGGATATGGTGTTGAGCTTGAGGTGGAGTATTGAGATACCAAGCTCAACATGTGATGATCCAGGATGACACATACTAGTTTTTCGTTTCTCTGACATGTATAGTGGTCACACCGATATATGTCAAGGATACTTCATTGAGCTTTATTAGATTTATCTACCGAGAGTGATGGCACATTTGTCCCTTGCCAGCTCACTCATTCGCTGACATTAGGTTTTTCCTTATGTATTGATCTTTATATATTGCACTTGTTGTATTCTTGTTTTTAGGTCATTCTTGTACATTCCTTTTTATGTAATAGAAGAAGAAGAAGAAGATCATTCTTCCTTGCCTCAATCTATGTGTGTGCTTCTCCTTGAGAGTGAAAGTGTGTGTGTGAGCTCTCTTCCTTATCTCCTTCCTCGTGACACTTCAATGCATCTATTTCTTCTTTCATGGCCTTTTTCAAATTAGGGTTTCCTTTTGCCTCTTCATAGGTTGAGGGTTCTTCTGAAATTGAGTCCTTTGCCAAGTGGATTGAATGCATTGTAACAAATGTGGAGTTATATCAATACTTTTTTGGTTGCTTTTTCTCCCTTCTTGACCTTCTAGGTGCTTTTTTGGAGCATTCTCCACACTCTTGCATTTTTTTCTTTGCCTCTTGAATTCCATAGCTTGTAATCCTTTTCCATTTCACCTTGGTCATCATTTGCATCACTTCTTGAATCCTCAATCTATGTATCGTGCTTGCTTTCCAATTGATGGGAATAAAAATCAAGATCATATGGTAAAGTTACCTTTTGTTTGGGTTCATCATACCAAAACCTATGTTCTTCAAACACAACATCCCTGATTGTAGTGAATTTCTTGGTTGAAGGATTAGAGAACTTGTAACCCATCTGAGTTGAGCCATACCCAATAAATACTGCCCTTGTCTCCCTTTCATCTAGCTTACCTCTTATTGTGAAGGTACATGAATATATGCTAAACAACCAAACACCTTGCAATGTCCAAGAATAGGTTTTCTTCCACACCATGATTCATAAGGAGTCATACCTTGGAGTGATATGGATGGTATTCTATTGATAAGGTACAGAGCAGCTAAAATAGTTTATGCCCATAAATAGTGTGGCAACCTTTTATCTTCAAGCGTTGTTATGGTTGATCCAAGCAATCTCTTTTTTCTTCTCTCAAAAATTGCTTTCAATTGAAGAGAGTACCTGGTAGTTACTTCCCTCTTGATGCCTTTATCCTGCAAGAACACATCAAACTCTTTGAAGAAGTATTCGCCCCCTCCATCAAATCTGAGATTCTTGAGTGATCTACATGTATGGTTCTACACATGTGCTAGATACTTTTTGAACCAATCAAACACTTCATTCTAACTCTTGATAAAGTATAGAATAGTCCATTAACAATGGTCATCAATAGCTGAGAGATAATATGTTGATCCTGCAATTGAAGTTTCTTGAATTGGTGCCCACACATTAGTGTGTCTACTAAGTCCAAAGGGTTGTTGTGGATGTATTTTTTGTGGTTGAATGGTTATCTTTGTGCCTTTCCAATTTGACATGCATCACATCTATTGATCAGATGTTGGTTGGATATGTTTGGCACTCCTAGAACACTTTGATCCCTACATATATCCTTCAAGGTTCTCTCATTCACATGAGCTAGCCTCTTATCCCACACTTCAAGCTCACTTAGGGTTTGAGAGCTATGTTTTTTGTTTCTCCTACTTCAAAAGTAAAGAACCTACCATCCTTCTCACCTCTTGCTATCTTTTTGAAGCCTTGACATGGATCTTCCATAAAATCTTCATGTTGGGTGAACCTAAATTGTAACACTTTCTCAACTATTTGGACTACACTTATTAGGTTTTTTTTGTAATTGTGGGAATATAGAGTGTGTTGCTCAAAGTATTTATCCTACCACTGGAAGCCTTGACATTACCAATCTTCTCCAGATGATACTTTGTTTTGTCCCTTGTTTGTACTTCATGTCTATGCTTTGGACTTTCCAAATCAAATAAGAGAGCTATGTTGCATGCAACATGATTTGAACATCCTAAATCTATATAGAATAGATGATCATCTTCTTTACCTTCCTTCTTGCTTAGATTCATCAAAAGCAATGAGTCTTCATGTTTTTAATCTTGAGAATGATTGTTGTAGTCCCTTCTGTTATGGCCTCTATTTTTATTGTTGGTGTTGTGTCCACCTCTGCCTCTATTGCTGCCATATCCACCTCTTCCACTTCCTTTCTATATCTTCCCATTGAACGTGAAATTTTGAGTGGTGTGGTTGGTCTTATCATAGATGGCACAAGTTTGAACATTTTGGCATTTGGTTTTTTCATTCATTGGTCCTTTATTCTTCCTTTCCACTTGCTCTTTCCTGCAAGAATTTTGCTAGTTTGATATGCCTACAAAAATGTGAAATGGTGTCCTCTCTAACCAAACTTGAGGCAACTGTAAACATTCATGTGAACGTTGTATTTTGGCCAAATGCAGCATTCATCCTTCCCAAAAGATGGTTCAATATGAGCTACTTTAAAATTGTACCTTGTTCAGAGTGATGTTTGTGGTCCTATGCAGACACCTTCTTTTGGGAACTACCTTTACTTTGTGACTTTCATTGATGATTTTTCTAGGAATGCATGGGTATGTCCTTTGAAAGCAAAGTTCAAAAGTCTTTATGTGCTTCAAATAGTTTCTGGTTTTCATTGAAAATATGTCAGCATGTAAAATGGGCACCCTCTATTCTGATCGATGGGGGGAATATATGTCTTCTAATTTTAATGCACTTCTATCTGAACATGGGATAAAACATGAGTATACAATGCCATATAAACCTCAATGGAATGGAGTTGCTAAAAGAAAGAACATGCCACTCATGGAGATGGAAAGGTGTATGGTCAAGAGTAAGGCTTTACCAAATAGTTTTTGGCTTGAGGCTATTATGTGCACAACATATGTACTTAATAGGTGTCCCACTAAAGCATTGCATGTATGATTACTCTCTTGGCATGGATAGCACATATGTTAGAATCTTCAACCATGGAGACGAGGTAGGTCTCTATTGCCTCTTGAAGTGCCTCAAGTGTTATTCCCTATATTCATAGACCTGAAAAATATCTTTGTAGTTATTTCTTCACCACTATTGCAAATTATCTTTGTGATATGAGAAGTTCAATTGATTTTTGATAGTTTCGTATCTCTGCAAATGCTCTACAATGCCTTTGTTGCAAGAAGATCAATCCAAGAAGAACATGTCAATTATGTGTGTTGTAGATCAAGCTTTCTTAGCTAATCAGAAAGGCAAAGATAAATCAAGCTCATCTACTAGTAAGCCAAAATCTACTAATGTTGCACAATCAAAGAAAAAAGACAAAGATGACAAGAAAATAAACGAACAAAAACAATTATGTAAGTACTATAAGGGAAATGATCATGTCATAAAGATTTCTCCTTAATTGGTTGTAAAGGAGATAAAGAAAAAAGAGATTGGAAGGTTTTACTAATCATGTTCAAAGTGAAGAATGGGTGTTTGCTATTGTTCATAGCTATTAGTCATCTTCTCATGAGCAGTATATGTTTGTTAGTAGACTCGGATGTTTGGTACTTTGATAGTTGTGCAACCAAACATATTACCTTGTAGCATAGTTTATTCACTTCACTTGAGCTTGCCCCTACAGGGAATATTATCACATGTCCAACAACTCCTCTTATCCTCATTGAATCCTTTGACATAGTCGGATGCCTAATATGTGTCAGGGATCAAGAAGAATCTATTATGAGTTTCAACATTTACCAAGATTGGCTTGCTTATCAAATTTGTTGATGACAGATGTACAATTCATATTCTATAAAATGGTGATGTTATTATTGGTTCTAGTATTTTATTTCATGGGATGTATAAGCCTATAGACTATGAAAATCTATGAACGATTGAGCATGTGCAGTTTATGATTTTTGAAATATCTTAAATGTAAATCTTAGGAATTTATGCTTTCTTCATTTGAACTTTTCTAGTTTGCTATGCTTGCAGAAATGTGAAATGGTATCCTCTCTACCCAAAATTGAGGCATCTTCTAAGCATGATTTCAAAGTTTGTATTCTAGGCAAAATGTAGCACTTCTCTTTCACAAAAGATGGTTCAATTAGATCTGCTCATAAATTACAGCTTGTTCATAATGATGTCTATGGTCCTATGCACACACCTTCATTTGGGAACTCCCTATACTTCATGACTTTTTGTTATGAATTTTCTAGGCATGCATGGGTGAACCTATTGAAAGCAAAGTCTAAATTGTTTATCTGCTTTAAAAAATTCTTGGTTATGGCTGAAAATTTTCTAGCATATAAATTGGGAACCCACTGTTTTGTTTGAGGGGGGAATACATATCTTCTTATTTTAATGCATTTCTAGCTAAGCATGGGATAAAACATCAATGTATAGTGCCATATACACCCCAAAAAAATGGAGTTGCTGAAAGACAGAATAGGTCTCTCATGGAAATGGTGAGGTGTATGGTCAAATTTTAGGCTTTACCACATAGTTTTTGGCTTGAGGCTATTGTGCGTGTAGCATATGTACTTAACAAGTATCCCACCAAAGCGCTACAATCTATGAGGCTTGGCATGGTCACAAGCCATTTGTTGCTGATTTACATGTCTTTGGTTGTCTAGCATGTGCATTATTGTCGAAACAACAATGTGGAAAACTAGATGATAAAGCAATGAAATGTATTTTTGTAGGGTAAAATTCTAAAAGAAAAGGCTATCATCCATAGATTGAACACATTCATGTTAGTCGTGATGTTGTTTTTGTGGAAGATGCAATTCATCACTTACTTTCATGTACTAAGGATACATCGGTTACATCAAAGGATATGTATGACATTTTTCTATCTCTTTTTATAGGTGGACAACAAGTGTTGTCCAAATGAGGAAATTTCTCAACCTTCAAGTTATGCACTAATCATTCTATTTTTTATATTGATTTACATGATGCAGTTGTTGAGGAGATGATTGACAAAGAAGAGACAAAACTATGTCTAAATGGTTGGTGCAAACTTTGAGAGATAGAAAATTAGATGCACCTTTGACATATTGTACCCCTTCATGATCTCATAGTGTTTCCTTTGCATCAGATTGTTATGCAACAACTGTCTCTAGTCTTTGTGATGAGAATATGCTTGTTTCTTTTGATGAAGAATATATTTCAAAACATTGGATGGTTGTTATGCAATCAAAATATGATGTTATTATGAAGAATGGCACTTGGACTTTATGTGATTTTTCTCCAAGAAAAAAAGCCATTGGCACTAAATGGGTTACAAAGCTAAAACGTAAGCTTGATGGAATAGTTGATAGATATAAGGCTACGCTTGTTGCCAAAGGTTATGCTCAAGAGAGAGGCAGTGATTTTCATGAAACTTTTGCGCCCACATGCTGAATTACCACTGTTTGTAGCATTTGTGCACTTGTAGCTCATTATGGTTGGAATATACATCAATTGGACATTAAAACTAGTTTTTTGAATGGTGACTTACATGAAGGCATGTATGTATTTGAACATTGTCTTTTTATACAAAAAATGCATAAAATCAAGGTGTGCATGTTAAAAAGGAATTATATGGTTTGAAGCAAGCACCATGTGCTTAGTAAGAGAATATGCATGCTTACTTACTAGCACATGGTTTTGAGAAGCATCCAACTAAGAGCACCTTGTATATTAAGCATGCACATGATGTACTTCTTATCATTGTTGTATTTGTTCATGATATATTGCTCACTAGTCCTAATGAGAAGCATATTATTGAGTTTAGATCTAATTTGCATGCCTCTTTTGAGATTTCCAATTTGGGGCATTTGCATGATTATTTGGGCATTCATTTTATGCAATTTGATGGGGGAACAACTTTGTGTCAAACAAAATACATTGACACATTATTGCAGCACTTTGCCCTTGAAGATTGCAAACCTATTACCACTGGCATGGAAACAGGTTTGTGGTTGAGTCTTCATGACAATGGAGATATATTTGATGTTGTTCTTTTTCACTAGAGTATTGGATGCTTGATTTACTTATGTATAATTTGGCCTAATATTCTGTTTGTTGTCTCTCAGATGAGTAGGCTTATGCATTGCCTAGGTGTTGAGCATTGCCAAACAGTTAAGCACATTTTTCGCTACTTCAGTGATCCAATCTACTTGGATTGTTTTGTCCCAAGGGGGGTCATTACCACTAGATTTACATGCTTTTTTTTTACTCAGATGGGTTTGATTTCCACCTCTCATTGCGAAGCTGGTATAGGGTAGCTTTCATAATTATTGTTGAGTGTATGTGGATCATACACCTTTTGGTTGATCTGGGTGTTGGTTATTTTTTTGCCACCACCATCTTCACTGAGAGTTAGAGCACATTGGCAATTGTGAGGAACCCTATGTTTTCCATGCTTGCACAAAGCACATTGAGGTGCACTATCATTATGTCAAGCAGAGGCTCTTTGCTAGAGATATTAGTTTGGCTTATGTGGCCACATAGGATAATGTTGCAAACCTTTCCACAAGGGCTTTGCCTAGGGAGAAGTTTGAAGCTTTTTGCATAGCTTTGGGCTTACTTCCTTTTCTGCATTGATTTCTTTCCATCTAGCTTGCCACTCCCTTATATATGAGTTCCATGTCTTTGTTCACTACATCACTCCTAGGGGAATTTGTTGATATATTTTCGTAGTGATGTGTGTGCAACACTTAGGACCGCTAGGGCACATTTTTTCCTCTTTAGAATGTTCTTTTACCTATATGCCCATAACCCTGGAGGGTCACTTATCCTTTGGACATTCACTTGATAATGCATTCTACTTCCTCTTCTTCCTTGTGTTTTTGGTGTGCTTCTGTTGACCTCAAACCCCAACACGAGAGAGAGAGAGAGATGATCTCCTCCTCCATAGGCCTACTCATAGGTGAGTATGCGTGGCCTAAAAGCCATGGTTTAATGCAATCTAAAAGGAAACCTTGAGCTCCTCAACTAACCTATTTTTTGGAGAATGGTACATAAATTAGCGAGCTCACATGAAGACTGAATTACACAAACACACATAGATCTCCTTTGGATTTATCTACTGGCCACACTGAAGCCCCACTTTTAATTCCCATGAAACTCTCCTTTCCTCCACATCTCTATTGGGAAATTGAAACTAATTAGTGCCATGTGGAAATAATGCCTCATTTAAAGTTTTACTATGTAATAATGTGATAGTGCTCAACATGAATGTCCACATGATCAAAAAATCATGCTCTACATAATCATCACAAGCATGTTCTACATAAGCATCTATTTGAGCATCTGAATCTTGCCATAAATGTGCATCATTCATAGTGATAGACCTATGTGTAGGTAGAAAAAATGAGACATAATGAATCTCATGTTGCACATATGGTTGAACTTTCATTGAGACGAGGCTGTGTCTAACATGGGGTACTTGAAATGGATACATGTTCCCAATCATGGCATCGTTAATACCGTAATTGTGTCAATTGTAACTAAAAATGATGCTGACCAAGGAATGCATAGCATGTGCTCTCTTGTAATTGGCTAATTGAAATCAAACTCATAGGGAATGAAGGCACATAACATACATGTATGAGTGTATATGATGCTCCACTATGTAGCATAAGGAATACATCTCTTGCATCCAAAATGTCATATGTTGAAATATCAAGCATGTTCACAAATCCATGGCTCTCAACTAAGAATCAACAAAACCACTTGTGATGTGGTCTAACATGAAAAGTGGCTAATGCATCCAAAAACCAAGCCATATGTGTACCATCCGATGACAAAGAGAAATCCTAAGATGAACCATAAGATCATATGACATCAATATCACTATCATAATCAACTACCAAATTCTCTCCTCAAACCATTACTTGACTTGCATCATGTGCATGTCTCTAGCATCATCATGTGCATGTCTCTGACATCAGGGTCACATTTGTCTAAGGAAACATCATCAAGTAGGCCCTCATGGCCACACTATCAACATCAAATTTATGGACATGATCTATGTCTCACATGAATCAATGGACTCACATACATATTGTGTAGTCTCTATCATAATGCACTACTTGTCTCATCACACATCACAGATTCTTATATAGAATGCATAAGCTATAAATGGGTAGTGGAGTTGGTCAGTGCATCCATATCCATCCATACATGGTCAATCATATCATAAGGTGTCTATGCATCTCTATGGACATACATGTGTAATCTTGCACGAATCATTGTATCCCACATCTTATCTTTCCACCTCAAAAAGTTAGTGCCATCAAATTAAAAAGATACAATGTTAGCCATCCAAGATACAGGAAATATGAAAAGAGACTAGAAGTCATCCACAATCACTATCAAAACATAACAACACATGTCCACTAATCCATTATGAATGGTGGCCAAGTATATGATTAGTTTCATTAAAGAAGTATTGTGGCTTGTTGAGTTCATGGGGTTGCTTGCCACAAAGAGATGCAATTCTGTTAATATACTAAATTATGAATGGGATATTATAGGACAAGAAACCTTTTCTAATTTGCAAATTATTTTTAAAAAAGAAAAGGGTGTGAGGAGCTTGATGTCATCTTGGATCTCATTTGGGTTCATTTTGGCCTTTATTTTCACCATTGTAACTACTGCACAAAAAATTTCATCCTTTTGCACATATTTTTGTTTGGGTTTCTACGTACATTACAAGCATTTTGAAGTCTAGAAGTATTGAAGATCCCAAAAGGTACTTCTATTGAATTAAAATTCTTTTTTCCATTAGGGTAAATTTAGTAGCCATGACTAAAATCAATTCTCTAACACATACATTGGTTCTTGAGGTAAGTTAGATGGTTCTAACTATCCATAGTGGGAATATATGATGCACCATGTATTGGTTGTGAAGGGATTGGATCATTATTTAAGTTGTTGAAATATGTTTTATCACAAGCACAAATACTCCAAATATAGCTCACATAGGTGGTGTTGAGGATGTTGAAGTTTTATGTTTGGTGTGGCTCTCATATTCAATCATCTTATAGTTCTTGTTCCAACCATGTTGAGTGCACCATCTACCATTGCACAACAACGTTAATGGGATGGTAGAGATGCACAAGCACACGATTCAATTGTTTTTTCTAACAAGTGTACATGCATCCCTCATATCCACTCATGAAAATTAGCCAAGTGTGTATGGGATATTTTTGCCAGATCATATTAGGTAAAAAACAATTGGAGAATGAGCAAATGAGTCTATGAAAAAAAATCACAATGATAAAAAAAATTGAAAGAGCAATTTATTGTTGTTGATGAACTTTTTCCATACAATTGACTTTCTTAAAGGAAAACCTGATTCTTATTAGAACTTTTTCTACTCTGCAGTTGATGATAAAGGGAAATTGAAATGCCTTGTGAAGATATAGTTTTTGTTTTAGTGCAAGAGGATCGATCCTGATAGAATAGGTCCATTATGCACATTCCAAATGAATATTTAATTTTTATTCAAAGGGAAAGGGTAAATCTAGCTCTTCCTCTAGTAAGTCAACTCTATTAATGCAACACAATCAAGGAACAAATATAGGGATGAGAAGAAAAAGAAAGAAAGTTTTGCAAGTACTCTAAGGCTAATGTTAAAACAATCAAGAACTATCCTAAACCAATCATTGAAGAGGAGAAGAAGAAAGAGGATATAATGGCTATTGCATACATATCTGCATCTAAGATTGGATATATTATTGCTGTGAAAAATGAAGAATGGTCATTTACTATACAATATAGTTTTGATCGATTATTTCATAATCACGTTATGTTTTTTGTGGACTCATATGCTTGGTATTTTGAGAATGGTGCAACCAAATACATTAACTCATCACACAAGTTCTTCACTTCATTTGAGCTTGGACCTAATGAGAATAATCTCGCATATGCAAACAACACCTCTTATTCTGTTATGGACTTGGAAACCATTCAAATTGATTACCAAATATGTGTGCACAACCAGAACCTTCTTTTCTCTATATGTCTCTCTAAGAAATTGTTCCTTGTTTCCTTATGGGTTATGGGTCATGTATTAAACAAAAGTGAAATGCATAAACATATATTTATTTGAAATCTTGTAGATGATTGTCTTTATTTGGGAATATTCTTGAGAATAAGAAATATCTGTTTTGGTGTATACTCTATGCATATCATATTCATTTGTGAATAATCTCAATGAGAAAAATTCGAATGCAATCTATGTTCTCATTTATCCATATGTACATTAGTTATTTATGGGCATAGAATCCATGGGATCCCCTGAATCCACACAAGAATGGGTTGAACGTTGAGCATCTACTAGGAACGAACAAAGCCCAAATGTTTGCAAAGGGTAGAGATTGGGTAGGGAGTACCCTAAGGCCAAATGAGAAGACTTGTTTCTACATGCCATAGCATGCATGATCCTTGCCACTGATGACAAAGTACAAGTACAATGAGAGTGCTCGAAGACCCACTAATCCGCCGTACAAAGGCTACAAAGGCTTTTACTTTTTCATTTGTGTGTGCTATTAGGTTATAGTATATTAGATAAAAAATCATAATTACTACCAAAATATATTGACACAAAATTCAAGATTTATATTTTTTTCACAAAAAGTTAAAAGATTGGTTTTCATTGGAAGGGGGAGATATAAAGAGAAAGAAGAGGAATACAAAAATAATTATTTTTTGAATGAGTTGGCAGATGGTACACCCAAAGGGTGAGGGGACGAGGCCACTACAATTTTTTTGTTTTTGTGCTATGACATGGAAATAAAATTTGAGTGTGACTCTACCCTTTGTGAACAAAATATACTAAATGTTTGTTTATGATTGGTTGAAAGGCTTAAGGAGAGAGTGCCACCAACCAAGATACTTTTATTTTTGAAAGACATAACGGTCAAGATATGTGAATGTGAATGTGAATGGGATCATTGAAAAGCTTTTCCAAAATTCTACATTCATGAGCCAAATATGTGAATGTGAATATGAATGGGCAATTACATTCATGTTAAGTGAGCCAAATATGTGAATGTGAATGTGAATGGGATCATTGAAAATCTATTCCAATATTCTACATTCATGAGGTTGCTCACTAGTGGTTTGACTTTAAAAAGACAAAAGTAATTTTAAATGGGATAAAAAAGAATATTTAAAATAAATACAAAATGTACATGCAGATATGGAGAAAAAAAAAGATTTTTTTAAAGGAAGTTCGGCCTTAGCCTACTCTCCCGAACTTGAATTAATTAAAAGAAAAGTACAAGAGAAGGGGACTAATGCCCACGGGATCCCACGAATCCCACAAAGCAAAGGTAACTTCGAGTTCCCTTGTAGAGCTTACATAAATATGATATGCATAGCTATATATGAGAAAATAAGATACTTGCACCTCTTAAAAGTATTAGTAAATAAAGATAGGCATCACTTTGACCAACTTGAACTTTGAAATTAGCAACTTTACAATAAATGGACACAATATACATGGACTCCCTACACCCCACAAAGCAAGCGAATTCGGTTGACTAGGTAGAAGGCAAGGCTTTTCCATAGAGTATTGCGTACAACTTGTGGGAGGATCCGTTGGTGGGGTGCACATCTTGCCCCTTTGTACACTACACTTTACTCTCGCGCATTAATTTAAACTTTTTTTTGTTCTTAAAAAAAAAACTTGTGGGAGGATATGGTCCATGTGTGTGTATATTTGTGTGCATGAGAGATATGTGTGTGTATATTTGTGTGCGTGAGAGAGACACATACTATATTAGATCATGTTGACATCCAAGCACAACCAAGAAACCATTTTTGAGCTAAAGATATATAGAAAGAAGGGTCAAGATGTGAATCCATATTGGGAAACCCACTAGAAATAAGACCATTTATGGGATTGGCTTAAAATTTTCAAACAAAGTGTGGTGTAGCGGTAACGCTGTTGCGTCCTTTGGAGTGTGTGTAGGGATTGAGCTCCACTTTTTAAAAGTGAAGTTTGGTTGAAGCCTAATCTCCATGGGCTTGAATGTATTGAAAAAAACAATTGTACAAGTGAAGGGCATAGTATCCATGGGACCCCCCCCTCGTATCCCACAAAGGATGGGTTAGACTACCGAAGCATTACAAGGAAAGGGATACGCCAAGGCATTTAGTTTCAACTGCCCAAAAGCATTACACTTATAACTGACCACATTGGCACAGATATGCCCGTAAGAGTTAAACACACAACCTCCACCTCAAGAGGTAATTGCCCAACCAACTCACGGACAGGTTTTGGACTTGGGTGGAGGGATTGAGCCCCATTTTGGAGACTTGGGTGGAAATGCCTTAATGGTTGCGGATTTGAAGAAACATTCAAGTTTGCTTTTTTCTTTATTAAAAAATCTATAACGTCTAGTTTTGTGACATCAAAAGTTAGGATACGAAAACCTAGATTCTCAGCACATGAAAACCTAGATTCTCAGCACATGGGTACAAATATTGAGCAAGTGACCTCATGAGAAGTTTAAGGAGATTTTGCAACTTCGAGTTGTATGTCATTGCTTATATGGTTTTTGTTGTTGTGGTTGTTAGAGGGTGGTATGTTTTATAGAGCCATTGTTGACTAGTATTAGAGCACCTATGTGGTTATGACATTCACGAATATATAGAGAATCTGTTGGAGCCTCCCTATTTGAGTTGGTATGCATGTAGTTACCTGTGATAGCTTGGAAAGTAGAGTTGGTGATAGCTTGGAAAGTAGAGTTGGTGATAGCTTGGAAAGTAGAGTTGTTGTCCACAAGGTTCTCTACTCAGAGTTGAAGTCCCTCAATAATCATCTTTCAAAATCCAATTCCAACTGAGAAGAAAGAAAAGGAAAGGTTTGCCTTATGGATTTGTAATGCTCAAGGAATATGACATCTTGTTGTCTTTAATTGGTTGGACATGCACTAGTATAAAAGTATCATGTCATTTAGAATGGCTTTGTGGAAAAAGCGTTTTGAGTGCCACATGGATAAAGCTGGACTGATGGGATTTATCAAGCGTCATGTGACCCGCCCCTAGGGATCGTGGACCCATGTGCTACTCCTCGATCGATGTCCTACGTATATACCTACTGATAAAAGGCCTCAAGGGGCAGGGCCCTCATAATAAATGGGGAAAGCGATTGAAAAACGATGAACAAGTTAACAACCCTTCCCCGAGTCCGAGTTGTCTACATTATTCCCAAAGCATCCGATTTGACGGCATTGCAACGGACACGTTACGGATAAGAGGTGACAGCGAAAGTCTTTCCAACGTGGACGAATGAAAGCCCGCCAGCGCAACAAATGCCACGTGATTGAGAGCTCAAAAGCTGGATATTTAATGATTCCTACGCAAAGGCCAGGACAGAATTTTCCAAATTTTTAAAATACATTCATTTTTCTATTTCTATTGCCCTTTACTAATTTATTTCCTGCATTTTTTTAAATTGCTATCGAGACGGCGCTGCGCCAGCTAGGAAAGAGGGAATAAAGCTGAACGCTAGGCTAGCCCACATATATATATATATATATATATATATATCGTCCACTCGGCCGTCCCATAGCAGGCCAGACGTGGACATGCTTTTGCCGTCCAGATCATCGCGAATTTCTCGGCCTTTTTTATGTTCCAGCAAATAGCATTGCGCCATTCTCTTCAATGGACCGGACGCGTGTCGGCAAGTGCCCCGCTTGATGTTGACGTGGATTCTCTATTGGAAAACCATTCCATGATGAGCTGGCCTACAGTCATTGGGTGTCTGGTGGACCATAATTTTGCTCTTGCAAGCTCACCCAGTCGTTTCACGCCATGTGGCATGCACTTCTTGCGAACGCATAAGACTCTCGAGTCTCACTCTGACGCCAAAGCTGATCGATCATCGACGTTGCGTTTCTTCTCAACAGCAGCAATTTATATGATGAAAGTAAGGTTAAGGACGCACACGATAAAGGTTGAAAAAGACGTGCTTAATTTAGAATATTGCAAAACAAAGCTCTCGTGAGAGCATGTCTATTTTATGTTTAGCTTTTCTGATCGGTCTACGCAAGAAGGATACGAAGAGACTATTGGGGCATTGCTTTTGGGGTGGTGGCAGTGGGATCTCAATCTTTGAAAGAACAATTTATAGACTTACGGGTCCGCCTCTATCCTCCACTCGCAAGGGTTCACGTCAGGTCGGTGGAAGGTCCCTCGATTCTCACTTGCATCGGTGGATGGAAGAAAAGTGGGATTTCCACCAACTAGACAAACACCCTTGTGAACATGTTTACATTGTGAAGGTGACCATCGAACTCAAGCATGTTCGAAACTAGCCCCCCCTCCTCTTAGATGGCCACTATAGTTTTGTGCTATGAAGCAAAAATGGGCACACCACAACACTACAAAGTGCTTCTATAATAGAAAATAACTAGAAAAACGTCATGTTTATCAATAATAACCTATCAATACACAACTAGAGAGAGATATGGAGGAGAACGCAAGAATACTCTAGTAATTTAGCATTGGATTGGCCATGATGCTTAACCATATGGTGGACCTCAACAAGCACTTCAGAAATAACCATCTCCTCTAGCCAATTTAGTCCATATCAAGTTCACCACCTCTAAGTACTCAACCGAGCAAACACACACATTAAATCAACTCCTAAGTTAATAAGCAATGACATTGTGTATGAAGCTTACCCTTTGTTGGCAGCAGCACATGACACAGATGAATATGAATAGGAAGCATATAAAGAGCAAAGGAATGAGACCAAAGGTGGCCCCACCCTCAAATTTTCCACTAAATATTGATTCACAATTATCAAACCCCAACAGAAGCAACAACACAGATTTTAATCACTACCCATTATAGCATACAACCACCCAATTTTTACATTCAATGCTCCATTTTGTGCAACTTGAAAAGTCCTCAATCTTGGGGAGCTTTGATAAAATGTGTCTACCGATTTTCATATTTTTTGGACATCATTTGTTACCCCAAAAGTAGCTTAGGATATAATTTTTAACTAAACCAGTCATTAGATGTGAAACCGATCATTTCACCTCAAAAACTATGAATAGATCTAGAGATCTCATTTTTGGGGTTAACTAGTTTGGGGTGTGAGCTTGGTAAGAGATCTTTTGTAGTCCAGTCTCCTATTGTCTCTTCCTTGTGTGTGTCTGTATGTGTGTGTGCACTAGCATGCTTCTCACCTTCACCTTCATGCACAACTCTCATTCACAATCTTCATATCATCCTTACATTTCCACATATTGACAATTAAGGAGGTGGAGCTCCTCGACATGATATTTACACTTGTCTAGAGCAACACTGATTTTGGTCTTATTTGTGGGGATGTGCTCAAAGACGAATGCGTGAGGGTAAGAGTGTTAGGAGAAAGACATTGGAAGGTACATAGTTAGAGTCCTTTGCATGATTTTTTACTCATTTTTGTGTTTCTCTTGCCTCATTTTGCCTCCTATACCTCTATCTCCCATAGCCATGCACCATCATCATCACTATTTTTTTTTTTTCATATCCACCCACATTCATCCCATTTCCCTCATTTTCATGTGAGAGCAAGAGGGAGAGAGAGTGGGAGAGTGTTGAATTTGTGTGTTCTTGAGTTTCTATGCAGGGTTTCATTCTACAACCGAGCTCAACAGCCTATACAGGTAAGAAAATTTCTATTTTTCTTCATCGTCTTGCTTGTTGGTTCAACCTGTTGCAACAAGCCACCAAAGTGCCAATCTTCAGTGTGCATCTACAACATGGACAAAAGCATCACAACTCCTCCCTAGAACTAAAGGTGGAATCGCTAGAAGATACCATTTTTAGAGCATCATGATTGACTCAAACCATCGTGATCGCCCCATCCTATCACGATTGGCTTAGACCATAGTGATAGCAAGTCCTATCGCGATTGACTCAGACTATCGTGATGACTCACCCTATCACGATTGGTTCAGACCATCACGACGACCCATCCTATCGCAATTGGCATATACCATCGTGATGCTTTCAAACCATCACGATGCCTTTACACCATCGTGATGCCTTCACACCATCACAATGCCTTCACACCATCACAATGCCTTCACAGCATCGTGACGCCTTCACCCATCGCGACTATCCTGCACCATCGTGATACTTTCATACCATCGCCATGCCTTCACCCCATCGCGACTGTCCTCCACCATCGCAATGCCTTCACCCCATCACAACTGCCCCGCATCATTATGATGCTTTCATACCATCACAATGCCTTCACCCCATCCCGATTGTCCCATCCCATCACAATTGGTCTGCCCCATCACATTTGGCCCAGACCATCGTGACAAGGCCCCATATTCGATAAAATTAGGGTTTGCAAATTTTTACCAAATTTTCATATTTTTTGAAATATTTGGGTATTTCTAGGACCTCCAGTGTAACCGATCATGCAGATCATTCCAATTCTGATGCAGATTTACATGATGCACTTGCTGAGAGAGCTGATATTGAGGAGGCAAAAACTATGTCAAAATGGCTGGTGCAGACTTTGCATGACAACAAATTAGATGAACCTTTGTCATATCGTACTTGTTCAAGCTCTCATAGTGCCTCTTTTGCATCTGATTACTATGCTATGGCTGCCTCTAGTCTCTGTGATGAGAATGAGCTTGTTTCATTTGATGAAGCATAAAATTCTAAAAATTGGATGGTTGCTATGCAATCAGAATATGATGCTATCATGAAAAATGGTACTTGGTCTTTATATGACTTGCCTCCTTACAAGAAGGCCATTGGAATTAAGTGGGTATACAAGCTAAAGCGTAAGCCTGATGGAATAATTGACATGTATAAGGCTAGGCTTGTTGCAAAGGGTTATGCTTGAGAAAGAGGCATTGATTTTGATGAGACCTTTGCTCCTACAAATGACTATTATTCGTAGCATCTATGCACTTGCAGCTCATCATGGTTGGAATATACATCATTTGGATATTAACTCTGCATTTCTAAATGGTGACTTGCATGAAGAAGTGTATGTTTTTCAGCCCCATGGCTTTGTGCAGAAAGGGCATGAAAAGCAAGTGTGCAGGTTGAAAAAGGCACTATATGGTTTGAAGCAAGCACCACATGCATGGTATGAAAAGATACATGCCTACCTGATTGCACATGATTTTGAGGACAGTCCAACTGAGAGCACCTTATATGTTAAGCGTGCAAATGATGTGCTTTTGATCATTGTTGTGTATGTTGATGACATGCTGCTCACTAGTCCTCATGAGAAGCATATTGTTGATTTTAAGGCTAATCTGCATGCCTCATTTGAGATGTCAGATTTGGCAAATTTGCATCATTATTTGGTGTTGGCAGTAGCCAGAGGCATAGAAGACGCGGAAGCATGTAAAGACAGAGCAGGGAGTCAGTCGGATCTTTTTTCAAAAGAATTATGTTTTAAAATACTTTTCAAAACCTCCAACAGTGATTTTCATCACTATTGTAACATATGTAACATAGAAAAACCCTTTTTTGTAATCCATAGCTCCATTTTGTGCAAGCCGAGGAGTCCTCAAGCTTGAGGAGCTTAGGTAGAATAATCGTATCAATTTTGGTTATTTTTAGACACCATTTACCCCTTCAAATAGCACTTAGGACCTATTTTTTAACTATGCCGGTCACTAGATGTGAAACCGGTCAAAACTAGTCTAGAATCTATAAAAAGAGCTAGAGAGCTCATTTTTGAGGTTAGCTTGTGTGAGTAGAGAAGAGCTTAGAGCTATTTTGAGCTTGTAAGAGTGTTCTTGAGTAATAGAGTTGATTTCTCACCTTCCATTGTGTCTTGTTTGTCTCTTCGTAGTGTGTGTGTATGTGTGTGTGCATCTCTATGCTTCTCACCTTCACTCTCACTTCATCTCACATTCACGATCTTCATATCACTTCTATCTCTTCCGTGGATTGACATTAAGGAGGTGGAGCTTCTTAACGTGGTTCTCACCATTGTGCTAGAGGAACACCAAATTTGGTGCCGTTGCCGGGGATCGAGTCTAGGACGAATGTGTGATGGTAAGAGTATAGCAAGAAGTGGCGTTGGAAGGTAAAAATTTCAGTTTTTGTTGTTGTTTTTAGTTAGTTTTTAGTGTTTTTCACCTCCCCCACACTCCATCTTCATCACCGCATCATCATCTCCAACTCCAAAAAAATCAGAAAATTCACCATATCCACCCATTCTCCTCATTTTCCCTCATTTGTGCATGTGCAAGAGAGAGAGAGAGCTTTTGTGCTTGTGTGTACTTGTGTGTTTTTGAGTTTTCTTGAAGGTACAGAGCTCCAGTGCATCAGGAAGGCTGCAAAAAGGTAAGAAAATCACTTTCTGTCAGAAATTACCGACTGTGTCAGACCATCGCGATGGTCTGCCAAGTTCGGAATTTGAGGTAAGCGAGTTCATGGGAGTGTAGGCGACCCTTGCGCCTCTAGGAATCCATTGCTGCATTTCAAAAATTCACACTTTGGTGGACCATCACGATTGGCTCAGATCATCGCGATTGTTTCACACCATCGCCATTGGCTCACGCCATCGCGACGGCTCGGCCGGACCATCGCGACGGTCTCACGCCATCGCGACGGTTCACTTGAACCATCGCGACGATCCCGTCGACCCCACGCCATCGCGATTGGCCCATGCCATCGCCTCGATAGTGCCATGTGGCAAGCTAGACCATCGCGAATTCTCACCAGCCACGCCATCGCGACGAGACCCTTACACCATCGCGACAGCTCAAAATTTGGACCATCGTGATTGGCTCACGCCATCGCATCTGTAACCATCGTGACGGTTCACTTCGGACCATCGCGACGGTTCACGTTGACCGTTGACTGACGCCCGACCATCGCGATTGCTCACATTTAGACCATCGCGACCATGCACTTTAGACCATCGCGACGGTTCGCACACACGCCATCGCGACGGTTCGCCTGGACCATCGCGACGGTCCCAGACCATCGCGATCATCTCAAACCATCGCGATTGCTTACCCCAAACGCAAATTTCAAGGTTTCAATTTTTGGCCAATTTTGGGGCTATTTTTTGAAAATTTTTGGATCATTGCAATCATAGGAGACCCCTTAGCTCATAATCGAAGAGAAACCTGTTTGTCAGTTTTCACCCCCCACGGCCTGAACGGTCATATCTTTTTCATCCGAAGTCCGTTTTTTGAGCTTAATAGCTCGGTAGAAAGCTCTTTACGAGTACAACGTGATCTCAACTGTTTTTTTCAAAAAGAATACACTGATTTTTAGATAAGCTAATTTGAGGTTGACATAGTGGGACTAGGAAAGAAAGGGGGCCTTGGGAAGAAAATTTTTGCCAAAAGTTAAGGGACTTAAAAGTGTATAAACTTAGGTGCGTGATCATCCATTGTGAAATTGGTCTAATATTGGATTTTTCCAGGTCTAGCAAAGGCAATCAAAGGCATTCAATGCAAGGCAGTGAAGGGCATAAAGCTTGGGAAGCGCGGCTTCTTGGGCATAAGGGCAACCAGAAAAGCTGACTCGAGGTTGCATTGTGGATTAACAACGATAGGAACGCCTCAAGTTCAAGAGACTAAATTTTTCAAGTTCAAGACTAAAGATAAGGGTGTGTGATACGAAAACCTAAAGGAAAGAACATAAGTCTGACGGAACGAGAACTCAAAGTACCATAGAAAGGCGAATTCCTGACGCATACATTAAGACAAGAATCTAAAGAAATTTAAAAAGAATCAAGAAAGTAATAACAAAGAATCATTGACGATCTGAGCGTGTACTGAGTGTGCAAGGAAGAAAATTCATGAACCTTAGATCGGGCAAACACATAGGTAAGTCAGACCGACGAAGCCTTAGATCATCAGAGGCAAGTGTAGGAACTACTGCACGATCGTGGGCTCAACAATTGAACACTAGTTATCCCTACGAGATCTCAGATACTAGCGAATCAGAAATGGCATTTAGCACAGAAAGACCAGAAGGAGGGTCAAATGTAGCATACTTAGAAAGACCAGAAGGACCCTATAGGACTCAATTGGAATTTCTCCGAACCAACCGCTTAGGTGCCCACATCTATGAGGATGGTTTGAGAAGACAAGTAGTGCAAATGCACAACCCCGATCAACCCATTGGATTGGAACGTCCAGTGGTGAAATTCGAAAGAGACGCGTACATAGACAAGGAAGGAACGATGTACATCTTAAGTACGCAGCCAAACAATACGAATGAGTTTGGTGTGATTCAGTTAGAGACGGAAGCGAGATCTCAAGGAAAGGAACCATTAGAAGAACCTAGGACATCTAGACGGAAATCTGTACTGACACGAGTACTAATTCCAGAGTGGATCCCTCAGGACAACAGAAGCATAGAATTGTTTGTAAATAAAGAAACTGATGAAGCATTTTGGAGGTACAGAACGGAACAACCTAGCGAGGTAGGCTCCATTATAATCTACGAGATCAAGGACCCGGATACACCTGGAAAGGTTGTGTACCTGGATGAGACTTCAGAAAGAGTCTTTGTGGTGCCTGACCACGCTAGAAACACATACACATGGAGAGGTGAATTGGTATTCCCTCCATCTCGAACAAACGTAAACGTGAACCAACAAGGGACTAGAACATCCTCAGCCCATGGCATGCAAAGAGAGAAAGAAAGACCGGAAGTAAGCTTCACTCATCCCATAGGAAGAGATAGAACCACCATAAACACGGACAGAGCGGATAGACAAAGAGATCATGGAATACCAGGTGGTAGAGATGATTTTCCTCTACCAAGACCACGTGAACACGCAAGAATACTAAGACCCACTCAGTTAGTAAAATCAATGAAAAACTACTTTGATGGGACAGGAGATCCCTATGACCATGTCGCAAAATTTAAGCAAGTGCTACGAGCCGAGCAAGTCGAAGACATGTTCACGCACTATAATGCATTTGGACTAACGTTAAAGAACACAACTTTAACTTGGTTCCAACCTTTGCAACAAAGGCAATTTAGAGACATCCATCACTTTTTAGAGTCATTCATCACTGAATTCTCTAAAAGTGGGATTAGACATGACACGTCTTCGTTGATTCATAGTTTCAAACAGAACCCTCAAGAAACAGTTAGACTCGCAGGACGTAGGTTTAGACAATATGTTGAGAGATGTCCAATGCAAGAGTTACCCTCACAGGCCAAGCAAGTGTCATTGTTTTTAGACGGCTTGTTGAGCTCTAAACTACGCTCCTACGTGTACTTAAAAGAACCCAGAACGCTAGAGCAATGTGTAAGAATTTGTATAGACATTCAGGAAAACTTAGGAGATGAGTTGGAACTCTCAAAAGTCTACAAGGACTCAGATTGTTCTTCTCTAGCATCCACAAAATGGTCTAACTCGATAGAGGACCTAGCAGAAAAAGTGGCCCAGAAACTAGGAGTTTCTAGTAAACAGATGCCCAAGTTAACAACTAACGTACGTTGTTACACTTGTGGTGGAAATCATTTGGCAAATGTGTGTCCCAATGTGACACAACCACAAGCCAACCCTAGTGGCCAATAATGTACTATTGAGAGAAGATACACGAATCATACGGCTCAAGACTGCCCATACAACAAACAGGCAGTGAGACAGAACTACCCGCAAGCATACCCGCAGCCAGGTAGGTATCAAGGCCAATACAATGCTCAGCCATATTACTATAGGCCTCCTCAGAACTACCCGTATCAGGCACAACAAAGACCTCAGCCTGTCTTAGCTCAGCAGCCACCCCCACCAGCGAATGTCATCTCTATCAAATACGCTGCTGCATAATAGAACCTAAGTAGGGCCTTAGTGCCTTCTTCACCTTTGATCACAGAGAGTGACCCGAATTCAAACAGTTTTGACTCTACTCCTATGGATAGTCCACCTGCTTATTACACGGAGTCACCAGAACACGTGGAGACATATCATTATGATAGTCCACCAGTGGAACCTAGTTGGAGCCCGAATACGCTAATGTGATGTACACAAACCCGAATCCGCGACCCCAATTGAGACAGCAAAGACCTCAGGGCCCTAGAGGACCATGCTTTAGGTGCCAAGGAGATCATTTCATAAAGGATTGTCCACATCCTCCAATAGCAGGACAGTCACAGTACTATAACATACAAGGCTTTTGTGCCGACTGTGGCAAAGAGCACATAATCAAAGATTGTCCTAAGAACCCAGTTAACGCTTCAAATGTGACACCGATCAACGTGATAGGTATTGTACACAATGCAGATGGATCCAACCCTACATACGTGCCTATCCAAGCTATAACCAGAGCCCAGGCGCTCTTACAGAACCAACAGCTTAATCAAGAGAAAATAGCCGAAACTAGTGAAGTTGTAGAATCTAGCAGTAAAAAGACTAAATCTTGGAAAGATTCTAGAGAAAGAATTAAGAGAAAATGGAGTAAAAAGATAACTGAGTTGGAAGGAAGTTTAAAAGAATCTAGAGCCAAAATCCTAGAATTGACTTCACAAGAATTGAATCAAGAAAACCCAGCTCAGAAATCAGGATCAGTTTTAGCGGAACCCATACCAGAACACCTAGACATGATGTTTCGTGCATATCAGGCTAGAATAAAAGAAAGACCTCAGGTAGCTGAAATGAGCAAAAACTACCCTCGAGCAGACTTAGAAATTGAGAGGACTAAACTTTGCATGAAGATGGTAGAATTAGCACAAGCTTTGTTCGAAGCCTCTAGGTATCTTAATTGGAATAACATGGCAAAACCTGAACTACACTTTCAAGGTCTAATGGAGAGGCTAGAATACTTGATAGAAAGCAAAGAGAAAAGGGATCAGTATAGGAATCTTAGTGTCCCAGAGACACAGGAAAGGAATGCACCATCCTTGTCTCAAGTACCCAACACAGAAAGGGAAGACAACCTGTCTTCCATACATAGGTATTCACATGAATTTTTGAGAGAAATCCAAGAAGAGAAGTGGAGAAAAGAACAAGGAACCCATCCTCCTATTCAAGAAATAGACGACTTGCAGGAGCAATTTCCCCAAGACATTCCCTCTATCTACGACGATGTAGAGGAAGAACAACTGAGTGAACACACAGGATTTGAATCCAATTCTTTACAAGAATTATCTCAGTTCACAAGACCTTGGGAAGACAAGTCTATTAGCATGAGAGCACCCACGATAATAGTGAGGAATGAAGAATCAGTGATCCCTAGAAACACGGAAGTGATCAAGAACACTAAAGTACAGTGTAATCTCACTCTAGAGGAGTTGTTAAAGGTTAAACCGGAACTGTGGAAACATGTAGCAAATCAATTCCCTGAGCTTGCTACTACTCCCTCTCAGATAGGATCACAAAAGAAGGTACCAGAGATACCAGTAGAAAAGATCAGAGATGTAAGTGAAGGAGAGGAAGGTAATACTTATCTTCCAATAACCCATCAGGGCTACACCACGAAAGCCATCTTAGATTCAGGAGCTGGAGTAGCCATCGCTACCACCACTTTATGGAAACGTTGGGGTAAGCCAGCACTCAGATCTACCAGGATGAAACTACTAAATGGCTGATGGACACAGAAAAACCATTAGGCTTACTAGAAGGCATATCTCTCACCACTTGTGGTGTGGAGTTTGAGCATACCTTCGCCATTTGTGACTTTGCGAAAAATCACGCTTATGAGGTGATATTGGGACGACCATTCATGCGTCAGTTGCAAATTGTACAAGATTGGGGAACTAATTCTTTGTACTTGCAACATTTAGGAGTGACTACTAAAGTCAATCTTAAAGACTATTCACATCGAGATGTACCCCCAATACAATGGAATACCATCCATAAGACACCAGTAGAAACAGAATCAGTACACTCTTTGGAGTCGGACCCCTCATGGTTACACGAGGACACTCATCTATGGATGTGTAAAGTAGCGAAACAAGAGGAAGAACGGCTAGAAGCAAGGACTTTAGGTGCAGAGCAACATCCAAGAACCCTTCAAGATCTAGCTTATGCACCGGTAGTGTTTCCAGACGAAGAATTTGAACCCCATGGTTGGGCAGAAATCCTAGCAACCATGGATGTAGCCATCAATGAAGAACAATGGACACCCCACTGTGATGAAGATGGCTATGACATTTCAGTTTTTACGATAGAGCCAATCATGTGTGATTCAGTTTTAGAAGAGTGTGAACCGAATCCTGCTTCTATCAAGCGATCTATCTCCTCTTTAATCTTCGCAACGTAATTATCATTGTACGTGTATGGTTTCTATTTCGTGGGTTTTGCATCTGGAGTCATAGGGATTCTATGAGAACATATGTCTGGATCTACTCCTTTCAAGTCTTTGTAACTCCAAGCGAACACATCTCTATATTCGCGCAATAGGGCAACTAATTCTTCTTCTTCTTCATTCGTCAAATCATGCCCAATGTATGTACATTTTTCTTCTTCTCCTTCTATGGCTACTATGATTTTTTTGGTTTTCTCTCGGTTATCATACACTTCTCCAATGTCAGCTTTTCTGTTAGGCATTCGTACCATGATTCGTCTATCTTCTATTTCATACTTCTTGAAGTTCTCGGGTACTTCAAACAAGGATTCTTCTTCTTCTGACATGGTTTCTTTCTTCTTTCTCTTCTTGCCTTCACTCTTGACAGTCACTTGTGTGGCTATTCTCACATCATTCGTAATTTCTTCGTGGTTCTGAGGATGAGTTTCTACTTTGTAAAAATATTCTTCTTCTGATGCAAATGGAGGGTCCATAATAATTGACTCTAAATGCATTTGGCTTAACAAATATTCTTCGTGTGATGCCATTTGGCTTAACAAATGCACCCGCCACTTTCCAGCGACTCATGTGTCATGTTTTTAAGGAATTCTTACGCAAGAATTTGGAAGTTTATGTCGATGAATTATGTGCTCATTCGAATGTAAGACAGACACATATCCCAGAGTTAAGACAAGTATTTGACAAATGTCGAGAATATCAGGTTTGTTTGAACCCAGAAAAGTGCGTTTTCATGGTCAGACAAGGCAAAATTCTAGGATGCATTGTGTCAAAGAATGGAATTTCGAAAGACGAAGAAAAGGTGAAAGTAATTGCAGAATTACCTAGACCAACTAACGTGAAAGAGGTACAGGCATTTATGGGCCATTGCGGTTATTATAGGAGATTCATACACATGTATGCAATCATAGCCAAGCCATTGTACTCTCTTTTAACCAAGTTTGAATGGACAGATGAATGTGAGAATTCATTCAACGAACTTAAACGACGTTTGTGCTCAGCACCTATATTGACAACCCCAGATTGGAGTAAGCCATTCCATGTACATGTGGATGCATCCAACTATGCCATAGGATGTGTGTTAGCACAACCCACGAATGAAGCTAATATAGATCTTCCCATAGCTTACGCAAGCAGACAGTTGAACGCAGCAGAAAGAAATTACACCACTACGGAACGAGAAGGATTAGGAATGATCTACGCTGTAAAGAAATTCAGGCATTACTTGTTGGCCAACAAATTCAAGTTCTTTACAGATCATCAAGCCCTATTGTACTTAGTGTTAAGGAAACACTCACGAATTTGACGCAACAAACAAGACAGAAACAGAATCATCCGGAAAATCAGTGCACAGGTGTACAGTATGCGAAGTTAGTGCGCGGTGTGCGAATAACAGAGCAATTAACCGCGGCGGGCGCGTAAGGCGCGCATAACGCGAATTGAAGAATGACAGGGCAGAAGAGCGCCAAAGAAATTGTATATATATACAGCAAGATTTGAAGAACGCGATGCAGATATACACAGAGAGAGAATCGTAGATGATACACAGAGGAGAACGAGAGACTGAGAGAAGACGCCATAGATCGCGTATGAGTGAAGAGAGATTTAGAAGTTCTCAGAAGACGCCATAGATCGCGTATGTACAGATGAATAACACAAGCCTGAAGTGTCGGGTCTTTTCATCTGAAGAGAGATGGTAATAAGAAACTACTCACTGTAGGAGAGTTTCTGTAACTTGAGCAAGAAGAGGCCAAGCTTACTTGTACACATCTTCTCTAATCGAAAACACATGTTCATGTGGATGTTTACGCGTAACCTTTACTTGTGAAGAATCTGAAGTTATTTCGTATTACGGTAGGAAGCTTAGTTTATCGTTAACTGTCACGACTCGTTACTAAACGTGCTTCAGTATCTTCTCTGTAAACGCATGTTTCGATGAATAATAGTTTACTCAGTAAACATGTTTCAGTAATTCTCGGTCAGTTACAGTCTCTCAGAAATCAGGACTTTCCGGTAGAACAACGAAGTATAACTCGTAGCAGAGTTTGAAGCTTTGTATGAGAGATAGCTCATCTTGAAGCTAGACGTCTCTACTTTAAGCTGATCAAAGTTTCCGGTGGAATGAAGATGTACACACAGTACAAAAGTTAACCGGAAAGTAGCATTTCAGAACTGTGAAGTTTCCAGAAGGAAGTTCATTCGGTGAAGGAAGCTCACACACTACTTCCTTACTTCACATAAGTTCATCAGAAGCAATTACGAACAGAACTAAGTTTATTTCGGTGAAGTTCCGGTACGACTACGGTGTCAGTCCAGTAACAGTCTGGTGAAGTTCCAGTGGAACTTGTGTCGCAGGATAACACAGTTAAAGCGACGTAAATTAGGCTGAACTACTGTTGATTACAGAAGTGTTCTGAATCACTTTAGTTTAGCATTCTACTACGGTGGCGCGACAATTTCCGCAGGCCTGACAGAGTTCAAGCTTTGTCGCGAAACTCAGGGCGAAAGTATTTCCGCAACAGTAGGCGTTAGAGCCGAAGTTTTCGCCAACAATTGGTATCAGAGCAGGTTAGTTTTCCCAAGAATCGGTATAAGAGGCGGATCATTCCACGAGAGGAAGAAGATCATGGCAGATCATGTCCAAATTGATAAACTGGACAGAGATAATTATCCTGCATGGGTAATGCGCATGGAAGCCTTACTTATGAGTAAGGACTTAATGACGTACGTGACCGGAGAAGAAAAGAAACCCACTTTCGAAGATGATAGTCAACCGGAAAAAGAAGAACTAGACGCCCTAAAGCTATGGCAGAAGAAAGATGCAACGGCAAGAGCCTACATCTACAACACTGTGTCAGATCATCTGCTACCGCACATTAGAGGTCTGGAGAAAGCAGAAGACATATGGAGCGCATTGGAAGATCACTTCCAGAATACTACGAAAGCTAGGAAGGCCAGCCTATGGTCCGAGTTCACAACGTTCAAAAAGAAGCCGAGTCAAAGCATCAGTGACTACGTCACTAAAATGAAGGATCTAGCAGATAGTCTTGGATCCATAAATGAAGAAGTCGAAGATCATAGATTGATAGCACAAGTGCTCACAGGGTTGAGAGGAGATGAAAGGTGGAAACCTTTCGTACTATCAACTGAACTCTCCCTAAATCATTTTGTACCAGAGTTAAATCAGTTGCTTGGTTTGATGCTCACATATGAGCAAGACCTGAAAGGAGACGCAGACAAAGGACATAGCTCAGCAATGTATATGAAGAACAAGAAGAAAGAAAAGGGTAAGTCAAAAGACGAAGAAGAGTCGAGTTCTCAGGCCTATTACGCAAGAGGTAAAGGCACTGGCAGAGGAAGAGCAAGAGGAAGAAGCCGCCAGAATACCACCAAGAAAGCTTGCTGGATTTGTGGACTAAGTAACCATCTGGCGCATGATTGTTGGCACAATCAACAAGGATCAAATCAAAATCAAAACAACAATAGCAGAGGCAGTAGCGGAAGAAATCAAAGTAACTTCCAAAGAGAAAGACAAAGCCAAAGAGGAGGCTACGGTAGAGGTGGAGTAAGAAGTTGGGGACAGAGCCAATCCTACAACACCACCTACAACAACTACGCAAATGACACACAGAATGAAAGTCATACATCATTGATGATGAACTCAATCAGCACATCAGAAAATGAAGACCTAAAGGTATTTTACATTGATTCTGGATGCTCTAATCATTTGTCAGGAAATATAGAACTAATGTCAGAACTAGAGAAAGGTAGTTCTAGTCACACTGTTCAAACAGGTGACAATACAAGACACAAAGTACAATCAATCGGAAAAGTGAAATGCAAGAGTGGAGCAGATTTGCTAACCAATGTTTTGTATGTTCCAACAATACCGAAAAATCTGATCAGTGTGGGACAGATAGTCGAAAAAGGTTTTCAGGTCAGATTTACAAACAAAGGAGTATTTGTAGAAGATCCCAAGAACGGATATTATCAGATCGTTTCTGGTAAGAAAGAAGGCAGACTCTTTACCTTAAGAGTACAAGGGAACATTGGCCAAGCGCTTGTTGGAGCAAGTCTATGACAAGCCTAAGTATTGGCTTGAGTCTCACAAAGTCATTAAAGAAGCTTCAAAATGAAGACTATGTAAAGTTCACTTGTGAACTACCTCTTGTAACTTTTGAAGAGTTTACTTAATGTAAAAGTAAGAGAATCTTGAGTGGTTGAGCCCACATGATCAAGAATGGAAAGAGGAGCCACGAATTCGTGATTTGTGGTAGGTAGAGAATCAAATCAATCATTGATTGATTGGAGAGTGATTGAGGGAAGTTAGCCTCCCAAACTCAACTATAAATAGATGGCAGTTTTAGTCGTGGTTAGAGAGACCTATGTGAAGACCTCCAAGAGCTGAGCTTTATGCCATTTCAAGGTGTGATTACAAATCACACATATGTATCAGTAAGTCATTGTATTGTACAAGCAATATAGTTTCATTTTTATGATTATTTGAGGTCATCTTTCCATGTTCTTGTGATGTGTACTACTCACTGCCATTACTTCAGTTTTTCTCAGTCAGCTTGCAGAGATTGTTTCTCTGCACTTGGTTCATCATTTTCAGTGATTTAACATGGTAAAGTTAGCTCTATAAGTCTACTATATGCTCACAAATTTTCATGTCATTTGGATGTTGGAATCTTCAGTTATGTTCATTTGAAGTCAACAGGGTATGTTCATCTTCACTTCTCTGTCAGGTACCCGATTTTTTCAGTCATCTTGAGAGAGTCATTTCTCAGTGGTTACTCATCCAAATTCAGTGATTTAAAGCTTGTTGGATTCAGCTTACTGTCTAGTATAAGCATACAAATGTTCATGATCATTGGATTCTTACATCTTGAGTTATGTTACTTTTTCTGCTCACTAGTCTATTTCTGTAGCAGCCCGTGAAAATCGGGATGATGTCATCACTTGTTAAAAGTCATTCTCAGTGTGTGGTTTGTTATTTTTGATGAGATTACTCTCTAAAGTTAGCTCTTTAAGCTACCTAGCCTTCCCCAAGAGGAATTAATCTAATTGCTGCTGTGCTCAGAGAATTATGTAAAACACTGGACAGGTGTATCAACCAAGAATAGCAAGTTTTCACCTCTGAGCTAACTCCAACTTATCTGTTTTGATCTATCTTTTTGAGAGTGATCTTCCAAGGTACATAGGGTGTCTAATACATCCATTGGCAAGCTAAAAGGGCCCACCATCTACTCTTGGAGTTCATTTGGCTCGTGTAGAGCAAAGATTTTGCAACACCTCTTCATCTTCAACACATACCTATCCATCTCTTCACAGTGGTATCAGAGCAAGGCTGGACAACATGGCAGATGGATTTCCTTCATCAATTGACAAATTGGATAGAGGTAATTACTCAGCTTGGTCATTAAGAATGGAAGCTTATCTCCAAGGTAGAAGTTTATATGGTTATGTGGCTGGAGATGAAGTTATGCCAAGTTTCAGGAACAAAAGTCAACCAACACAAGAAGAGCAAGAAAGATTGAGCACATGGTGCTCCAAGGATGCACTTGCAAGGTCTTATCTCCTCAACTCTATCTCAGATTTTTTGTTGCCTCACATTAGAAGTTGTAAGACATCTCAGGAAGTGTGGGATGCACTTGAAGCTTTCTTTTCTTCAAGTACCAAAGCTAGGAAGCATCAACTATGGCTGGATTTCACAACTCTCAAGAAGGCTCCCAAACAAAATGTGACTGATTTTGTCACAAAGCTCAAGGACATAGCAGATCAGTTGGGAAGCATTGGAGAGGTAATAGATGAAGAGCAAATTGTAAGGCAGGTCATCAATGGCTTGAAGGCAGATGACAAGTGGGAAGCATTCACCACAGCTATGGATTTGTACATGGACATGCATGTACCTGATTTCAACACACTCATTGGACAATTACTTACTCAAGAGGCAAAGCTTATCAAAAATGGAGAAAGCTCTAAAGGTAATCAATCTTCAGCTTTATACACGGATAAAAGCAAGTCTAAAGATAACAAAGGAAAGGCAAAGAAAGTGGATGATGAACCAGGTACATATCAAGCTAACTATGCAGGTAGAGGAAGACATGGCAGAGGTAGAGGAAGAGGAGGTAGACAAGGCAGGGGGAGATCCCAAGACTCCAACTCATGTTCTATTTGTGGATTAACTAATCATACAATTGAAAATTGCTTTAGGAATTCCAGGAATCAAAGAGGCAGAGGATACAATAGAGGAAGTTATGGCTACTCAAGAGGAAGGTTCAACAACTACCATGGCAACTACAACAACTACAATCATTCAAACTATCAAGGAGGCTACAAAGGAAGGAGAGACTACAATAACTACACAGAAGACTCAAACAAAGAGGATTCATTATTGATCATGAACATGGCTATGCCACAAGGTAAATCTGATGAGCATGTTTTCTACATAGATTCAGGTTGTTCAAATCATGTGGCAGGAAATGTGGCACTCCTATCAGATTTAGAAGATCCAAGGAATAAGCATGAGGTACAAACAGGAGATGATACAAAACATCCTGTGGAGAAAATAGGCAATGTCAAAGCACCTGATGGAAACATCAACCTACTCAGTAAGGTACTCTATGTCCCTACCATTACAAAGAATTTGATAAGTGTTGGGCAGATAGTAGAGAAAGGGTTGCAAGTCAGGTTCACAAAGGCAGGAGCATTTGTTGAAGATCCAAGTCAAGGATTCAGAAGAATTGCAAAAGGTGAAAAGACAGGTAGATTGTTCACATTTGAATTACAGGACACTAGAAACATTGCTCTCTTTAATTATGGCAGTCAGACACTCACATAATTGGAAGTATGGCACAAAAGGTTAGCACATATTGGTGAAAGGTCATTAAAGCAAATTTGCAGGGACCAAAGTGTACTTGGACTCCCTAACTTGTCAAAACAACATATGATTTATAAGTGTAGTGCATGTCAGTTTGGAAAGTCTCACAGGTTACCATTCATGAAGAAAGGTTATATGCATGGAGATCTCTTGGAGTTGGTTCATACAGATGTATGGGGACCAAGCAAGGAAGCTTCAATATCAGGATCAAGGTATTATGTTTCCTTTATTGATAATTGCAGCAGATGGACTATCCTATTCTTTATGAAACACAAAGATGAAGTTTTTTCATGTTTCAAAAGATATTTGGCTCTTGTGGAGAATCAAACAGGTAAATCACTAAAAAGGCTAAGGTCAGATGGAGGGGGAGAATACTTCTCCCATGAGTTTGATTCTTTTCTTCAAGAAAGAGGAATCAAAAGAGAGGTAACTACAAGGTACACTCCTGAGCAAAATGGAGTGGCAGAAAGGAGGAATATGACAATTGTTGAAGCTACAAGGTCTATGTTAAATGAAAAGCATTTACCTAATTACTTATGGGCTGAGGCTGTATCTACAGCCACTTACTTGATTAACAGGTTGCCTTCAAAATCCCTTGATGGAATGACTCCATATGAGGCTTGGAATGGAAGAAGACCAAGCTTAGATCATTGTAAAATTTTTGGATGTATTGCTTTTGCTCATGTTCCTTCACAGGTTAGAGGCAAGATGGATCCAAAAGCAGAAAGGTGTGTATTTATTGGATATGACAACAATCAAAAGGGCTACAGGTTATACAACCCTACCAACAAAGGATTCTTGGTAAGCAGAGATGTAGTTTTTGATGAGAACAATTCATGGTATGAAGATTCATGCAGGAAGATCAATTTACCATATGATCTTGAAGAAGATTTTCCAAAGCTTGGTAGAGAACAATCAAAGATTGAAGAACAAGACACCTCAGAGGATGATGAAGAATGTCAGATGGAAAAGATCAAAGCATGGAAGTCTAAAGGTAAAGCAAAATTGCAGGAACTTGGACATGAGGCAGAATCATCACATCATGGCCTAAGAAGATCTATGAGGGAAAAGAAAAAACCAGAAAGGTATGGGTTTGACACCTCATTAGTAACTAAACATTCTATCTACATAGCACAGGACATAAACCAAGAGGAGCCATCATCATTTGAAGAGGCCAAAGCAAAAACAGAATGGAAGCATGCAATGAAGGAAGAGATTGAAGCACTCGAGGAAAACAACACTTGGGATTTGGTGCCCAAGACTTCATCCATGAAGGTAATAGGCTCAAGATGGGTCTATAAACTCAAGAAGAATTCTGATGGTTCCATTAACAGGTATAAGGCAAGGCTTGTAGCAAAAGGCTTGCACAAACTCAGGGAATTGATTATGAGGAGACATTCTCTCCTGTGGCAAAGATGCCTACTATTAGGGTTTTGCTTAGTATTGCCTCTTCCAAGAATTGGAAGATACTTCAACTAGATGTGAAGAATGCATTCTTGAATGGTTGGATAACAGAAGAGGTATATATGGCACAACCACCTGGTTTTGAGAGTCAAGTTTATCCTGATTATGTGTGTAAACTTAACAAAGCATTGTATGGTCTCAAGCAAGCTCCAAGAGCTTGGAATTTCAGGCTTGTTTCATTCTTGCAGGACAAAGGCTTTCAACCAAGCAAAGCAGATCCTTCACTCTTTATTAAAAAGAGTAATTCCGAGGTCATCTATCTATGTGTATATGTAGATGATATTATATTGACAGGAAATGATGCAGATGGTATGAAGAAGATCAAAGATCAGATGAGAGAAGAGTTCAAGATAAGTGATTTGGGTTCACTTACCTACTTCCTAGGTTTGGAAGTTGTCTACAAAGATCATGGTTTGTTTCTCACTCAAAGAAAGTACATTAAGGACATGTTGGCAAAATTCAAGATGCAAGATTGTAAGATTGCAGGTACTCCAATGGAGGTTAATCACAAATTGAGCTCACATGAAGGTGAACTCATAGAGGACATCACATCATATCAAAGTCTAGTGGGTAGTCTCAATTATGCCACATTGACAAGAGTAGATATATGTTACAGTGTGAGTGTGCTAAGCCAATTTATGCACACACCAAGGAAACCACATATGGATGCTGCCAAAAGGATTCTCAAGTATCTCAAAGGAACCATAAATGAAGGACTTTATTATCCTTATGTATCTGATTTAGGTTTGAAGCTATTTTCTGATGCAGATTGGGCTGGCTCCAAGGAAGATAGAAGGAGCACTTCAGGTTATCTTACCTTTGCAGGTTCAAAGCTTATTTCATGGTCATCCAAGAAGCAACCCACAGTTGCTCTCTCTTCTACTGAAGCTGAATATAGAGGTCTTGCCATAGCTACACAGGAAGCTATGTGGATGAAGACATTGTTCAAAGATCTTGGATTGGAGTTTGGAACTCCAACTATTTTTGGTGACAATATGAGTTCTATTCACTTGGCTGCTAATCCTATTTTTCATGCAAGGACTAAACATATTGAAGTTCATTATCATTATGTACGAGAGAAGATCCTAAGCAAGGAGATTCAAATATCATATGTGTCCACTCATCAACAATGTGCAGATATTCTAACCAAAGCATTGGATGGTACAAAGCTTTGCAAATTCAAGGCTATGATTGGTTTGCAGGTAATCTTGGAAGATTGAAGACCTCAAGCATACTTGGCTTGAGGGGGAGCTGTTGGAGCAAGTCTATGACAAGCCTAAGTATTGGCTTGAGTCTCACAAAGTCATTAAAGAAGCTTCAAAATGAAGACTATGTAAAGTTCACTTGTGAACTACCTCTTGTAACTTTTGAAGAGTTTACTTAATGTAAAAGTAAGAGAATCTTGAGTGGTTGAGCCCACATGATCAAGAATGGAAAGAGGAGCCACGAATTCGTGATTTGTGGTAGGTAGAGAATCAAATCAATCATTGATTGATTGGAGAGTGATTGAGGGAAGTTAGCCTCCCAAACTCAACTATAAATAGATGGCAGTTTTAGTCGTGGTTAGAGAGACCTATGTGAAGACCTCCAAGAGCTTAGCTTTATGCCATTTCAAGGTGTGATTACAAATCACACATATGTATCAGTAAGTCATTGTATTGTACAAGCAATATAGTTTCATTTTTATGATTATTTGAGGTCATCTTTCCATGTTCTTGTGATGTGTACTACTCACTGCCATTACTTCAGTTTTTTCTCAGTCAGCTTGTAGAGATTGTTTCTCTGCACTTGGTTCATCATTTTCAGTGATTTAACTTGGTAACGTTAGCTCTATAAGTCTACTATATGCTCACAAATTTTCATGTCATTTGGATGTTGGAATCTTCAGTTATGTTCATTTGAAGTCAACAGGGTATGTTCATCTTCACTTCTCTGTCAGGTACCCGATTTTTTCAGTCATCTTGAGAGAGTCATTTCTCAGTGGTTACTCATCCAAATTCAGTGATTTAAAGCTTGTTGGATTCAGCTTACTGTCTAGTATAAGCATACAAATTTTCATGATCATTGGATTCTTACATCTTGAGTTATGTTACTTTTTCTGCTCACTGGTCTATTTCTGTAGCAGCCCGTGAAAATCGGGATGATGTCATCACTTGTTAAAAGTCATTCTCAGTGTGTGGTTTAATATTTTTGATGAGATTACTCTCTAAAGTTAGCTCTTTAAGCTACCTAGCCTTCCCCAAGAGGAATTAATCTAATTGCTGCTGTGCTCAGAGAATTATGTAAAACACTGGACAGGTGTATCAACCAAGAATAGCAAGTTTTCACCTCTGAGCTAACTCCAACTTATCTGTTTTGATCTATCTTTTTGAGAGTGATCTTCCAAGGTACATAGGGTGTCTAATACATCCATTGGCAAGCTAAAAGGGCCCACCATCTACTCTTGGAGTTCATTTGGCTGGTGTAGAGCAAAGATTTTGCAACACCTCTTCATCTTCAACACATACCTATCCATCTCTTCACAGCGCTGCTCACACATGATGAAAAGGTAATTACAGAACTTGATCTCTGGCACAAGAGATTAGGTCATTTTCACGAAAAAGGAATTAAAGCTATGATAGCGAACCAGTCTGTACTGGGATTACCAAACGTACAGAACCAACATATGATTCACAATTGCGAAGCCTGTCAAATGGGAAAAGCCCACAGGTTACCTTTCCAGAAGAAAGGATTCAAACATGATGGCGTGCTAGAACTCATACATACAGATGTATGGGGACCAACGAAAGAAGGATCAATCAGCGGATCAAGGTACTATGTTTTATTCATTGATGACGCAACAAGATGGATAACTCTTTATGTTTTGAAGGAAAAGTCAGAAGTGTTTGGAGCTTTCAGGCATTTTCATGCATATGCTGAAAGACTCACCGGACGAAAACTTAAAAGACTGAGGTCTGATGGAGGGGGAGAATACTTCTCCCGAGAATTCAATGACTATCTTTGGAATGCAGGTATTAAGAGAGAAATAACCTGCAGGTATACACCACAACAGAATGGTGTAGCAGAAAGGAGAAACCGAACTCTAGTCGAGTTTGCACGGGCTATGCTAAAAGAAAAGAATTGCCCAGATTATCTTTGGGCTGAAGCCGTAAATACAGCTACATACTTGGTAAACAGATTACCATGTACAGCCTTAGAAGGAATGACCCCTTATGAAGCTTGGTGGGGAAAGAAGCCAACACTTGATCACTGCAAAGTGTTTGGATCAGTAGCGTATGCTTATGTACCGTCTCAACTGAGACATAAGCTTGAACCAAAAGCAGAGAAATATGTATTCGTCGGATATGATGAGAAACAGATGGGTTACAGGTTATGGAGCCCTCTAACCAAACATTTTACTGTTTCCAGGGATGTAACATTTGATGAACAGAAAAGCTGGTATGCAGATCAGAGTCATACAGCTGAAGAATTTGAAGAAGAGATAAAAAGAAGAGAGAAAGGAAAATCAATTGTTCAGGTAAACAAAGATGAAGAGGCAAGTACGTCCAGGACCGGAACAGGTATAAGGAACGAAGATGAAGACGGGTACTGAGACACACAGGAAGAATATGAGCTAAGAAGGTCAAACAAAGTAAGAAGACAACCGGAAAGATACTCGTATGATACATCGTATATAACTAAGAACGATTATGCATACATGGTAAAGGACGATGATGAACCTCAGAGCTAACTAAGAACGATTATGCATACATGGTAAAGGACGATGATGAACCTCAGAGCTATGACGAAGCCAAAGGTAAGAAGCAATGGCAAGAAGCAATGAAAGAAGAATTCACCGCACTGGAAGAGAACAAGACATGGGAGCTTGTTCCTAAACCGAACGGTAAGAAAGTAATTGGAAATAAATGGGTGTTCAAAGTTAAGAAACTTGCAGATGGAAGGATAGCCAGACATAAAGCGAGACTGGTTATCAAGGGCTATGCTCAGACGCATGGCATAGACTATGACGAGACGTTCAGTCCGGTGGCAAAGATGTCAACCATAAGAACAGTGATTGCTATAGCAGCATCAAAAGGATGGAATCTAAGTCAGCTAGATATAAAGAATGCATTCCTGAATGGATATATATCAGATGAAGTCTATATGGAACAACCGAAAGGGTTTATAAGTTCCAGATACCCAAACTTTGTTTGCAGGTTAAGAAAAGCTCTTTATGGACTGAAGCAAGCTCCAAGAGCTTGGAACTACAGACTCGTGAAGTATCTGAACGAACTTGGATACCAAAGTTCGAAGGCAGATGCAAGTCTACTCATCAAAAGAACAGAAGAAGGAATTATCTACATTTGTATCTATGTAGATGACATAATAATTACAGGAACCTCAGATGCTGGAATCACAGAGGTAAAGAAACTGCTAGAAAAGGAATTCAAGATCAGTGACCTAGGAAAGTTATCATACTTTCTAGGAATGGAAATCTCATATACAGATCATGGTGTATATGTCACACAAGAAAGGTATCTCCTGAACTTACTGAAGAAGTTCAAAATGGAAAATTGCAGAGAAGCTTCAACACCGCTTGAAGTAAACCATAAACTCAGTAAATATAGTGGTACAGAGTTTAAAGATATGAAGAAGTATCAATCGTTAGTAGGAAGCTTAATATATGCTACGCTAACAAGACCGGATCTCAGTTTTCCGGTGGGAGTTCTCTCACAGTTTATGCATTGTCCGACAGAGCAACATTGGGTTGCAGGACAAAGAGTTCTCAGATATATCAAAAGAACTATAAAGGAAGGATTATATTATCCTTTTACGTCAGATATAAAGCTCAGAGCATATAGTGACTCAGATTGGGCAGGAAGTCAAGATGACCAAAGATCAACGCACGGGTATATGATATACCTAAGAGATAAGCTGGTAAGCTGGTGTTCGAAGAAGCAACACACAGTAGCCTTATCATCAACAGAAGCAGAATACAAAGGACTGGTAGAAGCAGCAAAAGAAGTAATATGGATGCAGACTTTACTTAAAAGCATGGGTATAGATCAAAGTATACCGATCATACATGAAGATAATATGAGCTCGCTGTATCTTGCAGCAAATCCTGTGTTTCATGCAAGAACAAAACACATAGAGATTCAGTACCATTTCCTAAGAGAAAAAGTAATGGAGAAAGAGATAGAAATAGTCTACACTCCTACGAAAGATCAGATTGCAGATATTCTGACAAAGAGCTTGGATGGAACAAAAACAAACAGATTCAAAGAGATGGCAGGAATAAAAGAAAGAAAGATATATGAAAGACCGGAAGATGTCAAATTAGTGATTGAGGGGGAGCTGTTAAGGAAACACTCACGAATTTGACGTAACAAACAAGACAGAAACAGAATCATCCGGAAAATCAGTGCACAGGTGTACAGTATGCGAAGTTAGTGCGCGGTGTGCGAATAACAGAGCAATTAACCGCGGCGGGCGCGTAAGGCGCGCATAACGCGAATTGAAGAATGACAGGGCAGAAGAGCGCCAAAGAAATTGTATATATATACAGCAAGATTTGAAGAACGCGATGCAGATATACACAGAGAGAGAATTGTAGATGATACACAGAGGAGAACGAGAGACTGAGAGAAGACGCCATAGATCGCGTATGAGTGAAGAGAGATTTAGAAGTTCTCAGAAGACGCCATAGATCGCGTATGTACAGATGAATAACACAAGCCTGAAGTGTCGGGTCTTTTCATCTGAAGAGAGATGGTAATAAGAAACTACTCATTGTCGGAGAGTTTCTGTAACTTGAGCAAGAAGAGGCCAAGCTTACTTGTACACATCTTCTCTAATCGAAAACACATGTTCATGTGGATGTTTGCGCGTAACCTTTACTTGTGAAGAATCTGAAGTTATTTCGTATTACGGTAGGAAGCTTAGTTTATCGTTAACTGTCACGACTCGTTACTAAACGTGCTTCAGTATCTTCTCTGTAAACGCATGTTTCGATGAATAATAGTTTACTCAGTAAACATGTTTCAGTAATTCTCGGTCAGTTACAGTCTCTCAGAAATCAGGACTTTCCGGTAGAACAACGAAGTATAACTCGTAGCAGAGTTTGAAGCTTTGTATGAGAGATAGCTCATCTTGAAGCTAGACGTCTCTACTTTAAGCTGATCAAAGTTTCCGGTGGAATGAAGATGTACACACAGTACAAAAGTTAACCGGAAAGTAGCATTTCAGAACTGTGAAGTTTCCAGAAGGAAGTTCATTCGGTGAAGGAAGCTCACATACTACTTCCTTACTTCACATAAGTTCATCAGAAGCAATTACGAACAGAACTAAGTTTATTTCGGTGAAGTTCCGGTACGACTACGGTGTCAGTCCAGTAACAGTCTGGTGAAGTTCCGGTGGAACTTGTGTCGCAGGATAACACAGTTAAAGCGACGTAAATTAGGCTGAACTACTGTTGATTACAGAAGTGTTCTGAATCACTTTAGTTTAGCATTCTACTACGGTGGCGCGACAATTTCCGCAGGCCTGACAGAGTTCAAGCTTTGTCGCGAAACTCAGGGCGAAAGTATTTCCGCAACAGTAGGCGTTAGAGCCGAAGTTTTCGCCAACACTTAGTCAGCCATGTAACACAGGACGATTAATACGTTGGTTTCTATTACTCATGGAGTACGATTTTGAAGTAGTAGTCAGGAAAGGAAAGACACATCTTAGAGCTGACCACCTTTCAAGATTAACCGCAGGAGAAGCTCCTCAAGGAATAGTGGATGAGTTACCCGATGCATACTTGTTTAACCTTGAGATAGCACCAGAATGGGCTAAGCCGATAGTCCCTATTCTCACGTATGGACCCAAGAATCCTAGGATAAGGATCAAGGAAGGAGAGATTACCAAGTCTCAGAGATACCAAATCATAGAAGGAAGCATATATAAACAAGATAATCAAAAGATTCTCGTTTTGTTGTGTAGATGAATCAGAACATGCGAATTGGTTGCAATTAGCACACATATGTGCATTAAAGCAACATCACTCAAAACATCGTACATTGCAGACTCTACATAGACTAGGAGTATATTGGCCCACAATGGAAGCAGATGTCTACAAGTTGTGTAAAGACTGCCATGTTTGTTGTGAAAGACCACCAGTAGAACATGCTACACTATATCACGTGTCTCTCACACCAGACTGGAGTGAACCTTTAGTGACATACTTGAGGACGAACACATTCCCTCAAGGAATGACTTTAGCACGACAACGCAGTCTAGAGCAGGAAGCTCAAGGCTATTCACTTATTGGCGATAATCTATACAAAAGAGGAAGAGACGGATACTTAAGACAGTGTGTTCATGAAAGCGATTATCTGAGCATACTAGAGACTGCACACCAAGGTGTTGCAAGAGGTCACTTTGGACCAGATAGGATAATCAAAGCCATCCTCTTTGCAGGATTATGGTGGCCCACTCTTCACATGGATGCGCATACCTATGTTAAGAGATGTGATGTGTGCCAAAGAACTCAATTTCCTACTCGTAGAGATGAAATGCCATTGAAACCCATGATGGGCGGACGTGCATTTTCTAAGTGGGGTATAGACTTTGTAGGACCCATTAACCCCCCTGCAAAAGGTACACATGCGGAATACATCATTGTTGCCACAGATTATCTCACCAAATGGGTAGAGGCAAAAGCCACGAAAAAGAATGATGCTCACACGACTGCAAAATTCTTAGTTGAAAATGTCTTTACAAGATATGGATTGCCTATAGAGTTAGTGAGCGATCGAGGAACTCACTTTCTAAACCAATTCATTGAATATTTGTTATAGGATTTTATGGTGATTCACAAGAAATCCGCACCATATCATCCTTAGGCCAATGGTCAGGCTGAAAGCACTAACAAGATCCTTTGTAACATACTGATGAAACTCGTGAACAACAAATGTTCAGATTGGGACAAATAGTTACACCACGCTGTTTGGACATATCGAGTGGCCTACAAGACCGTACTCAATGCAACTCCCTTTCAGATGGTTTTTGGTCAGAATGTTGTGCTTCCTTTGGACTTCTTGATACCGACCCTTAAGGTTGCACAAGAACATCAGTGGACCGGCCATGAATTATCAGCGAGAATAATGGACTTGGAACGATTAGGAGAAACCAGGCTAAAAGCAGTAGCAAGAATATATGCAGCAAAGAAGCGACAGAAAGCATATTTTGATGCACATGTGAAAGATAAAAGCTTGAAAGAAGGAGATTTAGTTCTAGTATATACGCTGAAACAGTACGCACGAAAGTTAGAAAAGCGAGGTTATGGACCTATGATCATCAACAGACTCTCGACAAGTGGAGCAGTACAATTAGCCACCTTAGAAGGAGACGTAATGCCTAATTACATTAGTGGCTGTAGAGTCAGACTATACCAAGAACCTCTTACTGAGGATATGCTTAGACGACTCACGTTGGCAAAGAAGCGTAAGGAGGAAGAAAATAGAATACGAGCTGAAGCTCAAGCAAAAGCTATAGAACGCATTAAGCGCATGAAGTTAAGAAGACAAGGACTAGGGAGAGAACATTATAACCATCTTGAAACATCACCCAGATACCCCATGGCCATGTGTCAAGTAAAGTCAACCACTCATCCTAGCATAGTGGACAAGAGACCATTCATTACAGTCAGGCTAGAGCACGGCAACCCTTGCCAAGAGCTCAGGGCTTTAATTGACTCAGGTGCTACGACTAGTGCGATTAGATGGTCCCACTATAAGAATTCAGGAATAGAAATGCGGCCAATTGAGGCATACCTCATAGGGCTAGGAGGCATGGAAACCCCTTGCATGGGTGAGGTGGACCTTCCTATCCTCATACATGACGTGACCATGACAGCGAAGCTACTAGTGTGCCATGACGAGGACCTGATAGAACCCCTAATCCTTGGCCAAGACTGGCTATACGATCACTCAGTGGACCTAAATCTTAGACAAGGCGCCTTGCAGATTGGAACCTTAGATCAAAAGCGAGTGATACCGCTTGACTTCCCTAATGGCATTCCGACTGAGGTTTGTAGCCCTAGACCCTATGAAATGCATGCGACGGAAGACCGGAAGATCTTTGGTCAGATCAGTCACGTTACATCTACACCAACCCATGCGGGCTTGGCGATGGACAATTGTCAATCAAAAGGACGTCAGGAGATTTTCCCTTGGGCTTCCTGCAAATTAGAAGGGGCAATTACCCAACCGCTTGGTCAAATGGACTCAATGAGCGGTCAGGTGGGCTACATCAGCGGACACATGGGCAAAACACCCGGCGGTGCCCATCCTTCCACACTTACTGCGGACTGGCCTAGATTAAAAGTACAAAACGGAGCACTTCCTAATGGGCAGGTTTCACAAGTGTTGGACCTCCCTTCTTTTCCAAAGCAGAGTGTCCATCCGACCTCTCAGCCTCAACCACAAAGGAGTCAACCACTACGAAGGAACTCAGACCGACGGCAACATCAGACGACGCAAAGAGGAAAGCAGTCTCAACAACACAAAGCAAGTGACACAAGACAAATATGGGTGCCAAAAGAACAGAAAGCACCGACTGATTTCAACAAAGCAGACATTGATAAGAAGAAGTCAAGGCAGAAGCAGAATCAGTATCCAACATCCCCTCGACCTTCTTCTACAAGTTCGACCACTCGACAAATTTGGATCGCCAAGAAGTACCTTATGAATCGACCCACACCCACGCAAATTTGGGTACCCAAACCATGTACTATAGCTCAACCCTCAAGCCATGTAAAATATACCCCTCGAAAATCTTTTCAGCCCTCCATACCACCAAATCCGATATCATCTTTTGTCCCTCCGCAAAGACCTATCACCCGATCACAAACTCTTAGGAAGTGGATACCGAAACATATCCAGAAGTCTTCTCCTAACCCTTTGTCTAACATAACTACCACCCCAACTAATCTACAACCTTGTAATAATTCATTCATGACTGAACCTTGTATAAACCCACACACTATAACCCAACATCACCTGTAATAACATCTCATCTAAGAACTGCATGCAATATCTGAAAACATATAGGTGTCTAGAGACCTGCACTAGTTCTGCAAGAAGCATTGCATCAATCACATCACAACACTTGGCTACACGGGTTACACATCGGTTATGGAAAGAGATTGCGGTCTCACCTTAATGGGATCATAATTAATTTCCATACTAATGTGCTAATCTTTTGTAGCAGATCTTTTCCATTAGCACGACAATCATCATGCAAACCGAAGAAGGACCATCAGAAGCAGGCCCCAGCGCACATGTAGCACCTATCGGTGTTTTACTCGTAGAGTCCCATCCGACGGCTCCACCGCCAGAATTCCAAGGATTCCCAGGACCCATGCCTATCGACGACCCTCCTCGAGGCTATACTGAGAAGATTCATCGCAATTCTCATTGGTTTCAAGGGCTGGCAGGACCATTGGCAGATGTTGAGTTTATATTTGAGGCTAATTTGACTTTTGATGACCATACATGAGGAAAATATCAGTTCTTCTCAAGAGAGTTCGAAGGGCTACAGAACACACAAGACTTAACACATGTTTGGGCAAGAGCCTGCTTCACAGAGTATTTCAGTGACCCTTTGCCTAAACCTGACTTCTACAGATGCTATTATTTAATCACCACTTTGATAGCTTCAGAGAACAAGGATCTGCCCGGAACTTTTATTTTGCCATCTTTAGTGAACGATCCACCATATAAAAGATTTTAACTTTCTAAAGATTTGATTCGAGCTGCCATCAAGATTCATGGAACCCACACGCCCACAGAGCGAGAAAGGTTAGTTCCAGACCCTATGAAACGTGGGGATGTTACAAAGTGGGAAGAGATTTTGGCGATCACACCTGAGCTTTCAAAACCACTGCAGATATGCATGCAGCATTTTGCTTTCCCCGCTCAGGACAGATTCACAATGCCTCACAAACGAATATGGTTCGGTTTGTATTTATCTTGTATTGGACCCCAGACAGTTGATCTAGCTAGCTAGATCATTGATCAGATGTATTTAGCACAACATAGATGGGAAAGAAAGAAGGTCATCAATGGATGTTGCGCCCTCACGCGCATTGTATATATGTGTTTGGCCTACGATTTACCTATCGAGCGAGCAATGACAAGTGAGGAGCTGAAAGCGTTTAAAGGAACCACAAAGAAATCTAGGAAGGCTAGCAAAGGAAGAGAAGGAAAGCGAATGAGAGGAACCATCCCCTACCTTCAGGTGCCAGAATCACCCTCACCACAACCCTCTCCTGAACAGTCTCCTACTGAACCCCCTGTACAACCCATTCGAATAAGGTTATCGAGACCAGTTACAACGGAGGCCACTACCAGCACAGTTGCTCCTCAAGCAGCCACAGTTCCAGGACCTACCAGCACTACAGCAGAAGTTCCCACCACTATTGGTGCAGAAGTTTTCTCTTTCCCGATACCCCATTTAGAAACAGAACAAGCAGGCACCACATTTGATTTTGAGATGTAGGACGTATTTTCAAGTGAATTTCAGTTTTCAGAAGGCCAGATCTTCTCTCAGGAATATGAAAGGCCCAGCTACCCTACCACACCGCGAGATCAACGACAAGGACAAGTAGTGTCTAGCTCCGAAGAGGAAAGAACAGAGACAGATGAAGATGAAGGCGATGACGAAGATAGCCAGGGCACTCATGAATCCCAAGAACATGTGCAAACAGACGAACAAGGACAACAAACCGACACCCAAGGTGACACGAGCACACACGAAGAAGAAACCTTCGAAGCAGCAGCTTATACACTGGCCATTAAAAAGTTATACCGCACTATGGAAAAGGTTTGGGCGCGTAAGAAGTTGACTGACGAAGAGAGCCAAACCCTCATAGAACAAGAGCTTGTCTCGGATGGGTTCGAAGAAGTATACATCCGAGGTTTCAGAGAGCTTGTCAAATCAATTGGACCCATTGAAGCCTTAAGATATTTGCAGAGAAAACCGCTACCGCAGTATGACCCCCGCAGAATCCGCCTACTAACCAAACCTGGTGAATACATTCGGGTACCCACCGACGGTCAGTCTTCAGAACAGGCCAGGGAAGCACGTCTTGTCCCTGAAGGCTCATTCGTAGAAGACACCATTATCGTCGACTCCCCACCCCGTACTACCGTTGTACATACCACCACAGTCGTCGAAGTACCGACCACCCCAACCGCTCCCCCATCACCTCCCATCCATCCAGTCTCCCCCATACATCCCCCTTCTCCCAGAACAACATCCTCCTTCTCCAGTGGAGTAGCAGAAGTCGTCTTTACGCCCATTCATCCCACAATTCCCGCACCCACTCAACCTAGTCTACCCCCTAACACATCCACCTTTCTATCCAACCCATTTCTCCATCCATCTTTTCCATCCTTCCCCACAACTCCAAGACCCCTTTTCCCATTCCCACCTCCATTAACCTTCTCCCCAGTCTCACCTCCCCGACCCACCGTAACCCCTCTTTCCCCTTTCCACCAAGCCGTCCAAGACAACCCCTCTGTAAATTACTCCTCAACCTTTGTAAATCCTATATTTACACCCACACACTTACCCACGATCACACCACTATTCACAGTCACCGCACTCGACACCACATCCAGCGATATGGATATATCACCCCCCACTGCACTTCCACTCACTTCAATTGTGGCACCACAATATTTAAGCACACCACAATTTTCCACAATCACCACAGCATCCACTTTCCCACCCCCATTCCCCGTTCCCTTTGCATCTACACCCACTGCATCTTCACTTAGCACACCATTAATATTATCACCCACCATAGACACAGCATTTCGACAGATGTTCACGTGTATGACGCAAGTAAGAGATGAGTTCACATCTCTTGGAAATAATTATCAGCAGCTGCAGAGGACAACCAACGATTTGCAGTCGTAGCTTAACTCATTGTCTATTGAGAATGCCTCACTGAACACCCGATATCAAGAATTACGCAAGGCTTATCACAAGCTGGAACTAGAAAGTGAAGAGAAAGCCAAAGAGGCCACTATTGATCTTGACAATTTGTTAAGGGCCCAAACAGTTCACAATGCGACGCTTACACGGAACATGGGCTTACTCAGAAGACACCTAGCAGCAGCAAAGGAAGAGAACCAGCGGCTACGAGAGCAGAACAGAGAAAATTTAGAAGCTGCTCTCGATAACCCAAACCAACCATTAAGTCCTAGCCGGTTCAAAGCAGTGCCCTCCGAATCAATGAAAATGTTGCTCGATGATCACATCAGATTGCTCGACGAATACGATCGAATGAACGAAGAATATCAGAAGCTAAAGGAAGATCATAAACTACTCCAGCTCAGAGCACCTACAACACAAGGACTACCAGCAACCCAAGGATTACAAGCTCCTGGGGACCCTTCTCCTGACATCCTAGAGGAACTCAATGCATTACGGGCCCAGGTATCAACTCTTGAATCAAGGATAGCTATATATGAAGCACCACCAAGGCTGGATTCCCCACCAGAACTCCCAGCCGATGAAGAAAATGTAACCACTCCGGTGGAGGAAACCTTTGAAGAAGCCTACGAACCACAACCCATCCCAGGCGGAGAGTCACGACTGAAGGCCAGATGACTTATGAACTTCCAACCCCCGCATGGATGAAGACAATTGAAGAGCTTGGAACCATCCACTCAGCACGAGTAGAGGCGCAGCTGCACACAATGGCAATGCTTGAGGAAAGAATTTTACAGTCGCCCTACTTCGCTCATTTGGCCCCTCGCATATACATATCAGGGCATGAGCTACAGTACAAACCGTATTTTATGCTAATGGCCGAGTATCAGTTGGCCATAGAGAAAGAAACAGGCAAGAAACCATCTCACGCTACTCAGTTTGAGCCTGATGATTTGCCACTGGATGCGCAGCAAGGCGAGATTTATCAACCAGAGTGGCGTAAAGATCTTTTATAAGAATATCCTGAGATGATGAGTACTTGGGTAAAGGCACCACTACATTTGAAATACAACCCATGTTGGGGACCAGTGCCACGTCGCCGCTCCTGGACAGCATTTGCTATTAAAGTACAAAACAACAAGCAGTGCCAGGATTGGTTAAATTACCCATATTTCAAGCCACCCATAGAACTACCAACAGTGGGATATATGATGGCCACGATTCGTCACTGGCTCCCTCACTTGAAACATATGGACGATATAGCAGCACTCATGACTGTCAAAATCTTTGACATGATGCAGATGGTTTTCAAAGTCTTCCGTCGTGTAAAGGCACCTCATGTAAACACCTCGGGCTTCGAGCATGGCAATCTAGATCTTGCATACAATATGAGTACAACACCATCGCTACGGGTGTGTTATGCCTGGCATTGCAGAATCAAATATTTACCGGCGTGCTACAAACAGACTTTCGAAGAGATGTTCACAACCGGTTTTTGGGAATACCATTCAGAAGTGTTCATCAGCAGGCCCACCCACCTCTTACACTTATTCGCCTGTGAACAGATGGTATATTCCACACATTATCGACTCTCGCCACCCGATGAACTGCAACCAATTGATTGGGAGAAGCTTGAGGCAGATTTGGCCCGAGGCATTCGAATATCAGAACACACCCTCGCTCAAGAACTACTACAGAACTACATCCGACAGACCGCACAACAAGGTTCTGTCGAGGACGACAGAAGCGAGAGGGAGGGGGGTGTTGGCAGTAGCCAGAGGCATAGAAGACACGGAAGCATGTAAAGACAGAGCAGGGAGTCAGTCGGATCTTTTTTCAAAAGAATTATGTTTTAAAATACTTTTCAAAACCTCCAACAGTGATTTTCATCACTATTGTAACATATGTAACATAGAAAAACCCTTTTTTGTAATCCATAGCTCCATTTTGTGCAAGCCGAGGAGTCCTCGAGCTTGAGGAGCTTAGGTAGAATGAGCGTATCAATTTTGGTTATTTTTAGACACCATTTACCCCTTCAAATAGCACTTAGGACCTATTTTTTAACTATGCCGGTCACCAGATGTGAAACCGGTCCAAACTAGTCTAGAATCTATAAAAAGAGCTATAGAGCTCATTTTTGAGGTTAGCTTGTGTGAGTAGAGAAGAGCTTAGAGCTATTTTGAGCTTGTAAGAGTGTTCTTGAGTAATAGAGTTGATTTCTCACCTTCCATTGTGTCTTGCTTGTCTCTTCGTAGTGTGTGTGTATGTGTGTGTGCATCTCTATGCTTCTCACCTTCACTCTCACTTCATCTCACATTCACGATCTTCATATCACTCCTATCTCTTCCGCAGATTGACATTAAGGAGGTGGAGCTTCTTAACGTCGCTCTCACCATTGTGCTAGAGCAACATTTGGGCATTCAATTTATGCAAGTTGATGGCAAAATATCTTTGTGACAAACAAACTATATTGACACATTATTGCAGTGTTTTGCATTTTATACACTCAACCCTATTTTTCTGATATATTTAGGTAGTGATGTGTGTTAACACACTGGGACCTTCGGCGCACTTTTTTCCCTCTTTAGGAGGTTTCTTTCCCCCAGTTTGTATATATCCCTATTACCCTAATGTTCTACTTATCTTTGTATATTCTAGTGGTAATACATTCAGTAGTTTGTGTTGTGCTCCAAGCTTCTTCTTCATCCTTGTGCTGTTGGTGTGCTTCCGCAGATGTCTAACTCCAACACACTCAACCCTATGTGTATCACTCCTCCAAAAGGATTTTTTCCAATTGTAATCATGCTAGCTGCCATGAGCATTTGAAGTTGATTATTTCATCCAAAGATAACAAGTTTTTTGAGTTAGTCAATGCGTAAAGCTATCTGTTTTATATCAACTCTTTCTATTTGATGCTCCAAAGTACATAGTCAACTTTATTGCACTTATCACATGCCTATAAGGTCTATTTGAGTCTCCATAAGCTCAAGGGCTAGTCTTGTGTTGGTTTGGACCGAAGTTTGCTGCTTCGCAGATCACTTTTCTACCTTCTATAAGCTTCTCCAAGTTCTTCCATATACAAGCTAAAACGTAAGTGTGATGGAACAGTTGATAGGTATAAGGCTTGGCTTGTTGTAAAGGGTTTTGGATATTAGAACTACATTTCCTAATGGTGATTTACATGAAGAAGTGTACATATTTCAGCCCATGGTTTTGTGCAAAAAGGGCATGAAAACAAAGTGTGCATGTTGAAAAAGGCATTATATGGTTTGAAGCGAGCACCACGTGCTTGGTATGAAAAGATACATGCCTAGTTGATAGCACATGTTTTTGAGAATATTCCAATAGAGAGCACATTATATGTTAAGCTTGCAAATGAGGCGCCTCTAATCATTGTTGTCTATGTTGATGACATGCTCCTCATTGGTCTTAATGAGAAGCATATTGCTGATTTTAAGGTTGATTCGCATGCCTCTTTTGAGATGTTAGATTTGCAACATTTATACCATTATTTGGGCATTCAATTTATGCAGGTTGATGGTAGAATGGCTCTATGTTAAACAAAATATATTGATGCATTATTGCAGCATTTTAGCCTTGAAGATTGCAAACCAATTGCCACTCCTATGGAAACAAGTTTACGATTAAGTCTTCATGATGTTGTAGATGCATTTGATGTTGTTCTCTATCAGTAGACTATTGGATGCTTGATTTAATTATGCTTACCCGGCCTGATATTCAGTTTGTTGTCTCTTAGATGAGTAAGTTTATATATTTCCCAGGTGTCAATCATTGGCAGGTGACTAATCGCATCTTTTGCTACTTGAGTGATACCCGACTACTTGGATTGTTTTATCCCTAGGGGGAATCATTAATGCCAGATTGTCATGCTTTTTGTGACTCTGATTGGGCTGATTACTATGACACTCATATGTCCACTAGTGGTTTTTGCTTCATGCTTAGTAGCTTAGGCATATCTTGATTGAGCAAGAAGCCTACTATGGCCACTTCTAGTTGTCAAATTGATTACAGGAAAGCTTTCACAACAAATGTTGAGTGTGTGTGGCTTAGATGCCTTTTGGCTGATTTAGGTGTTGGCCATTCTTTTGCCACCACCATCTTCATTGGCAATCAGAAACAAAGTGTGCATGTTGAAAAAGGCATTATATGGTTTGAAGCGAGCACCACGTGCTTGGTATGAAAAGATACATGCCTAGTTGATAGCACATGTTTTTGAGAATATTCCAACAGAGAGCACATTATATGTTAAGCTTGCAAATGAGGCGCTTCTAATCATTGTTGTCTATGTTGATGACATGCTCCTCATTGGTCCTAACGAGAAGCATATTGCTGATTTTAAGGCTGATTCGCATGCCTCTTTTGAGATGTTAGATTTGCAACATTTATACCATTATTTGGGCATTCAATTTATGCAGGTTGATGGTAGAATGGCTCTATGTTAAACAAAATATATTGATGCATTATTGCAGCATTTTAGCCTTGAAGATTGCAAACCGATTGCCACTCCTATGGAAACAAGTTTACGATTGAGTCTTCATGATGTTGTCGATGCATTTGATGTTGTTCTCTATCAGCAGACTATTTGGATGCTTGATTTAATTATGCTTACCCGGCCTGATATTCAGTTTGTTGTCTCTTAGATGAGTAAGTTTATATATTGCCCAGGTGTCAATCATTGGGAGGTGATTAATCGCATCTTTTGCTACTTGAGTGATACCCGACTACTTGGATTGTTTTATCCCAAGGGGGAATCATTAATGCCAAATTTTCATGCTTATGTGTGTATGTGTCTATGTGTGTATGTTTGTGTGTGTATATGTGTGTGTGTATGTGTATGTGTCTATGTGTATGTGTCGCTACGTGTCTATGAGTGTGTATGTGTTTATGTGTGTGTATGTGTCTATGTGTGTATGTGTATGCATGTATGTATGCATATGTGTGTATGTGTGTCTATACATTATGTATGCATATGTGTGTGTATGCATTATGTATGTGTATGTGTGCATGTGCATTATGTATGCATGTGCATTATGTATGCATGTGCATTATGTATGCATGTGCATTATGTATGCATGTGCATTATGTATGCATGTAAGTATGTATGCATCTGCATATGCATTATGTATGCATATGCATATGCATTATGTATGCATATGTATGCATATATGTGTATGTGCGTGTATGTCTCTCTATGTGTGTATGTATGCATATATGTGTGTGTATGTGTGTGTATATGTGTCTGTATGTGTGTATGTGTGTGTATGCATCATTTTGTGTGTATGTGTGTGTGTATGTGTGTGTGTATGTGTGTGTGTGTCTATGTGTATGTGTGTGTATCTATGAGTGTGTATGTGTTTATGTTTGTGTACGTGTCTATGTGTGTGTATGTGTGTATGTGTGTATGTGTATGCATGTATGTATGCATATGTATGTGTATGCATCGTTATATGTGTATGTGTGTATGTGTGTATGTGTGTATGTGTGTATGTGTGTGTATATGTGTGTGTGTATGTGTGTGTGTCTATGTGTATGTGTGTGCGTCTATGAGTGTGTATGTGTGTGTATGTGTATGCATGTATGTATGCATATGTGTGTGTATGTGTGTGTATGCATTATGTATGCATATGTGTGTGTATGCATTATGTATGTGTATGTATGCATGTAAGTATGTATGTATGTATATGTATGCATGCATGTGTATGTGTGTGTATGTCTCTCTATGTGTGTGTATATGCATATATGTGTGTGTGTATATGTGTCTGTATGTGTGTATGCATGTGTATGTGTGTGTATGCATCATTATGTGTGTATGTGTCTATGTGTGTATGTGTGTGTGTATATGTGTGTGTTTGTGTGTGTGTCTATGTGTATGTGTGTGTGTCTATGAGTGCGTATGTGTTTATGTGTGTGTATGTGTCTATGTGTGTGTATGTGTCTATGTGTGTATGTGTATGCATGTATGTATGCATATGTGTGTGTATGCATGTGTATGTGTGTATATGCATCATTATGTGTGTATGTGTCTATGTGAGTATGTTTGTGTGTGTATATGTGTGTGTGTATGTGTCTATGTGTATGTGTTGCTACACGTCTATGAGTGTGTATGTGTTTATGTGTGTATGTGTCTATGTGTGTGTATGTCTATGTGTGTATGTGTATGCATGTATGTATGCATATGTGTGTATGCATTATGTATGCATATGTGTGTGTATGCATTATGTATGTGTATGTACGCATGTGCATTATGTATGCATGTTGCATATGCAATATGCATGTATGTGTATGTGTGTGTATGTCTCTCTATGTGTGTGTGTATGCATATATGTGTGTGTATATGTGTATGTGTGTGTATATCTGTTTGTGTATGCATGTGTATGTGTGTGTATGCATCATTATGTGTGTATGTGAGTGTGTATGTGTTTATGTGTGTGTATGTGTCTATGTGTGTGTATGTGTCTATGTGTGTGTATGTGTCTATATGTGTATGTGTATGCATGTATGTATGCATATGTATGTGTATGCATGTGTATGTGTGTGTATGCATCATTATGTGTGTATGTGTGTATGTGTGTGTGTGTATGTATATGTGTGTGTGTGTATGTCTATGTGTATGTCTATGTGTATGTGTGTTTCTATGTGTATGTGTCGCTATGCGTCTATGAGTGTGTATGTGTTTATGTGTGTGTATGTGCCTATGTGTGTGTATGTGTCTATGTGTGTATGTGTATGCATGTATGTATGCATATCTGTGTGTATGCATTATGTATGTGTATGTATGTATGTGCATTATGTATGCATGTAAGTATGTATGTATGCATATGCATTATGTATGCATATGTATGCATGTATGTGTATGTGTGTGTATGGCTCTCTATGTGTGTGTATGCATATATGTGTGTGTATATGTGTGTATATTTGTGTGTATGTGTGTATGCATGTATATGTGTGTGAATGGATCATTATGTGTGTATGTGTCTATGTGTGTGTGTATGTGTGTGTGTCTATGAGTGTGTATCTGTTTATGTGTGTGTATGTGTCTATGTGTGTGTATGTGTCTATGTGTGTGTATGTGTCTATGTGTGTATGTGTATGCATGTATGTATACATATGTGTGTGTATGTGTGTGTATGTGTGTGTATGCATTATGTATGCATATGTGTGTGTATGCATTATGTATGTGTATGTATGCATGTGCATTATGTATGCATATGCATTATGTATGTGTATGTATGCATGTGCATTATGTAAGCATATGTGTGTGTATGCATGTAAGTATGTATGTATGTACGCATATGCATATGCATTATGTATGCATGTATGTGTATGTGTGTGCATGTCTCTCTATGTGTGTGTATGTGTGTGTGTATGTGTGTGTGTATGTGTGTGTGTATGTGTGTGTGTATGTGTGTGTATGTGTATGTGTATATGTGTGTGCATGTGTATGCATTATGTGTGCATGTTTGTATGCAACATTATGTGTGTATGTGTGTATATGTGTGTGTATATGTGTGTGTATTTGTTTGTGTATGTGTGTGTGTATTTATGTGTATGTGTGTGTGTGTGTGTCTATGTGTGTATATGTGTGTGTGTATGCATATGTATGTGTGTGTAAGTGTGTGTGTGCGCATACCTGGCTTCAACGAGATGCCTGTCTCTATCTCTCTCTCATGCTCTCTCTCTCTCTCTCTCTCTCTCTCTCTCTCTCTCTCTCTCTCTCTCTCTCTCTCTCTCTCTCTCTCTCTCTCTCTCTCGTTCTCTTCTTGCTCTCATGTGTTAATCCCGGCACAAATGTGCCGGGAGAAATCAATTTTTTTTTTAACATTCCAGAGCGTCGCATATGCGATGCTATCTAGTTTTCCAACGTCGCAAATAGCATCATTAATTAGCGACGCTATTTGCGATGCACTCATTTAGTGTCGCAGGCATCGCTTATGCGATGAATGCCCGTAAAAAAAATATCCAAAAAAGGACCGTCGCATAAGCGACAGTGCTCATTTTTTTTTCAATTCGGGGGCGTCGCTACGCCCCCCTATTTCTTGTAGTGATGGTCTGAGGCAATCACTTGTCCAACTCAAAAATATGGATCAATCCTTTGGACTTGAACACCCAGTGGTTAAATTTGAAGAGGGTTCTTATATTGATAAGCAAGTGACCATGTATGTGGTTACGAGCTTACCAGCTAGGACAAATGAGTTTGGAAATGTTATTCCTGAGAATGAGATAGGAGACCTAGAGCAGGGTGACCTAGGATGAGAACCCAAGACTCCTCGAGGAAAATCTATCTTGACTAGAGTAATTACTCTAGAGTGGATTCCCCAAGACAACAAAAGCATAGACCTATTCTTAAATAGAGAAACAGAGGAATCTTTTCGAATATTCAATCAAGATCAAATCAACAAAATAAGCAGAGTCACCATCTATGAGTTCAAAGATCCTGATATATCAAGCAAAGTTGTCTATCTGGATAACACATCGAAGAGAATGTTCTTGGTAATGGAGCATGATAGGCATGCATACACTTGGAAGAGCGAATCGATTTTTCCTCCACCACGATCTAATGTTTCCCATGGTCTCCAAGGAGCAAGATCATCCTATGCTCATGAAACCCAACGAGAAGAAATTAGGAAATACAAGAAGAGAAGTGGGCCAAGGAGAAGGGTAATCCCCTCCTGTTCTTGAAATTGATGAACTTCATGATCAATTCCCCCAAGACATTCCATCTATTTATGGAGAACAAGTAGAGCAACAAGAAGATGAAAGATTAGATTTTGAATCTAATTCTTTATAAGAGTTGCCACAATTCGCAAGCCCATGGGAATCTGAATCTCTTCATATCAGAACTCCCATAATATTGATTAGAAATGAAGACTCATTGGTTCCAAGAAACACTGAAGTCATGAAGAACACTAAGGTGTAGTGCCAACTCACCTTAGAAGAGCTGTTCAAAGTAAAATGTGATTTGTGGAAACATGTGGTGAATCAGGTTCTAGAACTTGGTTCCAATGTGTCAAAAGTAGGCTCTAAGCAGAAAGTTCTAGAGATACCTCTAGACAAAATAGGAGATATGAGTGAAGGTGAAGAAGGTAATACTTATCTTCCAATCACCTACCAAGGTTACACAACCAAAGCTATCCTAGATTCAGGTGCTGGTGTTGTGACTGCAACCACCTCTTTGTGGAAGCAATGGGGAAAATACCACATTAAGACCAACTAGAATGAAGCTTCAAATGGCTGATGGCCATATTGAAAGACCTCTAGGATTGCTAGAAGGGATAATTTTAACCACTTTTGGTGTACATTTTGAACACACCTTTGCTATATGTGACTTTGGCAAAAATAATTTCTATGAAATGATCCTAGGAAGACCCTTTCTATGACAACTACAAATAGTACAAGATTGGGGAACCAACTCCTTGTACTTGCGACACTTAGGGGTGACAACCGAGGTCAATTTAAAGGATTATATGTTTAGAGATGTACCACCCCTACAGTGGAATCATATCTGCAAGGTGCAAGAAGATTCAATCTCTATGCATTCTGACAGTTCTTCTGATCCATCCTGGATGCATGAAGATCCTCACTTGTGGATGTCCAAGGTGACGAGGATGAGGAAAGATGCCTAAAAGTGAGAGAAGAAGGAACTTTGCAAAAAAAAAGACCGGTTAGAGACCCAACCTACACATCGATGATCTTTCCAGACGAAGTATTTTAGCCTCATGGTCGGACAAAAATCTTAGCCACCATGGACATTGCTGTCAATGAGAAACACTAGATGCCTCATTGTGATGAGCAGGAGGGTTACGATATCTCTGTGTTCATGTGCGAACCCTTGCTAGAAGAGTGTGACTATAATGAGCTCATAGAAGATGATCTACAATCCATTGTGATGGATAGTTGCTTTGACTCAGTGGAGCACTAGCTAGAAAATGTAGGAATATTTACCCAAAAAGAAGATGAACCTCTTACAAGCATTAAAATTATAAATTCAAGGGAGAAAGTGAAGATAGTCAAAAGAAGAGGAAAAGAAAAGCAATGAAACAAGTAGAGAAGGAATCATTGTTTGAAGTACTAGAGAATTTCAAGAGCTATGAAGTTGAAGACCAGAAAATTTTGGTACAAATGCCTAAGAGAGAGGCCATCATAGGAGAAGCATATGATAATAAAGAAAAAACCAAAATATTTTAGTGAACATTGAAGAAAATGAAGAGTGATGTACAAACATAGGAGAAGACCTACGCGAAGAAGAAGAAGTAGTAGAGCTTGTAGCTTTATTAAGGGAATATAGGGATGTGTTTGCATGGACCTATAGAGACCTAAAGGGGATAGATCCAAAAATATGCTCTCATATGATCTCCATGACTATTGATTCCAAGCCCACCAAACAGAAGCCCTACGCATATAATAACACTTATCCAACCGAAATAAAAGAAGAAATTGACAGACTCATTGAAGCTAGATTTATCTATGAGATTGAGCATATTGAATGGGTGTCACCCATCATAGTGGTGCCCAATAGGAAAGGAAAGTTGCAGGTGTGCATTAATCTTGAAAAATATAATGCCGCTATGATCAGAGATAGCTATCTGCTTTGAATCACCAAACATTCATTGGAGCATGTTGCAAACAAGGAAGTTTATAGCTTTCTTGATGGATTTTTAGGTTACAACCAAGTAGACATTGCCCCAGAAGATCAACACAAAATGGCCTTTGCCATAGAGTGGGGCATCTTTGCATTTTGTGTGATGCCATTTGGGCTCGCCAATGCACTTGCAACATTCCAAAGGCTCATGTGTTATGTATTCAAAGAGTTCTTGCAAAAGAGATTAGAAGTATATGTGGATGATTTATGTGCTCATTCCCAAGAAAGAAGACACCACATCCCAAAGCTCAAACATATCTTCAACAAGTGTAGACAATATCGAGTTTGTCTGAACCCATAAAAATGTGTGTTCATGGTACGTCAAGGTAAGATCTTAGGTCATATTGTTTCTAAGAACGGAATATCAACAGATGAGGACAAAGTAATAGCCATAGCGGAGTTGCAAAGGCCGAGGAATGTTAAAGAGGTACAAGCCTTTATGGGCCATTTTGGATATTACCATGGGTTTATCCACATATATGCGATCATACCTAAACCTTTTTATGCTCTATTGACAAATTTTGAGTGGAATGACGAATGAAAAAGTTCCTTCAATGAGCTGAAGAGATGTTTGTGCACATCACCAATACTGACCACTCCTGATTGGAATAAACCATTCCATGTCCATGTAGATGCCTCCAATTATGCAATAGGATGTGTGATCGCACAACCCACATGTGAAGGAAACGTAGATTTGCCTATCACATATGCTAATAGACAACCAAATGCAGCTGAACAAAACTATACAATAATCAAAAGAGAAGGCTTAGGTATGGTATATGCCATGAAGAAGTTTATACATTATCTACTGGCCAACAAGTTCAAGTTTTTTTTTACTGATCATCAAGCTTTATTACATTTGGTCAATAAATATTGCAATAGAGGACGCTTAGTCAGATGGTTCCTCTTACTAGTGGAATATGACTTTGAAGTGGTTGTTAGGAAAGGTAGGACCCACCTCAAAGTGGATCACCTTTCTTGCATAACTTCATGAGAGTCACCGCAAGGAGTGTCTGATGAATTTCCCGACACTTATCTGTTTAATTTAGAAGTTGATCCTAAATGGGACAATAAGTTGGTACCTATCCTAACCTTTGAATCCGCAAATAACAATGTGAAAACTAACAAAGAGGAGATTGAAAAATCACAAAAATATCAAATATTGGTAGGAAGTATGTAGAAATAAGATACAAAAGGTGTACTAGCTTGTTGTGTCAAGGAGGATAAACATAATAGTTGGTTGCAACAAGCCCATGTAGGATTGCTAGGAAATCACTATTCTAAACCATCGACATTGCAAAATCTGAAATTTTTAGGAGTGTATTGGCCTAGTATGGAAAAAGAAACACATGAGTGGATTAAGAATTGTCCAATGTGCCAGGTAAGACCCCCAATGGAGTATGCTACACTTTATCATGTGTCTTTAATTCCAGAATGGAGTGCTCCATTGGTAGAATTTATGAGATCCAGAACACTACCCAGTGAGGTTAGTCTAGCAAGAAAATTAAGCATGGAGCAAGAGGCTCAAGACTACACCTTAGTAGGAGATAACCTATACCGAAGAGGAAAAGATGGTTGCACATAGTGCTGTTGTAGATGAACACTTTGGGCCTGTCAAATTGCTAGTGTGTTAAGATGATGATCTTATGGAACCACTTTTCTTGGGTCAATATTGGATCTATGACCATGCAGTCAACTCAAACATAAGAAGTCAACTTCTTCAAGTTTGGGTACATGAACAATGCATTACATTAGAATTAGAGAATTGCATGATGACAACTCCACGTATCACACATTCAATTAGTTCTTCTAAGACTAATCTTGGAGAAGTCGATGTTGTATGTGTCAAAAGCTCTATGATACAGAAGGACTCAATCAGGGAACAATAGACTTGAAGACGAGTGGATCTCTCTCCTTTTGAAAGACTAATGCAGCCACAATAGTTCAACCATAGAGGCAAGCAGAATAGCACAAGACAACTGCTATATCAAATAGACAAACAAAATTCAAGAAGAAAGTAGCTCCGAGCATGGAGTAGATCTAGGTATGAAAGGGAGACCAGTCAATCACACCATTACAGTCAAATGCATTATTGAAGAAGCAGTAGAGAAAGCCAATGCAAACAAGTAGCAAAACAACGAAGATCTCTATCTCAAAGAGTACTCCAAATTTGGGTACCAAAGCGATCAATGAAGGCCGGCCACAATAATGTACAAATTTGGGTGCCTCACAAATTAGCTACAACTCAAGAAGTGTGATTACACATGTGGGTACCCAAGAAACTCTTACATACACAAAACCCTAGGCTCTCACTCATGAGAAAAGTCTCAACAAAGAAGCCAAGGAGAAGCAAGGGTCAAAACCAAGCACAAAGATCAAAAGCATATCAACTCACCTCTTTGACAATAGTGAGAAGACAATAAAAAAGGGTATGGGTTCAGAAGTCAAGAGCACCAATAGCCCTCATAGAACCAAAGACCCAACCATGACAGACAAAAAATTTGAGAAATCATCCAAAGATGAAGAGGCCAAAAGTAATCGGTATGCTGCCAACCACTATTCTAAAATGGATCTCTATAAGGAGGAATGATCAATTGTCATTCAATAGTCAATTGATTACATCATTTTGAGCTCCCATTGATACCTCCCAACAAAGATTGCATCAATGTTGCAAGTAACATCGGAAGCTTTGACGTGCAAAAACCATGTGCTCTTTGCATAACCCCATCTTTTGCACCATTCAAGTCATGCATTTCCACAATATGTATTAATATGGGGCCACATTACAAGGCCATGCATAGACACAATTGAGAATCCCAGGCACATGAGACACATTTGACATATGTAAACTATTTTATTGATACTAACCACCTTCTTCTTGTTTTGTGACATGGTTCAAAAAAAAAGAGAAAAAAAAGAAAGAATAGGACCATGCACTCAAAGAATCTCATCGGTGAGCCATCAGCAAGGACATCCATCAACAAGAAAGACAAGCCAATGATCAATCACCATGATGGGAGTACAACACGAAGAGATGAACATTGATGGACCTTTCACCATGGTAAGGATCACCTACTTCGGCAAAAATATAGCCATGAACAATTAGGACACGCAAGAAGAGCGAGCATATAGGGAGCTCTAAGAAGTATATGTCAAATTTTTAGAAGAAATCCCTATAAAAACAATGATTTTGATCACTAAAAACCATTCTAAAAATCATTTCATATTTTTGAAACTCCATTTTGTTCAAGTCAAAGAGTGCTCGAGCTTGAGGAATATTAGAAGTATCATCCTACCAATTTTCATAATTTTTAGACTCCATTTGAGCCCTCAAATAAGCCTTGCAACTTAATTTTTAACTAGGCTGGACACTAGGTCTAGACAAGGCCAAAACTAGTAAAAAAACTATAAAAAGCAAAAGGGCTCCATGATGATGGATTCTAAGTCCTCACCTCTTCTTCTTGCTAACTTCTCTGTTACATGGTCACATTGGTCTAAGATTGAATCAAACATAAGAGGTTCTATCATGAAGATTGAGATATCATAATTATCCTCATCACAATGGGGTGTCCATTGTTCCTCATTCACTACTATGTCCATGGTGACTAGTATCTCTGCCCAACCACGAGGTTCAAACTCTCCATCTGGGAATATCATAGGCCCGTAGGTTGGGTCTTATAGGAGCCTAGGTTGTTGCTTAGCACCTAAGTTTCTGGCTTCTAGCCTCTGAAACTCCTCTTCTATAGCTACTTTGCACATCGATAAATGTGTTTCCTTGTGCACCCATGAATGATATGATCCTATGGAGTGCACTGACTCTCTCTTCTTAGACGTTCTATGCATGGTACTCCATTGCAATGGAGGTACATCTCAATGGGAATAATCCTTGAGATTGACTTTGGTGGTTACCCCTAAGTGCTACAAGTACAAGGAATTGGTTCCCAATCCTGCATTATTTTCAAGTGTCTCATGAATGGTCTCTTCAAAATCATCTCATGAGCATTTTTCTTTCCAAAGTGATAGATGGAAAAGTTGTGCTCAAACTCTACATGAATGAATTTGGATCCATTTTACCTGAATCAAACATACGAGACCTATATCATGTAAGCAAGGAGGAAACACCTAAAACTCCACAAGGTATATCTGTCCTATCAAGAACTATCACACCAGAATGGGTATCTCAGGATAATGCAAGCATAGAACTCTTTGTTAACAAAGAAATGGGTGAATCATTTCGGAGGTTTAGACCCGACAAACCTAAAAGTATCACAAGAATCAGATATATGAATTCAAAGACCCAGAGATTCTAGGTAAGATCATCTACTTGGATAACACTTCAGAACAGATGTACATGGTCACTGAACACAATAGACAAGCCCATACTTGGAAGAGCAAACAAATATTTCCTTCATACAAGTCCACTCATACCCATAGTCAGATGGGATCAAGATCTTTGCATGTCTTAGGAACTCAAGAGAAGACATCAAAAGAGCAACCAGAAGTGAGCTTTGTATACACCTTAGGAAGGGAAAGACAAGGACTAGTTTCTAATAGAGAAAAATGGGAAAGACCTAGAGGACATAGACCACAAAGAGGCATGGATGATTTTCCCCTACCTAGACGAAGAGAAAAACCAAGAATTTTGAGACCCACACAACAAGTGAAATCCATGAAGAATTACTTCGACAGTATCATCGACCCCTATGATCATGTTGCGGATTTCAAGCAAGTGTTGAGAGTTGAACAAGTTGAGGATATGTTCACTCAGTATAATGCTTTTGGACTAACTATGAAGAATACCACCCTAACTTGGTTCCAACATCTGCATCAAGGACAGTGTCCAAGCCCATCGAGCTTAAATGAAAATAAGGCGGACATGGCATCTTCTTGATTTTCCAATCCACGTTCCCAACATAAGGAAATAAATCTCCTTACGTGGTTATCTTCATCCTCCTCCTTCACAAGACCCTTAAAAGTAAGAAGTTTGATGTTTATTTTTTATGAAAGATTCATAAATTCTCCGTTTGTAACTTGTCATCTTTCAAAATATCAGAGGTAGATTTCAGCACTCTTTAGCCTTCTCTCTAGAAGGATGTGTCTCGGATACTTCTTGGGAAGAAATGGTCACCAAGAAGTGTGATGAGATTATCTTTTCCTACCATATGTATTTATGGGAGCCTTGAGATGAAGAAGAGATTCCGAGCCTTCATTATGGAGTTTTCTAAGAGCAGAATCAGATACAATACCTCTTCATTGATCCATAGCTTTAAACAGACACCACAAGAAATTATGAAGCTAGCGAGATGTAGATTTAGAAAATACATTGAGAGATGACCCATCCTAGAGCTACTGACTCAAGCTAAACAAGTTTCTACCTTAAGGAGCCCCATACCATAGAACAATGCATGAGAATCTGTATAAATATAGAGGATAATCTCACATCCAAACCCTCTATGTCTATAGAAGAGTTGGCTGAATGAGTAGCTCAAACATTAGGTGTATCAAGTAAGCATACCCCTAGATGGTTTCTACAAAATGCTGCTATACTTGTGGAGGGGATCACATGACCAATGTGTGTCTATTGATGGTTCAAAACCCATAAAACTTGAATGCCCAAAATTGTTCAATTTACAAACCACACAACTCAAGAGTGTCCTTATAACAAGTAGGTAGTTAAGAAAAACTACCAGTAGCCTTGTCCACAACTAGGTAGATATCAAGGCCAACCATATTATAGATTCCCACAGAACTATTAGCCACACTATCAGGCACCACCTAGACCCCTATCGGTGTTGGGAAAAACAACCACCACCCCCTACCAATGTCTCAATGAAGTATGCATCAAATGAGGATAACCTCAATAGGAAACTGGTGCCAACATCCCCACTATCACAAAAAATGACCCCAATGTTCAAAGCTTCGATTCTTCGCAAAGAGATAGTCCACCAACATACTACACAATCCCCATAACACCTTGAGGCCTATCCATACAAAGCACCCATAATGGAGCCCAACTGGGAACCTGAATATGCTAATGTGATGTACATCAATCCCAACCAAATGAGACAAATGAGACCACATGCCCCTAGAGGACCCTATTTTAGATGCCAAGGAGATCACTTCATAAGGGAATGCCCCCATTGTGCACCTGCAGGAGAACCACACTATTTCACCATTCAAGGATATAGCTCCGAATGTGGTAAAGAGAATGTCATATGAGAGTGCCCTAAACACCTAGCCAATGCCTTCAAGATAACTCCTATCAACATAATAGGCATTGTGCATGCATCAAATATATCTTCACCAACCTTCATGCCAATTCAAGAACTGAGCAAAGCTCAGGGTTTACAAAAGACCCAACAAGTATACCAAGAAAACCCCCCGGAACACATTGAGATCAAAGAATTGAGTAGAAAGAAGAACAAAACCTAGAAAGACTTGTGGGAGAAATTTAAGTGACAATGGAATAGGAAATTAGATAAATTGGAAGGGATTTTGAAGGAAACCAAGGCAAAAGATCTTGAATTAACCTCACAAGAATCACTAGAAATGCCCTCATTGTTGAAGTGAGGTTCAGTTTTAGCAGAACCCATCCCAAATCACTTAGAGATGATGTTCAAAGCCTATCAAATTAGATTGAGAGAAGGGCCCAGTGTGGTAGAAGTGGACAAGATTTATCCTAGAGCCGACCTAGAAATAGAAAGAACCAAAGTCTATATGAAAATGGTTGAACTAGCCTTGGCTATGTTTGAAGCAACCCAATATGTTAAATAAAGTAACCTAGTTAAACCAGAGTTACACTTCCAAGGATTGCTAGAGAGACTAGAAGAATTTGTGTCTAAATCAAACCATTTAGTTATAAAGGAGTCTTAGTCCATAAGAAGAAAACCAAGAAATTTCTCATTGGTAATATCACAAGTTCCCAATTCGATAGGAGGAATTTCTGCCTCAATCCACAAGTATTCACAAGGAATCTTGAGAGAGATTCAAGAAGAGAAATCGAGATTAGAACAAGGAACTCCACCACCTATCGAGGAAATAAATGATCTTATTGATCAATTTCCTCAAGATATCCCTTCAATATACGAGGAGCAAGAAGAGGAACAATCAAGTGAGCAAATGGATTTTGAATCTAAGTCCCTGCAAGAATTTCCTCACTTCATTGGCCCTTGGTAATCAAAGTCCATCCAAATGAGAGCTCCTACCATCCTGGTTAGAAACAATGTTCAGTTCTTCCCAGGAACATGGATGTACTAAAGAACACTAAAGTGTAGTTTGATTTCACTTTAGAAGAGTTATTGAAAGTCAGACCTCAATTGTGAAAGCATGTAGCAAACCAACTACTAGACATTACTAATCCCCACTCCTAGGAAAGATTGGGAACGAAGTTGCTAGAGATACCCATAGACAAAATAGGAGATGTGAGCGAAGGGGAAGAGGGGAATACCTATCTACCCATCTCCTACCAAGGCTATACCACCAAGGAAATTTTAGATTGGGGAGCAAGAGTTGCCATTGCCCCCACTTCCTTATGGAAATGATGGAGAAACCCAGCTCTAAGACCCATTAGAATGAAGTTGTAAATGGCATATGCATTAGAGTTTGAGGTCTGCAGAAGCACACGAATAACACAAGGAAGAAGAAGAAGTTTGGAGCACAACACACAATACTGAATGTATTACCAAGTGAATGTACAAAGATAAGTAACCCATTAGGGTTATAGGCATATATAAAAGCCTGGGGAAAAAAAGATATCCTAAAGAGGGGAAAAACTACCTGGATGGTCCTAAGTGTGTTCATGCACATCACTACCAAAATATATCAACAAATCCCCCATGGGAGTGATGTAGTGAACAAGGAGCTGGCACTCATGTATAAGGAAGTGCCAAGCTATGTGGAATCAATCCACAAAGGGAAGTACACCCAAAGCTTTGCAGAAACTTTCAAACTTCTCCCAAGGCAGAGCCTTTGTGAAAAGGTCCTACAATGTTCTCCTATGTGGGCACATATGCCAAGTTGATCTCTCTTATAGAGAACCTCTCCCTAACATAATGATAGTGCACCTCAATGTGCTTAGTGTGAGCATGAAACACAGGGTTCCTCGCAATTGCCAATGCACTCTGATTGCCAATGAAGATGGTGGTGGCAAAAGAATGGCCAACACCTAAATCAGCCAAAAGGCATCTAAGCCACACACACTCAACATTTGTTGTGAAAGCTTTCCTGTAATCAATTTGACAACTAGAAGTGGCCATAGTAGGCTGCTTGCTCAATCAAGATATGCCTAAGCTACTAAGCATGAAGCAAAAACCACTAGTGGACACACGAGTGTCATAGTAATTAGCCCAATCAGAGTCACAAATGATGAGCTGGACTATACGATCCAGATGCTTACCCAGCGATCAGAGGAGGGCTCTTTTGCGGCTCCACATGCAGGAAGACAACTATCTACTCATAGGTATGTTTTTTTTTCATAAACTTTTTTAATGATATTATAACACATATTTTTATTTATTTTTATCTATCTATTTTCAGGACACCTATACACCTCTAGATCGTGATAGCAGAGCAGAGTTGCCTATGAGGACATGCATAGGCACCTTAGGACTAGAGTGCGATATAGAGCCAGAGGGGAACATTGTGTACATAGGGAATGGATTGGAGTTCAGGAGAAGAATGCGGGCATTATGCGACTCTTACCTGCGCCTTGTCCACTTACCATGGAAGTAAGTATAAATTTTACATATAAATTGAAATAAATATCTTATGTTTTATTTACATTATTTTTTTTTATTTTTGTAGTGAGCATGATGAGAGGGATAAAAAATACGTACTTAGTTCACTTGAGATAGAGTTTGGGACAGGATGGTCGCTTAAGTGGTGTCTAAAAGAGATGCGGACACTTATGGCTCATCGTCGCGCTAATGCACGGTATGCACTGCTTTTATGTATATATATGTGGATATGAGTATGTGTGTTTATGTATGTATGAATGTATATGAGAGAGAGAGAGAGAAAAGAGTGAGACTAGAGGTACAAATACACGCATACACACACATATACATCATACATGCACATTTACACACATATACACATACATGCACATTTACACATACACACACATACATGCACACTTTTACACACACATACACATGCATGCAGTTACACACATATAATGAATACACATAGACACATACACATACTCATATACACGTACACATACTCACATACACATACACATGCATAATCATATGTACACATACATAGACTCATATAATCATATTTACATGCATATACACATATACACATGCATATATACATATACACATGCATATATACACACACAACACATGCATATGCACATATAGATACACATACATACACAACACATGCATACACATAAATAAATAAATAAATAAATAAATCCTATTTCAAAAATCCTAAATTGAAAACACTAATTTCGATATTAGGGTTTTAAAACCCCTAATTTAAAAACTCTAATTCAACCTTTTAGCCATATGTTTGAAGTATATGTACACATTGCATCTATTCCTCTGACGTCCTACTAGAGAGATGTCTCTCCTCCCAACCTTATGCCTCTATATATAGCTACTCGAATCAATGAGGATCATAATATATATAAAGATATATACACATCATGTAGATACACATACATAAATATAAAATGGAGTAGATATATTATGCATCACACATACATGCCTAAATGCACACATAAATATATATATATACATGCATACATATTTACATGTACACATTTACACATAGACATATATACATATATACATGTACACATCACATATACATGCCTACATGCACACATAAACATTATGTTTGTTATATGTAATACAGGAGTACTATGGAGAGATAGATATGGATGAGGTGGAGAGACAGACACAGGAGGGACGATCTCGATCGTCACAGGGTGATCATGACGATGAGGATGAGGATGATCAAGATGATCATGATACTGCTGATGATGATGATGATCATGATGATGATCATGATGATGATCATGATGATGATGATTAGGATTTTAGTTGATTATGACATTGGATTATATGTATTTACATTGATATATATATTTTTTTTATCTATATATTTTTCATTTCAGTTATGTTTTGAATTGTGTGTATGGTATTAAGTAATGAAGAGTTTTGTTCTATTGATTGTTATTATTGTTTATATTAAGCATGTGTTTTAATACTTTAATTATATAATTCATTCATATGTGTGTACCTAAGTGTATATTTATGTGTGTGTATATGTATGTATGTGCATGTGCATGTGTAAGTTTATATGTGTGTATGAGTATGTGCATGTGCATGTGTATGTGTGTGTATATGTATGTGCATGTATATGTGTAACCCTATGTGTATATGTGTATATGTGTATATGTGTATATGTGTGTATGTGCATGTATATGTGTATATGTAGGTATGTGCATGTGTGTGTGCATGTGTATATGTGTTTTAATACTTTAGTTATATAATTCATTCATATGTGTGTACCTAAGTGTATATGTATGCGTGTGTATATGTATGTATGTGCATGCATATGTGTGTGTATATGTATGTATGTGCATGTGCATGTGTAACTATCTATGTGTGTATGATTATGTGCATGTGCATGTGTATGTGTGTGTATATGTATGTGCATGTATATGTGTAACTCTATGTGTATATGTGTGTATGTGCATGTATATGTGTATATGTAGGTATGTGCATGTGTGTGTGCATGTGTATATGTGTGTGTACGTATGTGCATATATATGTGTATATATGTGTATAATGTATGTATATGCATGTGTATTGTATGAAACATGCATGTGTATGTGGATGCATTTCCATTTGCATCCATGTGCATGCATATGAATGTGCATGCATGTGGATGTGCATATACATGTATTTGCGTATATGTTAATGTGTATATGTATGTATATATATATATATATATATATATATATATATATATATATATATATATATATATATATATATATATATATATATATATATATATATATATATATATATATATATATATATATATGCAATAATGCATGCATGTAAGATTTTTATGTGGTTGTAGAACTGTTTTTGCATATGCATGTGTATATGTGTGTATGTCTAAGTGTGTGTGCACATCTATCTGTGTGTATATATGTGTGTGTATGTGCATGTGTATATGTGTATATGTGTGAAAGTGCATCTTCATCATGTATAATTCTATAAGTGCATATCAATAAGTGTGAGTATGCTATCTAATGAAAATAACACAATTCAAATGACATACAAAGAATAGAAATTGTACTTACAATAGTTGGCCATACTTTTTTCTTGGTTAGCTTCTTGAATAACCTAGAATAAAGAGAGAAAGATGAGAGAGAGAGAGAGAGGGAGAGTTCAAAGAGAGAAAGATGTAGAAAGAGAGAAACAGAGAGAGGGAGACAATAAGAGAGAGCTTAGGTAAAACAACAATTCTGCATATACTTGCTTCAGCTCATAAGCGTAATGCAATTGCGAACGTTGGAGATCTCTTCGATCAGATGCATGAAAATGCTGATCAAAGAGCCTCCAACGTTTTAATTTTTTCCTGTCAAAAGACCGTTGTGTAAGCGATGTTATGAGCGACATGTTTTAGCATCACTTATGCGACGCAAAAAAGCATTGTTTATGCGACACTATTTAAAACCGTCGTGTTAGCGACGCTCTATGCGAGCATCGCAGACCCTGTCGTGCAACAAGTCGCTTTTTAAAGTTCAAATTCAAAACTTTCTATGGATATGTGTACCTTGTGCCCTCCTTGTGTGCCGTATCTGCCGTTAGATGCAAAATCTCTTGCCAAAGAGCACAAAGCTCAGTATTTCCTCGACATTTTAGTTATAAACTCTCTATAAACTCCTTGCACAACCACGGACAAAAAAAGGAGGTGGAAAGAGGGAATATATAGTCAAAAAACAAAAAAATATGAGAAGGTGGAGATGGGAGAAGATGGTGATGACAATGATGATGAAGGTGGAGAAAATAAATCAGAAACTGAATAGAACATGGCTATTTTGTACTATGCAACATTGCTACTCTACATTTTACCATCATACACTCATCATCGAATTTCTCTTTTCGGCAATGGTGCCAAATTTTGTGTCACTCTAGTACAATGTTGAGTACCAATGTAAGGAGATCCACCTCATAAGTGTCAATCTGTGGAGATGTGAGGACTAGTATGAAGACCATGAGCAAGTGAAGGCACAAGTGCGTGAGTGAGAAGCACATAAGCATGCACAAACATACACACACACATGTACACAAGGCAAGAACAAAGAGAGGAACAATGGCAAGCTTTCTATTTCAAAAGAACTCTTAAAAAATCCAACCTCAAAAATGAGCTCTCTAGCTCTTTTTATAGTTTTTGACTACCTTTGGCCTTGTCTAGACCTAGTGTCTGGCCTAGTTAAAAAATAAGTTCCAGGGCTTATTTGAGTGCTCAAACGGAGTCTAAAAATTATGAAAATTGGTAGGATGATACTTCTAACAATGGAGTTGAAAAAATGTGAAATGATATTTATAATGGTTTTTAGTGATCAAAATCATTATTTTTATAGGGGTTTATTCTGAAAATTTGACCTATACTTCTTGGAGCTCCCTACATGCTCCCTTTTCTTGTATGTCTGCTTCTTCAATGATGTTCTCGTGGTTTGTGCTTGACCTTGAGTGCCAACAATAATAGAGAATAGACTAAGAAGATTGTGGTCATAGTTCAAGAAGGAGAAGAAAGGTGCACATATATAGGACATGATTTAAGTGAAGAAGAAGAACAAGAGTTGATTGCATTGCTAAGAGAATATAGATATGTGTTCGCTTTAAGCTACAAGGATTTAAAAGGAGTGAATGCAGACTTCTTTTCTCATAGGATCCCCATTTCACTAGAAGCCAAGCCAATGAAACAGAATCCTTGAACTTCCAATGAAAACTATGTAGCTACAATAAAGGAAGAAATTGATAGGTTGATTGAAGCAGTATTCATCCACAAAATATAGCATATAGAATGGGTATCTCCCATTGTTGTAGTCCTTAAGAACAATGGAAAGCTGTGTGTGTGCATTAATTTGTTGATATATTTAGGTATTGATGTGTGTGAACACACTAGGATCACCGGGGCACTTTTCTCCCTCTTTAGGAGGTCTTTTCCCCCCGGGTTGTATATATGCATATAGCCCTAATGGGTTACTTATCTTTGTACATTCTAGTGGTAATACATTCAATATTGTGTGTTGTGCTCCAAGCTTCTTCTTCTTCCTTGTGTTGTTAGTGTGCTTCCGCAGACCCCGAACTCCAACAATTGGTATCAGAGCAGATCGCCATTTTGTCTAGGGCATAAAATACTTTAAAAAAAATAAAACAAAGCTTCGGCTATTTACTAATATTTTTTGTTTTCTTTCAGCACAAATAAGAAAAATTATATGAAAAACAATCCCAAATATTACCTTCCTTGCACACATGGGGAAGGACAACATAAGCCACTCGTAGAAGTGTTTGATTTATGGTGACTAAATGGAAAATAAGTGACGCAATCACATTGATGTTGATTGTGGTGTGTTTCAAGTGCAGATGGATTCTGAAGATTCTGAAGCAACCATTCAAGAGGAGGTGTTAGAATTTCCATTACAGAGTGTGACCAAGGTCAAAGGTCATTGGTTCCGTGAGGATCAACCTGTGGGTGATTATCTTTTCTTAGTAACCATCAAGATCATGGACATAGACCATCACTTTCCAGTTATGTCTCAAGATTTCAAGGTTCTCCATGAGCTTACAAGAACTGTGGACACAATGACAAAAGCTGGAATCCTGAGATATTTTGAGTTGCCCATTTACAAGCTTGACTTCCAAAGATGCACTCAAGTAATGAATACCTTACAACCAGCCCTCCATAACCCCTTAGTGCCGGAGGCAAGGGTACAGGACACAACAGGAGAATGGGTGATTATACAATTCATGCATGACTTAATAAAACAAGCTTTTGGCTAGGAAAAAGATGGAACCATTGATTTGAAGGATGAACGCCGTGGAGCCAAAACTCGGACTTTTTTGGACATCCATCGCTCAGACATAGAAGATGAGGTCCGCCTCATTCATCAACATTTTTGTTTTCCCAATATGAATCGCTACACCGCCCCACAAAAAATCATTGTACAACTTTTATCCCATGCTATCAGGCAGATTGGGAACCAGGTGAACCTGATGCCATATATCCACGAGCTTCTCTTTGAAGCTAAAAAGCAGTGGCAACAGAAGAAATTCTTAAATGGCAGTATTGCATTAACAAACCATGTACTAGGAATCTGAGAGCACCTGACTAAGATGCCCACATCCTCCAAAATGGACAAGTATGCAAAGATGGCCACTATACCATGGAAGAGGAGAGAACTTAAGTTGGAAGAGGCAACAGAGACCAATTCTCAACCATGCATGAGAGGAATAAAAAGATTCCGAGAAATGATGAAAGGAGAAGAATCACTTCCTCCTCCCAAAAGAGTGCATGTCTTGCCAAAGACCAAACTTGAAGATTCAAAGCCTATTACAAAGGCACAGTTGCAAGAAGCATTAGAAGCAACTCACCAATATATGGGAGGTCAAGTCAATCTGCCAATACAATGGCATCATTACCATCAGTCCCATAAAGACATTCCTCAAAGCAAGAAATTATCAAAATTTGACACCTATAAAGAGTTGGGGTTAACAACCTCAAGTTCATCCTCAAAAGCTAAAGAAGATCAAGAGACATCTATGATGAATACAGACATTAAAAGTGATTCAAAAGATGATGGTGATTGGGAGGAATTGAATCAAGTCACGAATGACTTTGGAGTGGAAGGTACAAAGATAAACCAAACTCCTGATGAAAGTATCAAGGACACAACAAGGCAAGAACCACCTAAGGAAGGAATTCATGTATTCAAATTGAATGAAGAGACGACCATTCAAATCACAGAGACTCACTTAGATGGTGAGGCCCTAGTAAAGAGACCAAAGGAAGAGAAAGAACATGAAGAAGTGGAGGAACCCAAGCCATTATTTGATATGATGTAGACTGTAATTAAAATCTTCCGCCGCGTCAAAGCACACATGTTAACACCCCGGGACTTGAGCATGGTAATCAAGACCTAGCATATGATATGAGCATGATGCCATCGCTCCGGGTGTGTTATGCTTGGCACTACCGAATCAAGTACTTATCGGCATGTTATAAAACAACATTTGAAGAGATATTTACCACCGGCTTTTAAGAATACCATTCAGAGGTTTTTATAAGCAGCCCCACACACCTACTTCAATTATTTTCCTGTGAACAACTGGTGTACTCCACACACTACCGACTTCCACCTCCCGATGAACCTCATCCCATCGACTTGGAAAAACTTGAAGTTGATCTTGCATGAGGTATTCGCATCGTGGAGCACACCCTCGCTCACGACCTCCTACAAAAATATATCACGCAGACCCCGCAACAAGGTTCTATCATGGACGACAGACGCGAGAGGGAGGGGTGTTGGCAATAGCCAATGGCACAGATGATGAGGAATCATGTGAAGGCAGATAATGATGAAGTCATGGGGAGTCAGGCGGTTTATTTCTTTCAAAGAAACATGTTTTATATTACTTACTCAAAAATCCAAATCGTGATTTTCATCACTCTTGTATCATATGTAACATAGAAGCACATATTTTTATAATTATATGCTCCCTTTTGTGCAAGCCGAGTCCTTGAGCTTCAACAGCTTAGAAATGAATCATACCAATTTTGGCTATTTTTAGATCTCCTTTAGACCTTCAAATAGTGCCTAGAACCTATTTTTTTAACTATGTCACATGCTAGATGTGAAACCGGTCAAAGCTAGTCAAAAAACAATAAATAGAGCTAGAGAGCTCATTTTTTAGGGTAACTAGTGTAGACATATATGAGTTAGTGTGAGCTTGATCTTGTTATTTTGTTCTTGAGTAATAGAATCTACTTTCAACCTTCCATTGTGTCTTGCTTGTCTCTTCCTTGTGCATGTGTATGTATGTGTGCATCTCCATGCTTCTCACCTTCACTCTCACTACATCTCGCATTCACGATCTTCATATCACTCCTATCTCTTCCATGGATTGACATTAAGGAGGTGGAGCTTCATAAAATGTTGCTTACCATTGTACTGGAGAAACATATATGTATGTGTATATGAATATGTATATGTATGTGCATGTGTATGTGTATGTGTGTGTGTGTATGTGTATGTGTATGTGTATGTGTATGTGTGTGTGTATGTGTGTGTGTATGTG